>CM054183.1:13078974-13453974 GCA_028829895.1 Sinotaia quadrata
TTGTACCCAGATACTGCATACTGTCTACTCTAGTAACCCAAATAGACGCTTCTTTTTTTCCTTCCTTCAAAAAAAAATCCTTGTGCTAAGGGGAATTACTCAGTATTACTTTCATTGCCACGAGTTAAAAATGATTGCTGAAATACTGGATTTCAACAGTGACTATTGAAATCATAAAGTGCACACTACACTGTGCAGGGAATGAGAAAAATAGCAGCTCCTCTTTATTTCTAAAATGTTCTGGTCTTTGTATTTAATTCTTTAATGTAAAAAAGAAAAAAAAATAGGGAAGAACACTGTCTTTCGTTGCTATAGAAAAACAGAGTCACAACAGTTTCCACGCGATAATATCCAAAGGTAATGTTCTGTAATTATAAGGACGTAATACGACCTAAAGGAGCTGTGTCCTTTACAACGCTCCTCGAAATTCCCAGATCCTCTGGTCTGGAACGAGATTGACTGGTTTAGGGGTTAAAGGTCATCGAGACGCGGAAACGGCAGTCCTAACACAATAGTGAGAAGTCTCCGGGGGCCTCACTGAATACCCGTGTCCTTATTGTGTGTGGCTTATTTTACAGCTACTCTTTTTCACGAAGGCTCAATGCCTATAGTGCATGTTCTCTGTCAACTGCCGTGCAACATTACTTTGATCGATGGCAGTACAATTTGATTCCACCAATGATCAGTGACCTCCCCTGAACTGAATATGTATATTTATAGTTCGAGACAGACTGAAATATTATGACTGTAACATAATGCGAACTCGTAAGTCAGCATAGAATTGATTTGAAATATTTACATAGTACACAACACACACATTAATGACGACCCTACATATAATTTTCCTTAAAAGTACTTTAGAATATTTCCCATGGTGGAATTTCCTCAGCAACTATTTTATTTGTTTATTGTGACATATCGTTTGCGGAGAGGGTAGTAATGTTCATGGGGGGTGAGGCATGAGAACATCGTCTGATTATAATTATTCACCACAAATACGCACTCAGAATATAACTTACCTTAAGGGCTTATATTTTTCTGCAATAAAAACACATTCCTAAATACCAATACATAAATAATCAGAATAGAATAGAATAAATAATTTTGATTCATTGTCATTAAAAGGATTGTGATTTATTTTTAACTTGGTTTAAGATTAATGTCTATGATAGAAAAATTAAACAGATTCATTAAATGTACGTTTTAATTGCATGTATAAAAGTAATTTTCATCAAGTCAATCAGAATTTTAAAAAAAGTAAATTAGTTATTCATTCGTTTGCCTACTTTGTCACAGTTAACGGTATCATTAATCAAAGTGTAGCACAGTTTAATTGATTAACATATTTTGTTGTTGGTATTATTGATTACACTCGATGATAGCCCATTTTCATTCTATCGTAGATAAAATAGTGGATAACAAATATAAAGAAAGAAACCTGTTTCACGAAAGTTTCAGCAATTTACCTAAAAAGAATAGTTTTAAACATTTGGAAATTTTTACTTTCAGACTTTAAGAAATACGTAACAAATATTTATTTTTGCTGATTTGTCAAATTATTTTATTTTAATCGATTAACCGACGAGTAAAGACATTAGATTAACCTATTAAGATTTTCACCAGTGCCAGCCCTAATATATAAAATGTTCCAACAGTAATTGCTAATAAAAATTAAAAAAACATCTCAAAGGACCTCATATCGCCGATTTCCAGTCTTCGATCAAAACACTTCCTTTGTAGGGCTGGGCTTTATTATTCTTATTTATGACTGTTACCACTAGTCGTCTACTATTACTACTGTGGGTACAACTACTACAATAATAATGTTAATGAAGATTTTGGGGAAGTGGATTTACATTAACGATTTTAAAGATCTTAAGAATAATTTTAGCTGCAGTGCTTACAACGTTTTCAAAGTATCTTAAAATAAATGAAGCGAATTGACTTAAATAAAACCACAAAAACACTCTATCTGGACCACCATTCTTTTCTTTTTTTTAAAACTGATTCTAATCTCTTTGAGCTAATAATGAAAAATAAGGTGATTTGATTGATCTTTGCTTAACGGCCACTTCACGGACAGAGGTTTCGATAAGGAAAGAGACATGATATAAACATGCGCTGAGAAAATCAAAATGGTGCCGGTATGTAATCATGGGTCAGAAAGTATTTTGTTGTCGTAAAACGAAAAGTCATGCAAGTGGCGCTACTCTAGTGACTAAAAAGATGTCCTGCATCGGGTTCGTTATAAAACTGATTCGAAATCCAGCCCTTCCTTGACCGTGTTGATGAAAACAAACGACTTAAGTAGATGATAGGGTACAGACCGTTGATGATAGGGTACAGACCGTTGGTGTATGCCATAGGCACTTGAAGCCAACCGATATCTTTTTTTTGTGCTAATTTCTAGATGGGCACCCTGAATTAAACTCGCCTTTTATCACTACGTGTAATTATCTGGATTGCCATGTGTAATTAATATTTCTCCATAAATAAAATAAATTCTTCATATAATGCTATCCAGAATCGTATTGCAAATAGCAATTAGGTATGGCTTCCTAAACAGGGTGTCTCGCAGGGCTTCACGTGCAAATCCATTTAAGTTTGAATGCATGAGTTCTTTGTATTTATTTATTTTGAATGCATGAGTTCTTTGTATTTATTTATTTTGAATGCATGAGTTCTTTGTATTTATTTATTTTGAATGCATGAGTTCTTTGTATTTATTTATTTTGAATGCATGAGTTCTTTGTATTTATTTATTTTGCACCAACATGATTCAGCCTTCTATATACATGTAATAGAATTTAATTTGAGGTGTGTGTGCTGGCCGTAACTCCAGATTAGCAGTGCACCTCTCCAACAATACAAACACGCGTACGCACACACAAACACACACACACACACACACACACACACACACACACACAAATATTTCATTGCAAAACAAAAAATCAAAAGAGAGGCTAAGAATATTGATTGTATGTGTCTATGTTTGGTAGTGTAAGTATATATTAGTGCAACAGCAAGTATATTTTGTGTGCGAGTGCGAATGTGTGTGTGTGTGTGTGTGTGTGTGTGTTTGTGTGTGCAGTGTATGCGACTGTTTATGTGTGGTAGCGCATGAGTGTATATTGGTGCAATAGTTTGTATGTATTGTTGTGTATATGCAGGAATGTGCGGTGTTTGATGTACGGTAAAGCTAATGTATAAATGTGCAACTGGTTATGTAGGTTATGTGTAAAGATTGTGACACTCCGAGTGAAAGTTTGTGTGACAGCGTGCCTTGTTTAGCGCTCTCTATAATCCTGAAACACTATTTGCAAAAAGATTTGTGCCGACTCTTTTCTAAATTATATACTTTTGCTAGTGTTTGCCTAATTCAGAACGGCCTTTTAAAATCATCAATACTGTTCATGTTTGGCCTGGGCAGAACACCAGTTACAACATTGTATTTCTACAGCAACTACACCAATCTGATTATTAATACTTGCTACAAGAGACAACAATAATGAGCATGTGAAGTTATTTTTCCTACACATCTTTTGGATCGAAGGAGTGCATCCCTATAACCGTGAAGTCTGCAACCCGATCCAAACCATAAACCTATATTTCAAAACTATGAACAGCAACATCACCATTTTCCTGCTTCTCTAAACATCATATTCATGATTGGAATTCCCTGTTGTTTGATCCACCCAATGCATCGCATGCTTGTTTTTAGGTAGATATGACGCACTTTTAACTTTTAACGTGCCGCAGAATGTGTATGAAAAATACTTTTCCTTATTGGCCTCTTTGGATCATTGCAGAAGTGCAGCAGGGGTCGTGACCCGATCAGTGCTTTGTGTATCGCGCTTGGTATTGTTACCCGTGTAACAGAGTTCGATCACCGAAGATAGATCGAGTCGCCAACCTGGCTGCCTCCAAGCCCCCTCCCTGCCCCGTATGTAGAACCTTCCATGCGGATTGATAATTTTTTTCCAGTGAGAGCAGACGAGGCGGGGCGGGGCGTGTGTTAAGTGTTAGTATTCCAAGGGGTAGATTTGAACAATCATGCGCCAGTCCAAGAGATGAAAGGCATTCGTGTCTGTTAACAATGTTTACTTAATCCTTCTCTGAACGCGTCAAGCAAGGCTTGATATTGTGAGTGTGATATATGTTAAATAGTAAATTAACCCCTTTGGTGCTGACCTAATTAAGACGTAGGGAGCAAGGCAACACGTCAGTAGTGAAGAGGTTAATTTACCAGTCAGTCTGTATACACACCATCGCATTCTCCGTAGCGCTTTTATAGAAGTCCCCCCCCCCCCCCTCCCATCCTCACGCAATATATGTCATTATACAGATTTAATCCATATTTTACTAAGTAATGATATTTGTTTGAAAAGAAATGTATTGTTTAACTATATGTCGCTTTATAAATAATTTTTTTTAAAAGTATTTTATATTTACATGTATAGTGAAAATATCGTTAATTTTATAGAGGCCTCAGTTCTTAACGACAAAGTTTCATTAGTTAGAACAAACCATAGTATGATAGTATTCACTAAAGTGAATTTTTTAAAAGAATCAATATATAATGCAATAACATTTTCCCGTTGTAAAAAATAAAATAAAGGGTCGGGGAGGAAGTACTTTTCCTCAGTTTAAAAGGAAAGGTGTCCCAAAAAGTCTGTGGTGGAGTAAATTTGCCTATCCCTATTTTATACTTAATAATTATATCTTTGTTATCAATGTTAACGTGACCCGACCCCTATCCCTATTCTATACTTAATAATTATATCTTTGTTATCAATGTTAACGTGACCCGATGTTGGTTACTGCTTATGATGATATTTTTCGAGTAAACAACTCGGAGAATGTGCTAGACTTGATGATGTAATCTAAACCAGTTTTAGGTGGATGAGTAGGGTTTTTTTTTTTGGTTTTTTTATTTTATTATCCAATGGTTAGGATTTACAAGAACAAGACCAGCTAATAGGCCGAGATCAAAGTTTACCTGTCGAAAAGAATTTATTTTCTAATCACTTTGAATCTGGTGTGGCACAGTCTGGTTATGAAAGGCGGCCATTAGCTTAATGGTGAGTTAACTGATTGAGAGAGAATGGACGTAGAAATATTTTGTTCATTTTGCTATTGATATGTATTACTTGCATTTTACATAGAGATGTATTATGTGAGAAGACTATTATTTCTACAAATTGTGAACTTTGATGCCTGCATGTAGTATGCTAAACACTTGACATTGTTTCTAGTGGACCTGTTCATAAACTATTATGTTGTATTTATTATGCTGTGTGGGTATATCAGGCTAATAAGTACTGTTGTAGGAAACTGTAATTTGAGTTTTAAAAAAACTGTAAATTTAGCGTTTGTTCCCTGATTATATTTTACAGAGAAGAAGCAGCCTTTTTGTTTTTCTCGGTTTACTGATTTATAAACGCTCAGACCGTGTAGATTTGACAAGTCTGTGTGTAAGTCTAAGGACACACTGCACTCTCTTCATGTATGATGGCAAAGTATGCTTGACTACCTCATGGAATTTCTGTTACAAGGAAGTTGCTACAATTGTTGTTCTGATTCAGGGAACTAATACAGCAAAGGAGCACCCCAATTGATCTCGAGAGAATAGCGGATCAGTGTTCTACAGCATGCAAGAGAAACATGTGAAGAACTGACAATTCTGTTGAGAACAATAAACTTGTGACTTTGTTACAAAAACATACGAAAGACTATTGCACCATCACCTAGACAAGGTTCTGTACAAACTATTATTACTATAATCTCTATATAACTACATTTTTGCTCTTGAATAAGAACTATCTTGTAATTTAGATTAATCTGTTGAATTATGTATTAGAAGACTATATATGCAATGAAATTATTTGAATGTGGTTTTGTGGAAATACTGATGTCAAGTAATCTTTTCATTGTATTTGTTATATGCAGAGGTGTAATGGGGCGGGGACGGCGCCCCCTTATCTTTTTGTGTGGCATTTGTGCACACTTCAAGCATGGCGAGGGAGAGGGGCAGTGTTTGGCCACAGCATCCCCTACTTCTTTTTTTTAGGACTACACCCCTGGTTATAAGTATATTTGATTGTTGATTTAATAAATTTATTGACTTTCTCTCACATATTATATATGTTGGAGAAAAAGGGGAGGCTAGCTAAATATAGATTAAAGACGGATTTATCTTCTCCTTTGGTAAGAAGTTTTCCACCTATGGAAATATTGAACGACAGTGAATGTTTGTCTTTAATGTTGTGGAAGAGATAAAATGTTTACAGCACCCACATATCCGCTAGGTGAGAGAGGCGAATGGTGTCTTCTGTAGAATTATTAATAACATAAATTAAGATTCTCATCACTTGTAATTAGTCATGGGTCATTAATAATAATAATCATCGTAACGTTAATTAGGGTGGCTTCGTGACACAAAGATATTATGTGCAATCTGCTTATTGTTATGTAATGATTTTTTCTTCTATTGATGGACATTTGCAGTCCCATAGTTGTCTTTGTGAAGTATATATATATTTTTTTTTTAAAGAGCAAACAAAAACGTGAACGTAACGTAGTATATAATACATGTACCATGAAGAACTCAATTCAGTACTCCAATAATCAGTTACAGGGACATAAATCTAGTTGTTCGACAATAAATCTCTCAGGGTCGCCTCCCTTCAATTACAGTGAGCTTCTAAATTATTAGTGTACATAGATTTCATGAAAGTGTCAGTCCATGCTAAACTAATCGTTTCTTTACTTATTTTTTTAAAAAATGGTATGCCTCATATATATAACAAATTATTAATCAGCATCTATTAGTCAAAGTTTAAAAACTTATCTTAAAATAGTTGTGTTTTCTTACTTTATAACAGATAAGAACATTTTAGTTTCCGATGACTTTGTTGGGGGGGGGGGGTTAAGAGTTGCCTCTCTTTGGAGATTGCCGCAACAAAATTTTAAGAGTTTGACGTTAAACCCAGGTGAGGAGGTATAAAAGCCAGTCGTTCAATAAGCAAGTTCAGTAGAGTGTCTGGAACATATTTCCAAGTCATAAGTTTCAATCGATAGCATTGAAAGAACGCGTGTCTGCAAGATTTTCGATGTTACAAGTGTACACAGATAGAGTGATGTTGGGCCTCATATCCACTATTACATTTGGAAGGTATGACACTTGAAAGCAATATGTCCTCTGTGCTACTGTTGGTGCATAAATGCGAAACAATCATCTTGATCGAGTCATGTCCTAGGGCATTAGATGAATCAACGAACATTTTCACTTTTATTTTGTAACGCGCGCGCACGCACACACACAAATAGAATTTCATCAATGATGCGCAGGCTCTATCTATGGCGCAATTGTTGGCTTGCCCCACCTTCCACAAGACTTTCACCTGAACGTTTTAAGGACATGTGCATAAATGAAAGAAAATGTTGAACTGAAATATCTGATTAAAATGTTTAATACAAAGAATTAGTTTGTTATCATGTGTTTAATTGTATGGATTATTTCCCTATGAAAATGGCTGAGAAATTTAAGAATAATTATAATTTATTAACATTTCGTTCTGTCTGGTTTTGATCCAAACATATCCCACACACACACACCAAAAGAAAAAACAAGGCACACAAATTTATTAATTTCTAGCGATAAATTTATAATTGTCTTTTGGCACATTATGAACGTCTCCAACAGCCAATGTTTTCATATGAATGTGTCAACTTCAGCTATATTCGCTCAGGTCTGCATGTTTAACAGTCTGTATAACTGTAATTGTACGTGAGTTAGAGTGTGTCTCATCGTCTGATTTTGTGTACACGATATGGTTGCCGGGCAACAGTATTTCCGTTCTGTGTGCCAGAGCTTAATATTGGTCTGTGAGCTGGCTTTTAATATTGTTTTGAGTGCTGGCGTTTTATACACTGATATGTGTGTGTGTGTGTGTGTACCACAATATGAGTTGTTTTATACACTGCTGTTTGTGTGTTTAATAGTTTTTGTTACTGGTAATTAAGCTGGCTCAACAAAAAAACATTTAATGTATGATACATCAGAATAATAAAAATATGAAGTAACTACAAAGCGACAATTCATGCCCATAATTTAATACATTTGTAGTGACACAAAACTGTTCATAACAAATTGATTTGCCCACTCCTTAAATATCTGTACACCATCAGAACTGTAATTTAAAAAAAACTTAAAACCCCTCCAACACACTAACAACCTAACTAGTGAGCTCAAAATATATGCTGACCTTTGGCAAAGTGATATATTCATAATTTTTATGTCATCACATAATAAAATCAATACATCACAAAATCTTATAAATCTTATAATATGGTAGTAATGAACACAGACCAATAAGTGTTAAAATGCTTTTTTGTTAAAAAAAAAAATTCCAATAAATAATGATGCACCATGATGATTTGAGAAAATAAATATTTATACATGATAATATTTACATCCTATTATTTGGTTACAACAAAAAATTGTTTTCAAATTATGAAAACACCTTTTTCTTTGTAACTTTTAAAGTAAATTGTGTCTGTTCAATAAAGATTTCTCAATGCTTTCTTTAAAAGTAAAATAATCAATACAGTTATTTTTTTGTAAATTGTTTAAAAAGAGAGGATAACTCATAAATGAAATAAAATTAAACAAGGAGCAAATTATCTTTAAGAACAAAATATATTTTGTTTGGGTGCCAGATAGTAAAGCATGCTAAATAAATGACATGAACTTTACAAAACATACCATTAAGTACTATTTTTATTTATGACCCAATTGTGTTATACAACATATGACCCATTTCTGCTGTGCTATATATGAAAGGTCCTACAGCTGTCTTATATAACTAAGGACTCAGTGGTTGAAATCACGGCCTTTTCACTTCTTTTATTCCTATTGCATACTTATATTTTGAAAAATCATTCTACTGTAATTGCAAAAAATTGTTGTTTGTTTTTTATTTTTGTTCGGTGGGGTTGCTTTAAATAAAATTATACAAAAATTAAATGCAAAAATGCAAAAGAGTTCACATATTTTATATATAAAAAATATGACAAAGCTAGATCTTTACTAGTTTCAATATTTTAAAAACAAAGGCCAAGTTTCTCAACAACTTTTATATATTTCTTCTACATTCACGCATCACTGATTTTGTCTAAAAAATCTACATTACATCCTCTCTTAGAATTGCACCGCTTAAGGCTTAGTGATTTCCGCTTGGATGCTTTTACACGACGCTTTAATACACATACCCCCTCATCTTCTTGGCTTTGAACTCCATCCATACCTGGGACTCCAATGCTATACTGACTGTGTGTACTTCTAGCATCATGATTGGTAGCAGCAGCATCCTGCTTCGGAACTTCCTCATTTTCTAAAATGTTACCAACACTGGAATGTTGCAGGGGTGTTTCCTCACTTGCTGCCTTTGACTGTATCAAGTTTGCACCTTGTCTTGCTTCAGGCCTTCTGAAGAGTAGCTTCTTGTGAGTCTGCAGTGCTTTCGTGCAGGCATGAGAGTCTCTCTTATCAGTTTCAATTAATTTTGAAACAGTACTTGTGGAATTTGAGTCCTGGACTTTATGTGAGCAAGAGGAAACTGACTCTACCTGGGGGTTCTTGGAGACTTTGAGAACATCTTTGGGGAACAAGGATAATGTTTTGGTCATGTTCAGCTTTGTCCCTGTTGTCTGTAAGGAACTGGTTAAAACATCTGACACTCGAATGGCCCTTGCAGTAGGCACCGGTGACAGGAGTGCTGGGGATGGTATAATGAATGAGGTTTTAGTGGTTGGTGATGTTCCATCAGTCCCTGCTGCACCCTCTGGAGACAGGAACATTGGCTGTGATAGGGTGAATGCAGTCTGAGCAGCTGGTGAAGATTTTGGGGTGTCAAATAATGGAGGAGATCCGAAGGAGATTGATGCAGAAGTCTGATGACTCTGACTAGTAGTAAAAACTGGGAGTGACTTTACAGTACCAGGAGCATGTTCAATTCTGACTATGGGAGAAACAAACTGTACATGAACATCTGTTTCAGTTTTTGTTGATGGCACTGGCATGCTCAACGAATGAGCATTTAGGTATGTCAACATTAGTTTGTTGGCCTCATTTTCTGAAGAAGCTAAACCCACAAACTGAATATTTGGAGGCACACAGAGCACCTGTCCTCCAAGCAAAGAGTGGAACTGGGAAGGCAGTTTCATCAACTGTTTAACAGCAGATTTCTCTACAACCAGCAAAGTAGGGGTCATGGAAGGGTCGGTAATTGGCAAGAATATCATGGAAGCACTTGCTTTTACTGATTCTGCAAAAATATAAAATGTGACAAATAAAACTTTTAAAAAATATTTTTTTTTATTAACAATATGGAGAAAAGTGAATAATAAATATGAATATAAAGTTTTAATTATTTTTACAGGTTGCATATACAAAAATTAAAAAATAAGACTGAATGCTGAAATGCGAGAAATATTTTTGCTGAATTTATGTACCAATGTGTTGCCCAGAATTTATTTAAATTTTAAGGCCACTTTACGACATACAAAGAACAAAAAAAAAATTTTTTCATGCTATGGCCTTCACATTTGGTGCACTTATTGTCTTTGATTTAGATAAGAATAATCTGTTGTTAGATTTGGAATATCATGCTTAGTTTTTTTAAATTGAATTGTTCAAACACTCGCAAATGTCTGAAAATTTTTAAAATAACATTTTTATTATCCTTGATGCAAGATTAAAAAAGTGAAGGATGCGTTTAAAGAAATTTTAAATAGGAAAAAAGTTAATTTTTTTTATTGACATACCCGTCAAAAATCTTAAATTGAACATAAAATGTCCAAGTTACAAAATTGTAAAAAAAAAAATAATGCATGCAGGCTTTAATCCATCCTTGATTTTGTGCACATGTATATAGGGAACAAATATGCCAAGTTTCATCTATGTTTGTTTACTAGATTTGGTGATCCAGGTCTGCAAGCAAGTGGCATGGACAGAAAAACAAAGTTTTGAGAAAAACTCATTTAAAAGTTTAACATTAATTTTGGGTCCAATATTTACTTAAAATTAACTATGCCTTATCCATACAGGAGATTGGGGTTAAACATTCTTCTATATATTGGCACAAGCTCATTGGCAACTTCAAAAGAAACTTGCCGTTTGAAAATTTAAACAAAATGCTATTTTGAGATGATTGTATTTCATTTTCTATGCATCTGTGATCCTTAAAAAAAAAATCAGCAATATATTTGTGTTACAGAGAATTGAAATAGCAAAGATGAGCTGTGTATGTTTTATAGTTTTTGTTGTGTGGTCATTTCAAAAGGGGGGTCCGTGAAATCTGTGTTTTTCTGCAATATACGTCAAACTTTGAACTGTCATAACTTTTTTTCTATTAAAGCTACAGCTCAAAAATTTTTTATGCAAACTTACTTTGAGGTAGATAACATAACCTGCAAATATCAGCTTATTTGGCCAGACTTCAAAATTTGAGTGGTCTTATAGTCATCCGAAACAAATATTATTAACAAATTCTTGGCATTTCAAAGACGATTTACTAAGGTTTGTAGAAACAATTATCAGAGAAATAAACAGTCCATATGGCAAGAAAAAATCAATCACTTATTAATCAGGTCAAAGGGTGGTGTTTTCGGGAATGAAATTCTCTGTTATATTAATCTAAAAGTATATTTTATGTAAGGCAGTTTATAAATCTCCATAATTCATAAATTGGCACTTGTAGATATTTTCTTCTTCATCCTTTATAACCTAAATTGAAAAGTGTTTCTTTTTTCTATCAAGAGTCAGACTATGAAGTTATACAGTAATTCAGTAGACTAGTTCAAATTGCTTGTTTTTATTTCTGTGTATTGCCTTTTTCCTCAGTATATTCCTAAATGGTTCTGCAAAATTCTAGTAGTTATTTCTATTTATTTGTTTAGGTAAATTTTAAAATTAAACAAAGAATTTATGGACAAGCTAATGCTTTAGAATAGATACATTTTAAAAGATTTGATATTTACGTGCACAGAAATGTAAACATTTGCAAAATCTTGTTTTAAAAACAAATTCACTATAAATTTTTACGCCATCGCCACTGCAATAAAATAAAATAAAATAAGCTTATCACTAATCACATTTACCTTGGCAAGGTGCAACAAGACTGAGTGAAATCATAGATGAGTCTGAAGTGTTCAAGTCTCTGCTTAGGGTGGGTGTCAGAGTGGCAGGCCTGCAGATGTCAGAGTTGACCAGAAGAGATGTCAGCTTTTTGTGTCTGACTGTGGGACTTGGCAAGGGAGTCACATCATGCACTTTCATCTATCAAAACAAATAGAAAGTTTTTGAAACTTCTTAACCCTTAAAAAAAATATAGATAAAAAGATAATTATATTGCTTATTTTAAAATCTTTTTTTAGGTAAAATCTTACTTTCTAAGTTTTCATAAGAAACAGGCTTTTTATGATTTCAAACTCCTATAACATCAACAATTTTATCTTTTTTATCTTTTCTTATGTTTTTAGGTGAGTAGTAGGCCCTGTTGTAGACTTTAATATGTAAAATAATTAGATTTCATCCACTTTATTTTTTGCACTTCATCTAATGGAACACTCGCTCAGAGAATCAGCTATACAGAAAAAATAATAAATATTCTTTCAGAAAGGCAAAACCAAAGCAGATATAGAAGCCTTGATGGACCACTCACATGCACAAACCACAATAACAACATATCACACTTACATTCACAGCATTTCTGTCACTGTCTCTTATCTCCACCTGTCCAAGAGGAATTGGTGTACTGACTGCAATTGATTCTGAAGTTGAAACATTCTGATGTGATTGGCACACTAGTTTCTGCTGACTTTCTGAACTGTCTTGTTCCCAAATCACAAACTCTGTAACTCCCGCTTCAGACATGGAAGGGGGTGAAAGTGTCTTCTGCTTAGTTCCAACCATGGCAGAATTTGGCACATTTGGCACATTTGGCATAAGCATCATTGACTGGTGCAGCATCTGTGAATCTAAAGTAGTTTGGTTTCTAGAATCCAAACCCACCAATGGAGCTGCATAGAAAACTCCCAATGGGTCGGAGGTGTGCAAATCAGATATGGGCGACAATGCTTTACACATTTTTGCATTTTCTTCTTTGAAACAAAGAGAACTCTGTCGAACATTTTTGCTATCGCACTTTCTTATCAACTTGTCTGCAATGGTAGCTCCAAAAGAGGTGTTGCTGAGATTTGCTTCATGAGAAAAACCTAATTCTGGAATGTTGCCCTGTTTCTCTTGGTGTGTTTGAGAAATTGCTGGTGTGCTGGTTGCAGCAGGTGAAACCAAGTTGCCAACATTCTGCAAGGGTGTTCTAGGAGGTGTGAGACCATTTTGAGGCTGTGAAGATGATATGGATGTGGACATCTGAGACGAATTCAAACTGCCAAATATATCAAATTTTAGAAAGTCTCTGTTTCAGTTAACAGTCTCAATAGATTTTTAAAATAAGAATAATAATTCATCTCTTTGACGTTCATGATGTGAACCGAACAAGATAAATGTGGACAGTGGTTTTGAAAAACATACCCTGAAAACTCCATAAGTGAAATGGTCTGTATCAATATTAACCAAGTCCAACAGTTAATAAAAAAATTAAATAAAACACATGAAAGAAAATGAACTGGAAATTATTTCAGTGTGTTAACGTGGGAAATGCACAGCAAATTAGGAATAATTCCTACCTCCGTAACCAGAAGTTTTAAAAGTTAACTTTCCACTATGATAGTCATTCACAAAATCAGTTTCTGCTAAGCAATAGATAAACATTCACACTGTAATTAAGCAAAAATTTACCCTACAAAAAGAGGACTGTCTGGTAGACAATAAATACTAATTAAATTCTCTAATCCAAGGCTAGTAAGAAGTACATAACACTAAATAGCTATCTGCTGTCTTTCTCTTCTAATTTTTCAATACAACTCTTAAGTGTTAGCAAGTCTACTCAAAGCTCACAGGTTCTCTTTCTGCTGCTCATCCATTCGAAGCTTAGTGAACTGTTTCAGGGAATCCAGCATGGTACTACACTTGTGGTGAACCTGCAGTTTATTTCGCACCCATTTTGAAAGGCCTCGAAACAAAAAATAACATTTTAAAAAAATTTTCCAACAATTTTAGAAAGTAAGAAAAACATTTCTTCAATATATATATATACTCAAATGTTTATTCTCATTGTAAAGTATCAAGATGTGTAAAGTTACGGCTATTCAGTATTATTTAGTTCTGGCACAGATTTATACATAACCCACAAATAACATGAAATTCACACATGCACAATGAACCCATAACAATTTTAATTTCTGATTAATACTTAACACCAAAGTGCTTGATGCAATGAATTTCAATTTATAAGGCAAGATTTTTGAGGATGAAAATGAAAAAAATGTAAGTCTTTTCACAGAATTTATACAAATCAGAAAAGAAAAAGCATTTAAATAACTGACCATATGTAATGCTGCATGGCAAAACCTGGCTAAAGTGAAAAAAGTGGGTTTTATAAAATTTATTAAAGTTCAGAATCTCATGTTTATTTTAAAATAATTTAATTTATGTCAGATAGTTTTTTCACTATACATTTTTTTAAAGTTCATACCTCCCTGGACTATCAAAGGGGATTTACAACTACAAATGGCAGTAGTGCAAAATTAATTTTAGTGTCTTTGTCAGTCAAAAGTAAAACTTCACCCAGCCTCACATCAATAAACATTTTTAAAATACGAATAACGAGGAAAATAAAATCTAGATAAACAAGGTGTATAGGAAAGTATACTATGCGCATGTTGTTTGATGTAGTTAACCAAGTCACCCCAAGATACTAATGGGATGTTTGCTAGAATACAACACCTAGAAGGGTTGGACAGTTAGATTTAATGTAACTTTATCCTGTAACTGAACTGGACCAGCGAGTTAATGGGAGAATCATGTGTCTGAAGAATAGCAAGGCACAGGCCAGATGTCCAAGACAATTGGTCGTGAATAACCAGAGGGAAGGAAAGGGGGAAATTACCGGCTTAAGAAAGCTAGAAACAATGCTAGGGCAACAGGAAAAGGTTGGAGATAAGAGTTTCGTTTGTCATCTTAAACTAGCATAGGCATAGAAATGGGTAGTTTCACAGAAACACACTATAGGATGGGAAAACCTTTTTATACAGGAATCGAATGGGCCCATGTTACTCCGCTTAGCACAAGCCTTGATCCAGCAGGAGAGGCGAGTCCCAGAAATTTGGTCTGGTCTTTTGGAAGAAAATATTGTCTGAGTAAAAGTTAGTTGAGTACTAAGATTCCTAAGGGAAGGATTTACTGTACTCCCACCAGATTACCTTTGATTCTTGAGTTTTGAAGAACGTGGAAGGTATGTGTGACTGATTTTTAAATCTTGGTTTAAGCTTTGTGTAACAATAATAAAATATTTTGTAGATATTTATATATCATTAATTCACAGCTTTCCTTTCAGTATAGTGTCAATGTGCTCAGAGAAAACTGACAGCCATTGACTCTTGAATACTTTAAATTGTACTCAGCAGTTTCTCACACTGCATTATTGAATTTCAGAATCAAATGAGATGCCTGTCTACCCGATATAGTCGAAGTACAAGTATTGGCTTCAAGACTGCGGGCTTTGTGCGTGTGAAACAGGTTGAAGGGCGGAGCTAGCATTAGACAGCTGTGCTGCTGCTGTGAAGAATTTTGTGTTGGCGCTGTGCCAGCATCTTGTTGTGTCGAACCATCACTTGGGACTATCAGTTGAGTAATCAAGTGTTGAAAAGGCTGTGCATAAAAGCTCTATAGGGAATTTGCAATTCTGTCGAGGAGAATTTTTTTTTAAAAGTGATAAATCAAAAATTTTCAATCTAAATAAACTTAAGGAGGGCTGTTGATTCCCTGAATCAGTTTAGGGGATCACTCTTGTAATCTGTCATTACATTCATTTTAATAACTGTCCTTTTTTTCATTTTCTTTGATTGTTATATAAAGTTTCTTGTTAAATTTTCATTAGTGTTGTGTTAATTTCATTATCATTTTAATCTAGTATGATTACTATAAGTGTCATCATCACATCTGTCTAAAATCTGTTCTGAGTCTGTCTTTGCCTTAAATGTCTGTTCTATCTCTCTGTCTTATCTGTGAGGAAATTGTTTCCTCTGGGGGGTTGTATGAGTTACCGGAAGTGACAACCTCAACTGTTGTCCTGTCATAGATATTCGTATTTATGGGAGGTCCAACAGTCTTTAGCCAGGTTTTGCCAAGCAGCATCACATATAATGAAACAATTCTTTCAATTCCAGTTAATGCAGCTCTCTGAAAATTTAGGGAAGACTGTGATTTTTTTTAAATGTGAGATTCTGAAACTGGTTAAGTTCTTGGAGGAATGTGTAAAGGCTTGTTGTGCCTTGCTTCAGCATACAATGAAAAGCGTTCATACAAATTACAACACAAACAAAACATGACAAATATGAATGCAGTGGTAAAGAGACTAATGTTTATTCTCTTTAAAATCTAAAGAAAATTAACATGCCAACCGATCTGTACTTTAAGGGCAAAAGTGATTTTCAAACTCACCATTTGCATACTTGCTTGTGCTCTTCACAAAGCGATCATCCACGATGATAAGGGCACCCCAGTCATGCCTGTCCAAAACATAGTACCGTTAATTTACATATTTTGTTATACATATAAATGCACGAATATGTCAACGTGTCCTAAAGTGCACATTAATGTTTAAGTTGTGACAAAATTGCAGCCCTAGCAAAAAGTAAAGGAATGCTGACATGATTTGCCAAGAGAATTGTAGGTGGGCAAATAAAGTTTGCCCTGAACTAGTGAATCTATTAAGATTTTCTTCCAGGTTGCCAAAGTGCAATATCAACATACATTAAAATGTCACTGCAAGTGAAAGAAAGGATTCACTCACCTGTGTCTGATGCACCTGCCAAGAGCCTGATTCAGAGCTCTGAATGCCTGAATCTCGTACCATTGGTGTCCAGATAACAGTTTTCGTGAGGACTGGTAACGATCATTGTATTTCCGTTTCAGTTCCACCTGTTGTGCAGAAGTCCACTTGTATTTTATTTCATGAGGACTTTTATGTTTGGCATTTTTCCTATGTTCAACAAAATCAATGAGACTTCTTGTTCTATAATTAAACTAATTGTACTCTTTTATTATTCAGATATAGAAACAATACATACAAGAAAGTCTGCTCCTACATAGGTGCACTCATCAAAGACTGCCCATATGTGGTTCCACTCACCAATGCTTGCTCATAAATGGTTACACTTATCAAGCCAGCTCATATCTGGTTATATACAACAGAATCTGCTCATACCAGGTTATACTCATCAAAAAGTTCTTACACCCATGAAAGTATGCAAGAACAGGCTTTGATGAGTGTAAACAGCAGGAGATGAAAGCCATCTCTGAAACATATACCTGTATGTCCTTAGAAGTGCTTGCTACTTCTGTTTCATGAATGGAATCCCTGTTTGGTTGGCAAGGAGTCATTGTATATGCAAATATTGATGGCTTGCATAAAACACTGAACCACTAATATTTTCCAGGATATTAAAAATGATGGTTTGTATATATTAAGATTACAAGACTAGCTAAACTTTGCAATAAATGTCAGCATCAGAACAACAAATACATTCTTACCTGGATGTCTTTGAAGTTTGGATATGGTATGCCAACCTGAAAGAATTAAAACAAAATGCTGGAATTGTTATAATTCTTAAATAAATCAGCAACAAATACAAAAGATGCAAATTATTTTTTTTAGAGAACAAACATTTCACCAAATTATTACCCCTTTCAATATTCTTTACAAAACAGTAAAAATACAGCTCATGATACACGATCATAATTAAAAATGCACCCAGGCATGGGAAATAACAAGGGGCTTTAGGGGTGACGACAATCACAATTTGCACAAATATACAATAGCGTCTTACCTTTTATTGTAATGATATTGCAACATAAAAGGAGCGTCTTATCTTCTATTGTAATGATATTGCAACATAAAAGGAGCGTCTTATCTTTTATTGTAATGATATTGCAACATAAAAGGTCGATAGCTGTTTCTTAAATCCTCTTACCTTGTCTTTTTCAAGCTTTTAAGTCACACTAGGGATTAATAACTGGGGGTGGGGGGTGGGGATAAAGCAAAATTTTATTATAAGCAGTTCTAAAGACAATGTGGCAAGTCGAAAATGATTTTTTTTTTTACTGCTCAGCATGTGCCTGGGAATAACATATAAATAGAGGGATAAATACTAGTTTCTGAGAAATTCATACCTGAAGGCATCTATTTTTAAAATAGAAATCAGTATCAGAGGACAGGAAAAAATAAAATGGCATAAAATTATTTACATAAGCAGGCAATTGGGTCCAGGTTTTGAAATATATATATATAAATATAAACAAGTGTGCACCAAAGGACTTCAGAATAAATGAAAGTTTTCTCCTAGAGGAAAAGTCATTTGCAAACCGTAATAACTGCTCTAGCAAAGTTGTCAGCAAAGTCCAATCCTTCACTGACTTTACCACGGCATACAGCAAAAAACAAAGCACCACTGACTGGATGCTCATCTTCATCTGAAAATATATATATACACAAAGATCTGCAAATACAATCTTACACTTATCAACTTTAATGTAAATAAACATCATCCCTAAGGGTTGCATTTTTGCTAGTCTATGTGCACAAGAAACTACCTTCTCAACAATTAAAAGTTAACATTCCTACTGCAGCAAAAATATTTTTTTTAAAAAAATGAATGAACTATAGAAAGTTCAGTTTTTAATAAGCACATCCTTAGCTTTTCAAACATTAATCATTATTACTAGAGAATACTTATATAAATCTTTTAAATAATCATACATTTTATTTAACTACTTAAGACATATCTTGCAGAAATCTGTCTCATTCAAATTTACCAGGACTCTCTGCTTTGGTGATGACACTATAGAAGGTCTTCATGACCTGATCGAAGTCCACTTTGTCTGATCCACGTGGCTCAGATAAAACATGCTTTTCTTGTTGAAACCGGTTCCAAAGACCTGTTTGCTGCAGATGTAATTTTGTGAGCAAAATACATGCACATAAATAAATAAATCCTTTTTTTTAAAAATAACATTTATAATAAACTCATCCAACTAAATGTCAGAAATGTTAAAAGTGAAAACAAGACACCCAAACAATATTTTTATTGAAAAATAAAACAAACACAATCAAGGAAATAAATTTACACAATCACTGTATGTCAGTCAAACTAGAAACGAAAACTGACATCACTTTTTTATTTAAAAAGAACAGACTAAATCTTTATTGGCCTAATCATACAAATTGTCTAAACTTCAAATAAATATCTAATAATTATTAACATTTCTTACTCCCACTTATTTCTTATTTAGTTTAACATTCTATTAGAATCTAAGTTTCATAAAGGTAGGCATAGTAAAAAGAAATCTTTGCTCTTGTGTCAAGAATTTGCTTCAAATGCCATTTTATCAATCCCAATTAACCAAGGATAATGAGAATGCTCTGAAATAACAATACAAGACTTAACAATAATAAAACAATTATCCCTTTATTCTTTAAAAATACAAAAAAGCATCATCTAATATTCATATACTTACTTTCCAGCGATTAAGCAGCTTATCAAGTGCTTTATAAGATGGGAAAAAGCAAAGGACACCCTTCGGTACAGTCTGTTCAAAACAAACAAAAAAGGTTTTAATCAAATATGTTATCACTGAGTAGTTCTGGTAATAATGTTAAGTAAATGAGTTATCATTGAATAGTTCTGGTAATAATTTTAAGTAAATAAGTTATCATTGAGTAGTTCTGGTAATAATTTTAAGTAAATGAGTTATCAGTGAATAGGTATAGTGCCCATACCTATAGGATCGACTGACCAACCATCAAAAAGTACAAACCGAAATAGCTTCGTAACAGGAAAGAAAATGGATGCTAACAAAATGCAAACATTCAAAGGCAAAAGTGGCAAAAAATGACTGGCATATCAAAATAAAATCATTGGCTGAAATGTTAAATGCATCAGCTATGAAGCAAGAAAACCGAGAGCGCAGATCTGAGTCTGGTTTTTGTTATCCTAAATGACACTTGTTCCTTCTTTCTTTTAATCCTTTGAGGAAATTTAAAATGCTGTATTTTTTACTTAAAGTTATCTGCATGCCCAAATTTCTATTTGAAGTGTCACCTTAGAGAATTTTTAATAATTTACATTTCAAAGTATACCTGATATGCATTCCAAAGCTTTTCCACAGCTTCGAATGCAAGCATATTTTTGTGTGCAACATTTAACTGTAACATTTTTAATGCAAAGGCAACTTAGATTACAGCAAAATTAACAATTGATTACAATAAATTTTGTGCTAATTCTTAATATAACAAATTAATAAACAAACAGTAAAACTACTAAGTGTTAAAAAGAAATTTATGTAACACGAAAATTCAATATGAATTCATCAGAACAATACTGTTATAAGCAACAATGAAGAATGAAGAATGAAAAGTACAATTTTAAAAAAAAGGGCTTAAACATTTAATTGTTTATATCAATGTCATTAATAAACTATACTACTTGATGATGGTTGTTTATTGGAAATGTTGGCCTGTTTTTGTACACTTACAATTGCGTTTTGAATTTTGAATGTTGTACTGATGTCTAATGAGGCGCCTGTGTCAAGAATTAGGTTAAAATGGCTGTATAGAGCCTCACAATAATTTTAAATCAAAAGGTATGCAACATACCAAAATCCAAAGTGATTAAAGGCAAAAAAGCAATCTGCACTTGCCTTACAGACTCTGAGAATCAATTCACCCAGTTGATCCTGAAAGCTGAATGTTTCCATGTTTTTATATACTGCCTGAAGAGATGTGCCATCAGGACCTTCACCTACAACTCCAACCCACACCTTTCATAAAAAACAAATATATATATATATATAAATATAGTTATGTGCATACACTGCCTGAAAAGATGTACCGTCAGACCTTCACCTACAAATCCAACCCACACCTTATATTCCCCACCCACACACCCAGCAAATATATAGTTATATGTATATACTGCTTGATGAGATGTGTTATCAGAGCATTCACCTGCCAACTCCAAACAACATTTTTTTACATTTTTTGTCCTCCCAAACTGCAACCAATATTTAGTTATGTGCATACACTGCCTGAAGACTGATGACATCAGAGCATTCACTCACAACCTACTGACCCCTTTCAATACAAACAAAAATAGAAATATGAATGAATGCACAGAAATCTAAACTAAATTAAAAGAATCAGATGAAAAAGGGATAGGACTTTGTCAAAAACAAATGGATAGAAGCCTGTACCATATATACACGTTTAAGTTGAGAAATTTATTCTTATATCTGATCAGCAAAATTATACCCATGACATAATATTCAAGTAAAGCCATAAAAGATGCTTATGTAGACTCTGAGCACAGAAACCTTAAATAAATAATTTATAGAAAAGGACAAAATAAAACAAAGTAATGAATGCCTGTTCTCTTAACCTTTAAAGTAAAGAAGACCAACCTGTGAATCCTTAATGATATGGTTGGCCTCCAAGGCAATTGGGAAAGGCAGTCCAAGTTCTGACTGGAATGAATCCATCGGAGACAAGGTTCCACTGCTCAGGATCACTGTGCGACAGCTTTCAAAATCAGAGAATCCCTAGAGCAGAAAACAAAATGGCTAAACAGTGAGCATAGTTTTCACTGTACTGCTAAAGAAGTAATAAATCGACCACTTACAATGTGTGTATGTCAAATTTTATAAAAGGTCATTTAGCTAAGTCCATTAGGCCATGTAACAACTATTTCACTCCTGACAGTTGCAGGGAACTCCTTGTCAGAAAATTTTAGGAGCTGGATGTACTAGTGATATTACACAGTAATGAGAAATTATGTACATTTATTTTTTTAAACAGCAAGAAAGAAAACACACTCCCTAAAAGCATGGGTTCAGTCAATCAATTATAAAACATTACACCTAACTAGCAATTACAGCCAATATTTTTCCACAAATCAAAATAAAGGTTGGATTTTTTAAATTCCAGTTCTGAGTAATATTTATATTTAACTATTACCAATGGTAAATAAAATGTTATTAACTATTAAATTATCATATTAAAAAAATAAAAGAAATTATATTAATAAATTTGGTAAGTAAATTGGGATAACATAACTAATTTACTCTCTCCAAATCTGCTGAGCTTTAGGACTAAAATCAGGCAATGGATTTGTTATCGTTTGATTCAAAGATCCACAAATGTTCAAATGGTGTGTATGTGAGAGAAGATTGGAGTGAGAAAACAAGAGTTCAACAAATGCTTAACTTTATATGTATATGTTTGTAACTATTAGTATAAATATAGGCAGGTCTGGCACTTATGCCATAATTGGTTCCTGGAGAGCAATCATAAGGAAATAGAGCAAAACTAAAAAAAAAATATTATTATAAGCCTTCATTAAATAAATAAAAGCATGCTAAACAAAGCACAAAAATATTTTTTAAACTTAACAACGATTTTCAATGAAAATAGAAATTCCGGTCAATAACTGAGAGGTTTTGTAGAGGCAAATGTCTTCAAATAATTCATCTGTGGCATGCTAAAAGTTAACTTATTTCATTTATTTACTTAAATGCAATGCTAAACATATCGCAAGAATCTGTATATGTTGTAATCATTCATCCATGATTGAATAAAGCCATTAGCCATTGTGTGTGCACTTGTTTGCGTGAGTGTGCATGTTTGTGGAGGAGGTGGAGATGGGGTCAGTTGCATTGTTTTTAGTTTACTTTTTATAATAATTTCCTTTTCCTTTTTTTTTTTGACTGGAGAAAGTGAGCAGTCAAAAGAAGCACTCCACTATACTAAATACTGGTACAGCTTTTTTAAAACAGAGTAATTGGAGAAGTCAGCAGCTTTGTATTTTTCATCCTGTGACATTAAAATGAACAAAGATGAAATAAATAAAAATAAATAAAGACAGAAACAAGAAACTTACTACAGCAGGATTCATGCACCAAAAATTGAGAGTGTAAACATCTTGTGCCTCTGTTCTCCTTCCTGCAAGAAACAATGTACGGTGAAAGCGAAAGCAGTTTAAAAGAAATTGGTGCACAGTTCTTGCTGTTTGACCCACTTATATTCCACAAATTGTGGAACATAAAATAAATGAACATAAAAGAATTTTTAAATCATTGAAATCTAAAATAATAAATGCATCAGTAATGCTGATTCTTCATAGGTGAGTAAAATGCAAAAGACTATTTGAAAACTGAAATGATACACTTTCATTGTTCATGTTTTGTTCTTTTGCTCTTTATTTTTTTTTTAATTACATGCATTCTTCTATTCTTCAGAGTCTGTGGATTTTGTTGCTCATGTCTTATATAAGCACACACTCATCTATACCCTGGTAAATGTTGGTACTGCATTGGCTTCTTTTTTTAAAGCTTACTATTAGTGGTCTGCACAGATTTCTTTCTTTTTTTTTTTTTTTTGGGGGGGGTTGTTATTGTAAAGTTTTAGCTCTAAGCATTTAAATATAGACATCAAAACATAAAGGCAAGATGGCATCTGTTAGTATGAAGAGTTTTCCCTTTTTATTTGTGTGTGCATACATGCAAACATACATGCTAATTTGCATGTTCTTTTATTAGATTCCCTCTACACAAACACTCTTTAAAAAAAAAAAAGTGACCAAAAGAATGCATAGCAATGTAAGAACTCACCTCGGTGATTGCTTCTAGAGTTTAACCAGGATCCATTCTGCATAATAATAAAAAATTAAAACAATATCCCATATAATAAGGTTAAATTTAAATGGCAATTGGAAAATAGTTTAAAATTCTGCATTCAAACTAATGATAAGCAAACAGAGTTTTTAAACACCAAATAATTGTGACAATGTTAATGCTAGTGATTTTTATAAAGATAGAATTAATGTAATTTTGCTCTCTTTAGAAAAACATACAAATATACTGTATACCTTAGGCTGGGTTATATTCCTATTTAAACAGTAGGTTTAAAGAGAAAAACGTTGAAAACTATCATTGTAGTGGGAAAGTTGTTGTAAAGACGATGGGGGTGGGGGTGGGAGGTACAGCATACACTACAGTGGCCAGGTTTTTGTTATACAGCAGACTATAGTGGGTAGGTTGTACAACATAGATTATGATGGGTAGGGTGTTGTACAGCATTGACTTAGTGGGTAGGGTTTTTACAGTACCCTGCATCAGATGCAATATCTTGCCTTCAGCAACCTAAAAGTTAACTCTGAAATATAAATTTCATAATTATTCCATATACATTGTCACGAAAATCAAGAACTATTAATAATTTTTTTTCTCTCCCTCTAAGTAACTTCTAACTTTAAACTATGAACGAAACCGCTAAGTTAATTAAAAGAGGGACAGGGTGAAAATGACCATTTGTCAACAACGGGAAAAACCAAGTCGGAAACATTAGCTTTACATTAGCTTTAAGTTCGTGTTGGGGAATGGAAAAGATATAATTAGCTTGCAAGAGAATGCTGGCTTGACCCTCTGCGGTCAGGACACCACGCTCATAAATATATGTCAGCGTAGGGCCAGCGACGGAATTCGTGAGCGAGCACTGGGACGCCAATTATGTCCGTGACTGGAGGCAGACTAAGTTTTGGAAATGTAAACATCTTTTTTTAAAGAATCACCACTATAAATGTTTGGTAGTAGGTTAATATTGATTGCTATTGTGTAATTACTATTGTTTTGTGAAAGTACTTAGTGAAATAGAAGTTGAGTTATTGGAAAATTAATCATTGTATGTTAAGTTAAAAAGGTTGGTCTGTGTGTACAACCATGTGAGTGATGTATAGCTTGCCAGGTGGCCATGAGCTGCCAGTAACTATAGTTTTTAAAATAAAATAGGAGTAGGACAGCTTGCTCTGAGATTTTAGTGTGTGCTCTGAGAGTTAGCTAGAGGTTAAATGGATACGTAAATCACAGGTGCCAACTGGGAACTTGATACTTTGGCACTGATAGAACTGGACGCCAGAGGTGGCCAGGATGGGCAGAGAACATTCCTAAGCACGTACAGTGCTGGTTGTAAATGGGCAGTGTTGGATGGGGGATAGTGTCTGTGCTGGAAGGAGGGGTGTGTTCGAGTCATCTCAGGGAAAGTGACGTACAAGAGTTTGTGTATAAAAGAGGATACAGAGCCAGGGGCGGATGAGAAACGTGGAAGATGTAGCGTGTTGTACAGGGGTGAAGGTCACCTCTGTTAGAGTTTCTCCCTGCTTTGTTGGTACCAAGAAAACTCTTCGAAGTTGGGAGGCAAGCAACTAGAGGGTTCTTGGACCCTGTAACAGTGTGACACATGTCTACCTGGACTGCGTATGAGGCGCGTCGTAAAGACCGCTGCAGTTTTTAGATGGGCCAAATCAAATCAGATAGCCATCTCAGGTTTTCAAAGACTCTGTCAAAGACCGCGGGTGATCGATTATTTTCCAGGCAGAAGGCAAATTCCTGGTGGAAGTTTAATGTCACGGCGCTGGGAGATGTTACAGAACGAGATGTTACATAGTGGTAGTAACTATCGTTGGAAGCAGTAGCGGTCATGCATGAGGCATACCGCCGAGAACGGCAAAGGTTGGCCGTTGTGAAGAAGAGAAGAGAAGATGAGAAACGAAGTTAAGAGAAGAGAAGATGAGAAACGAAGTTATGATGAAGAGAAGAGGTGAGAAACGAAGTTAAGAGATGAGATGAAATGAGCAGAAATTGAAGAGAAGAAGAGGGAAGAGAGAACGCAAGGAGAGTTGAGAAATTAGGCCTAACGAGAGAAGCGCATGAAGTGTAGCAGCCGTCGTAACAGTGAAGGCGGCCAGGTCAAGACGTCGACGATGTTTTTGTTGTATCATCAAACCCCCCCCCCCCAGCACAAGAAGAAAGTGTAACGATGTGAGCCCAGCACATGGAGAAAGAGCCGATAACGATGTGAGCCCAGCACAAGAGAAAGTAACGAACCATATGAGCAGAGAACGAGAGTAACGAATTATAGAGCAGAGAACAAGGAGAACGTGACAATACCTATGTGAGTAAAAGAAAATTCTAACTAATTAGGGAAATCTCAGAGCACATAAACATAAGTATAAACTAGAACCTAAAACTAAAACTAGAATCTTAATTAAGCATTAAAACCTAAAATTAGAAGTAAACCTTGATAGAAAGAGATATTGGTGGAACCATTGAAAAGACTTGCAAGTTAAATGACATTTGTTTTGAACTTTGTGTATTATTATTGAACATTGATATAAGTAGTGGTGCCAGAACTCTGAAATAATGACTGTTCTATTATGTTGTAAAATGCCTAAGCAATGTTAGAAGTAGTACTGCATGAAGAAATTGAGTTTTGTATTTCTTTGATTTTAATTCATCATTTATCATTTTTCTTTCTTCTTTCTCCCCCCTTTCCCATGGGTGTGAGTGTGGATGGCTGACTGACTAACCAACGTGTGAGAGGAAACCTATAGACCAATAAATTTGAACTTGTACTCCGATATTGGGCCTTTCTTCTGTCTATGGTTTCGAAAGAGCGGTTGCTGTCGTTGTTATACGTTGTGTCGTCTGTGCCGTCTACACTTCACCCCTACCCGTATGCAAGCACACATGCAAACATGTCGGCAATACGTAACCTACACGCAGAATTAAATTCGAGCCAAACAAACATCTTGGTATTCTGTGTGTGGATTTGTCATTCTCTTTATGCAAGTCCTACGTGGAGCCGGCAAGCCACCATCCCTCTCCCCTCCTGTCGGAGAAGGGAGGGTGGGTGGCGACAAGTGGTGACCCGCTGACGTGATAGGTAAAAATTGTTTTGCGGTGTGTTTGCATCATTTCTCTTTCTGCTATCTATCTCATGTAGTATCATCATATTTTGCAGTTATGATGGTTACAGTATTTTGATTTAAAGAAAGTGGTGAATTAGTATTTGATATCTTTTGATGCTTTAATTTTTGAAAACTTGTTTTGATGTATTCTGCCTTTAATTTTTGAAAACTTGTTTTGACGTTGTATTCTGGTTTAATACTCATTTTTGCGTGTAACCATTTCGTGATTTATTTTGAGAGCGCCGGCATTTGTGGGCCGATAAATTCGTTTTGATTGTTTAGAAATTTAATACTTTAAATGCCGAGTCAGAGAGGCAAGTCCGAGTTTTATATCTCCGTTTTGGTGTTTCGTTATTGAAAATATTTGAGGTATGTATTGCAACAAGTTTCGAAATTCTATGTAAATATTAATGCCGATGTTGATCGCATATTCTACTTTGATTTTTGAGTCATGCCATTTTTAAGTTCGTTACGGTAGAGAGGCAACGCTGTTGAGAGTACCCGATGTTTTTCGTTTTTGAAGTTGTTGATTTTGAAGTTGATGAAGTATTCGTGCAGCGTCACAATACTATGATGTACTCAGGGAGTACCTAATGATTTGAGATTGTTGAAGTATTCGTGCAGAGTCACAATACTGTAGTACTTAGAGAGAAGTACCTTGTGTTTTGCGTCAGTTGGAAACTGAGCCGTGTATTTGTTTGAAGATTTGAGATTGAGTTTGGGCCGGTATTGGTAGAAACCGCGTATATTCGTTGAGTTGGAGGCGACGGTATTGAAGTCCGTGCGCATATAATTTTGTTGTCGAAAACTCGGGGAGTCAAGCGACCTCGTTTTAGTAGCAAACGCATTTTTGATTTGCTAGAGTTTCTGTAAAACTCGCTAACCGTACGAATGGCTAAGTAAATAAATGACAAGTAAGAATTTGGCAGGAGAAAGCAGAATTAAAGCAATAAGTGATTGACAATGATGTAGTGAAATGTTGGATTACTACAATAAGCGTGGTGTAAATGATAGTTATTGTAATGATAAAGAAAACACGCGAATCGCACAGAAAGTACTACACAAAAAATGTAAACACAGCGCTAGAAAAAAAAAAAAGGAAAGGGAAAGACTCAGTCAGAGCATCGTATTTCAGCCGGCCGTTAAGATAATTACTCCGAGAAACCCACTGTTCCCCTCCGACAGGAAAGGTCACGACCCAGAAGGTGTGTAGGTTCGTGTTAGTCATGCATTTGGAAAAACGGGAAAACGGAACGTAGTATTTTAATTGTTGGTGTACGTTAGAAATAGTTAATGAGTTCTATTTTGGCAATTTTTATTCTTAGGTATCTCAGCTCTTGTACTGATGAACACCTTCATTTAGTAAGAATGCCATTGTGGAAACAGAAGTAGGCCTATATATTTTGTAAAGATAGAATAGACTAATAGAGTAATATGTAATGAAGAGGCTTGTTAGACTATTAAATGTTTATAGAGTAGATTACAACATATAAGCAGACAGAATACGTAGGTCTTATAGTGAGACATTTTTGTTTTGCGGTGTTAAATTTTTCAGTGACAACAAACTTTGTTTTGGTTTATCTGTCCGTTAACGATGCGCGGTAACAACGCGCAGAGTGCCCCGCACAGCCAGCGACCTAAATTTTTTCGTTCCCTCACCGCACAGGGACGCTACGCTTGCTGACGACCACGCGAGAGAATTTTTTTTCCCCCCTTCCCTTCGTAAAGGGAGGAACCGTGTTGCTTAGGACGCTGTTAGGAATGGTCTCGTCTTTTAGTGCACCATAATTTTGTTTTGTGAAAGATCATTAATTGGCATTTTCGTAAATTACTTCATGTAATTTTATTTTTTAAACTTGGGAGTAGAAGTGTACGTGTACACAAATTTTTCTAAAGCAAAAGAGTGACACTGATATAAGAAATTTTACGATAATAGAACAGCAGATCATTGTGAGGTTACATTCAGGTAAAGATTTTGAAACGAGCTTGTAGTTCTTATAAAAATAAATAAATAAATAACATCATCATATTGATATTAACTGTTTTACATTTATAAATATATTTGTGAGATTTTCTTGCATAAAAATTTTAGAGAAAGATACTTGCAATTTTTTTGAATTGACAATTGTGACACGTTAATAACTAACTTGAAGTCTGTATATCTAACTTGATTTCATTGAAAAATTTTAAAGGGACTACCCTGTAAGGTGATTTGATTTTTTTCTCTCGATAGTTCTCCATCATCATGATAGATGATAAGTTTTCCTAGGCTGATATTTTTTGGAAAAAAAAACCGCATGTTAATTCTTTTGCATAAATTGGTAAAATAGAAAATAGGTAGGTGTATAGACAGTAAATACGCTTATGCAATTTATTTCTAGGGCTGATCACCGTACGAACCAATGCATTGTCTAGGCATCCAATAGACACAGTTTAAATGAGTTTCGTGAAGCAGAATAATTTTAATTGCTTGGATTGTAATCAACTTTTGAAAAAAAATTTTTTAATATTGTTGACCTACACTTATTTCATAAGCTTCGGTCAAAAAGGAGGAGGGATATGTCACGAAAATCAAGAACTATTAATAATTTTTTTTCTCTCCCTCTAAGTAACTTCTAACTTTAAACTATGAACGAAACCGCTAAGTTAATTAAAAGAGGGACAGGGTGAAAATGACCATTTGTCAACAACGGGAAAAACCAAGTCGGAAACATTAGCTTTACATTAGCTTTAAGTTCGTGTTGGGGAATGGAAAAGATATAATTAGCTTGCAAGAGAATGCTGGCTTGACCCTCTGCGGTCAGGACACCACGCTCATAAATATATGTCAGCGTAGGGCCAGCGACGGACGCCAATTATGTCCGTGACTGGAGGCAGACTAAGTTTTGGAAATGTAAACATCTTTTTTTAAAGAATCACCACTATAAATGTTTGGTAGTAGGTTAATATTGATTGCTATTGTGTAATTACTATTGTTTTGTGAAAGTACTTAGTGAAATAGAAGTTGAGTTATTGGAAAATTAATCATTGTATGTTAAGTTAAAAAGGTTGGTCTGTGTGTACAACCATGTGAGTGATGTATAGCTTGCCAGGTGGCCATGAGCTGCCAGTAACTATAGTTTTTAAAATAAAATAGGAGTAGGACAGCTTGCTCTGAGATTTTAGTGTGTGCTCTGAGAGTTAGCTAGAGGTTAAATGGATACGTAAATCACAGGTGCCAACTGGGAACTTGATACTTTGGCACTGATAGAACTGGACGCCAGAGGTGGCCAGGATGGGCAGAGAACATTCCTAAGCACGTACAGTGCTGGTTGTAAATGGGCAGTGTTGGATGGGGGATAGTGTCTGTGCTGGAAGGAGGGGTGTGTTCGAGTCATCTCAGGGAAAGTGACGTACAAGAGTTTGTGTATAAAAGAGGATACAGAGCCAGGGGCGGATGAGAAACGTGGAAGATGTAGCGTGTTGTACAGGGGTGAAGGTCACCTCTGTTAGAGTTTCTCCCTGCTTTGTTGGTACCAAGAAAACTCTTCGAAGTTGGGAGGCAAGCAACTAGAGGGTTCTTGGACCCTGTAACAGTGTGACACATGTCTACCTGGACTGCGTATGAGGCGCGTCGTAAAGACCGCTGCAGTTTTTAGATGGGCCAAATCAAATCAGATAGCCATCTCAGGTTTTCAAAGACTCTGTCAAAGACCGCGGGTGATCGATTATTTTCCAGGCAGAAGGCAAATTCCTGGTGGAAGTTTAATGTCACGGCGCTGGGAGATGTTACAGAACGAGATGTTACATAGTGGTAGTAACTATCGTTGGAAGCAGTAGCGGTCATGCATGAGGCATACCGCCGAGAACGGCAAAGGTTGGCCGTTGTGAAGAAGAGAAGAGAAGATGAGAAACGAAGTTAAGAGAAGAGAAGATGAGAAACGAAGTTATGATGAAGAGAAGAGGTGAGAAACGAAGTTAAGAGATGAGATGAAATGAGCAGAAATTGAAGAGAAGAAGAGGGAAGAGAGAACGCAAGGAGAGTTGAGAAATTAGGCCTAACGAGAGAAGCGCATGAAGTGTAGCAGCCGTCGTAACAGTGAAGGCGGCCAGGTCAAGACGTCGACGATGTTTTTGTTGTATCATCAAACCCCCCCCCCCCAGCACAAGAAGAAAGTGTAACGATGTGAGCCCAGCACATGGAGAAAGAGCCGATAACGATGTGAGCCCAGCACAAGAGAAAGTAACGAACCATATGAGCAGAGAACGAGAGTAACGAATTATAGAGCAGAGAACAAGGAGAACGTGACAATACCTATGTGAGTAAAAGAAAATTCTAACTAATTAGGGAAATCTCAGAGCACATAAACATAAGTATAAACTAGAACCTAAAACTAAAACTAGAATCTTAATTAAGCATTAAAACCTAAAATTAGAAGTAAACCTTGATAGAAAGAGATATTGGTGGAACCATTGAAAAGACTTGCAAGTTAAATGACATTTGTTTTGAACTTTGTGTATTATTATTGAACATTGATATAAGTAGTGGTGCCAGAACTCTGAAATAATGACTGTTCTATTATGTTGTAAAATGCCTAAGCAATGTTAGAAGTAGTACTGCATGAAGAAATTGAGTTTTGTATTTCTTTGATTTTAATTCATCATTTATCATTTTTCTTTCTTCTTTCTCCCCCCTTTCCCATGGGTGTGAGTGTGGATGGCTGACTGACTAACCAACGTGTGAGAGGAAACCTATAGACCAATAAATTTGAACTTGTACTCCGATATTGGGCCTTTCTTCTGTCTATGGTTTCGAAAGAGCGGTTGCTGTCGTTGTTATACGTTGTGTCGTCTGTGCCGTCTACACTTCACCCCTACCCGTATGCAAGCACACATGCAAACATGTCGGCAATACGTAACCTACACGCAGAATTAAATTCGAGCCAAACAAACATCTTGGTATTCTGTGTGTGGATTTGTCATTCTCTTTATGCAAGTCCTACGTGGAGCCGGCAAGCCACCATCCCTCTCCCCTCCTGTCGGAGAAGGGAGGGTGGGTGGTGACATACATTCCTCTCAATGGCAAAATTGCTGAAATCGAGCACCTATTTTTTTAAATAAGATATTAGTATTTATATTTGTGATGTTCATATTTTGGCAGCAATTTTCAGGAACACGCATGCACGCACACACAACAAGAATTTACATTATATGGTCAAAATTTAAAAGGACTGAAAGAGGATTGAAATAAAGAATAAATTTTAACACATAAACTACAGCTTTCATGCAAGTGCATTCATGATTAATTGGAGCAAACCAAACAACCACATCAGACTAAATACAGACAAAAATAAGACTATCTGCAAATACAACCAACTGATGGCTTGAAGATTTATGAAAACACTTTACCCACCATAAAAGAGAAAGATTGGATTAATGAGTTTTGATGCATTCATTTGTGACTTGGACAGATAAAGAATCATGCTCAACTAAACAAGAGATGTAAGCTTCTCCGGTTCAAAGGGATAAAAGTGCTTGGTAATCATTGTATCTTAAAATGTGAAATTGTACATGGAATAAATGTAAGTGTATATATGGAATTTTCTAAAAAGTACTTTCAGGCATTGAATCTTAAAACATAAAATTTTATGTTTTGTATGAAATAAAAGTACTTGGTAGTCGTTGTCTCTTAAAATTGATGAAAAATTACATGCTGTATGAAATAAAAGTACTTGGTAGTCGTTGTCTCTTGAAACTGATGAAAAATTACATGCTGTATGAAATAAAAGTACTTGGTAGTCGTTGTCTCTTGAAACTGATGAAAAATTACATGCTCTATGGAATATAAGTGGCAGCAAATTTATCTTAAATGGATAAAATTCTATGTTGTATGGAATAAAAGTATTTTTAAACTGATGAAATGCATCATGCAGAATGGACTGTAAGTATTTTGGCAATCATTGTACCTTAAAACTGATGAAATGATACAGGGTGAAAGGAATAAAAGTATTTAGGCAATCACTGTATTTTAAAATTAATGAACTACTAAAGGATGAATGGAATAAAAGCACAAAAACACTTGGTAGTCACTGCATCTTAAAAATGATGAAAAAATACTCTGTTACTTACATGATCAACAGCAACAAAGTGCACACTTTTCACAATGGAGACTCTGTAACACAAAGTTTTAACAGCTCCCAGACACTGTGCGATGGAATTACAGTAAAGCACATCAGAACAGCAATGTACAAAAAACAATGCTTCCATGGACTTCAATACAGGCAGTACCTTACTTATGAACAACAAAAACAGGCGTGACAAGAAACAGAGCAATGCACTAGCACCATCTACTGCCATGTCAGTAGAACTATCTTTGGACTGCTTCATACATATGAAAGTGTGTAAGCTGAAATTTCAAAGGTAGGGTACTGCCTATAAACCAAGGCATGTAGGCAGTGTGAAAGTCTCTTTAGTTTTCATTAACTTTTAATGCATAGAATAGGTACTATTTCAAACTTCATTAAAAGTTTAATAAAATATTTACTACAGGTAACAAAAATCTGAAAAAAAGGTTTCTATCTAGAACATAAAAAAGAAAAAATTACATCTGGCTATTAAAAATTTTGCATTAAAACAAAAAGTTTATTTTTTTCACCCCTCAAAGAAACCAGTTTCTAAAGCAGATTAGAGACAGCAGTTTTCAGTGTAGGGAATGTAAAATTATCACTTTTCTCATGCACCATATTTCTTTATACAGAACAAATAACTGGCAATTGAGAACCAAAATATCTTATTTCAGCTTAGGAAATAAATTTTTAAACAAAGGTGGATTTGAAAAACATCTTTACAAAGCATATAAAATACCTTTTGTTTGTTCAGAAAATATAAAATCCTAAAAGAGAAGCCAATGAAAAATGTAAATATATAATAATCTCAAAAGTGGGGGGGAAAAAATATTTTTCTTGAACTGGCTCATGGCCATTCATGGACTTAATTCTTGAAAGAGACTCAAAGAAGAAGATGCATAAAGGACACCAATTAATAAAAATGATACACAGAAGAACACACCTAAAGGACACTAACTATTAGAAAGACAGAAAGAACACACCTAAAAGACACTATTAAAAAGACAGAAAGAACACACCTAAAGGACACTATTAGAAAGACAAATAAGAACACTCCTAAAGGACACTAACTATTAAAAAGACAGAAAGAAGAACACACCTAAAGGACACTAACTATTAGAAAGACAGAAAGAACAAACCTAAAGGGCACTAACTATTAAAAAGACAGAAAGAACACACCTAAAGGACACTAACTATTAAAAAGACAGAAAGAACACACCTAAAGGACACTAATTAAAAAGACAGAAAGAACAACCTAAAGGACACTAACTATTAAAAAGACAGAAAGAACACACCTAAAGGACACTAACTATTAAAAAGACAGAAAGAACACACCTAAAGGACACTAACTATTAAAAAGACAGAAAGAACAACCTAAAGGACACTAACTATTAAAAAGACAGAAAGAACACACCTAAAGGACACTAACTATTAAAAAGACAGAAAGAATAAAACACCTATAATCCTCAGCATATTTCATGTTGTCTTTGTACAGATACTCAAGTACAAGAAAAATCTGCTCCAGCAAGGTTGTGACCAGCGAACTCATTAGCTTGTGTTCATGACCAGGATTAGTGGAATGCTCTTCAGCTTCTTCTGCTTTTACGGAAGCTAAAGCTTTCTGCCAAAAGACAAAGAGCAAAATCAAGTACTTAGTTTTAAATTTTAATCGTCTAAAAGAAATTATTCTAGCTGAATCCAAAACAGAGGGCACACTAAACAAATGTAGTTTTGATAAGTTGAGTCTTCCGAATACAACCATTAAGTATGGAGTGCCTGCAATTATTTTATATTATAGTTTTATATTATCCTGTTTGTGTTTTTTGTTTAAAAATGCAACACACACACATAGAGAGAGAGAGAGAGAGAGAGAGAGAGAGAGAGAACACAATACAATTAAGTTATATCAAACAATGCTACAAATAGCATGAACTTTCGTCAAGCAAATGAGGGTGAATGATCAGTCAAGGTCAATATATTCCTTATTGACAGATGATTAGACAAGGATATGAGCACAACTCAGAGAGTGATTCATCTTAAAAGTGAAATAATGCACTGTTATTGCTGAAGACATACAGGTATTTTGCAAACAAAATTATTGTTATTTGCATGAATTTTAAAATTCATAAAATTTTATCAACATTCTCATTCTATTTTTAACTTTTTAGCACTATTTTCATACTCACCTCCTTACTAAAAATTATTTACAGTTTTTAAATCATGACAAGAAATTTTTAGTACTTACTTTTAGAATTTCAAATTTTTGTGGGCCAAGATCTAAATTTTGCAACTGAGCCACAATTTCAAAGCCAATCCACAAACGGTATGATTGGTTGAAGTCATACTGTGTCAATGATGATGTATTCTCACTAATGAATTTATCAAGTTTATAACACTGAAAAAGAAAAGCATAATCCTCGTGAGATTAAAACCCTACAAACCTTTACATACACACACACATACACGAACAAGTACATACAGTAGGGTTTCAATTAATGCAGCAATGAGTTTTGTGCTGTTAGCCAAAATTTTCATTAGCTAAACTTTAATTCATCTGCTGCAGGGCCTAAGTGGTGAATGTAGCCTGGAAGCTTAACTGTATCTAAAGATTTTTTTAAAATAAACATGTACTTCGTTAGCAAAAATTATTTACATTATGTGGTCCATTTTTTAGCCAAATTTACTGTAGGTGCACAAAAACTTCACACATTTGTATATACAGATATTAAACAGCTGGTTGTTCTTATACAGGCATTGCTTTTAGTTGTTATGATATTCATACCTCCAGCACCAACAAACCTCTATCATGCCTTTGTAGATTTTAAGAAGGCATTTGATGGTGTGGCATGCAGCCCTTTGGTCCACCATGAAGCTGTACAACATCAATGCCAACCTGATCAAAGCCGGAGAAAGCCTTTACAGCAAGGCCACCGGTGCAGTCTGCTTCAACGGCCAAATAGGAGATTGGTTCAGGACAACAGTGGGAGTCAGACAAGGCTGCTTGCTTTCACCTACTCTCTTCAACATCTTTCTTAAAAGAATCGTGACAGATGCTCTGGAAAGACCATGAAGGAACTGTCTATATTGGAGGCAGAACAATAACGAACTTATGCTTTGCTGATGACATCGATGGCCTTGCAGGAAATGAGGAGCTAGCTCATATGGTAGCAAAACTGGACAGGATAGATACTGCTTTTGATATGGAAATCAGTGCAGAGAAGACCAAACTGATGACCAACAACATCAGTGGCTTTGGCACTGACATCATGATTGGTGATCAGAAACTGGAAACAGTTAATAAATTCAAGTACTTAGGAGCCATCGTGACAGACAAGGGATCAAAAACCAGAAATATTGTCCAGGATTGTGCTGACAATAACAGCAATGGCAAGTCTGAAAACTATTTTGGAAAAACAAAAACACCTCAGTCAGCTCAAAGATCAGACTGATGCATTGGTTGTATCTGTGTTTTTATATACATGTGAGTCATGGACCCTCACAGAGGATCTTGAAAGGAGGATACAAGTTACTGAAATGAGATGCTTTTGAAGGTTGCTTGGCATTTCGTATAGAGATCATGTCATGAATGAGGAAATGGGAAACAGAATTAGGCAAGCCATTGGGCCCTGTGAAGAGCTACTGGCCATTGTGAAAAAACGCAAAATGAAATGGTATGGGCACGTCACACGATCAACAGGGCTTACCAAGACAATCATGCAAGGTACTGTGCAAAGAGGGCGAAGGAGAGGCAGACAGAGGAAAAGATGGGAGGATAACATCTCAGAGTGGACAGGACTGAAGCTGAACAATACAGTTGTGGAAGAGAGAAAACATTTATAATGCCTGCATATCCACCAAGTGAGAGAAATGAAGGGTGTCTCCTGGAGAATTATTAATAACATAAATTAAGATTCTCGTCATCTGTGATTAGTTATGGATGATTAATTAATTAAAAATATAACCATTAACTAAGTGGCGTTGGTGTCACAAACCCTTTAAATGATTGACTTCATTTACATGACATCTATGACAGTCAAACATAGTGGACATTTGAATGACTTGTTTGCACAATGCAATTTCTTCTCATTTGCATTACTGTTAACTCTTCACAAGGGTGACATTCTTCCTTATTAGCCAAAATTGTCTCTACAATATATACCAAATTATTTTATTTTTATCTTTCACAGACCACCTTGCTATGAATGTATTTACATCAAACCCCCACCTCTCCACAATAAGATAATTCTGTCCCAGAATTTGGGAACCATGATAAAGGAAACCATGAGCATGAAGAGAAACAATATAATGCCTCTTCTAAAGAGACCTTAGTTTTTGTTCTGACAGAATCCAGAATATTACAAAACAAAAGATGAAAAAGAAGCACACAGCCTGCCTTCACTTAAGAAAGGAAACAATTCAAGGTCAGAAATTAAGTTATTGATCAAACTACAGCTGGCCTTTAGCAGGAGACTGTTCATTCACACGAGTTAAAGGCTTAGCTATCAAAAACAATAGAAAACTAGAATAGGAATATTTTTCTGCCTCTTTACCTTACAGTCAACTATGAGACAAGTGAGAGCATGAAGTTTAGGTAGCACAAGCTAAAGAGATTATGTATGTTCATAATGCGAAACACATGCTACACAATATGTAGTCAGGTTTGTCTGAGGAACTCGTGTATTGATCTAGGAGCATATTTATTTCCAACCAAGATACACACACATCTGGTCGGTCAGTACATACTCCATACTCCACATCAAGGAATAGGATTTGTAAATTTACTTTATGACATATTTTTATTCTTCTTTGAAATATTTGAAATGATAAAATTACCGAATAGGAGACATTGCAATTAATATAAATAATATTTTATTCATTAGTTCATGATGTATGTTAATGAAAAGATTATTTTAACAACTTGCAAATACAAAAGATTTCTTGGCAAATATTGTTTAGTTTAAATTATCATTTAACGAGTAATGTTTCTAAGTCAAATATTGGCAAAATGGTACCCATACATAGAGGCACAAATTAACGAATCAAACGAAAAAAACCATTCCCCACAATAATCTTTTTTAAAACATACACTTAAATTTTTGTCAGCTTTTATCAAAGATTAATGCATTATGTCACATATGAAAACAAAAATTTTTGTTTACTTCCACTTTTGCAAGACATTTAAAATATACACCACAGATAGAATTTAAGAAATAATCAAACTATTTCGAACCTAACAACTGATTTTTCTTATTTAAATCAAAGACTTTGTGTACACTTGATTGAAGAGTGTCTTGTAATGTTTTTCTCCAATCTTAGCACATAATAGTCTGGCCAAAAGGTCACTTTTAAATGGAGGCAACTTGAACACTGAATTAAAAGGAATGTAGTAACATTTGACACAGGAAGCAAAATATTAAAATTTTAAAATAAAAGTAAATAAAAGTTCACAAGTCCACTCACCATCTGTCTAAGCTTGGAGATGTCTGCAACCCTAACTCCATTATCAACTGCAAATGAAATACAAGCACATGACTATACTTCATGAAAATAAACTATCTTATTTGCATTACAAAATACATAATTAACATCAATACAGCATAAGGACGTCACAAAGTAAACAAATTAAAAACAGGCATATGGTTACATTACACTTCGTTAAAATAAACAATCTTAGTTGCATTACAAAATACATAATTAACATCAATACAGCATAAGGATGTCACAAATCAAAGTAAACAAATTAAATACAGGTACATGGTTACATTACACTTCGTTAAAATAAACAATCTTGCATTACAAAATACACAAAAGCAATAAAGCATAAAGATGTCAAATATAAAAAAATACATAAATACATAAAACACCAGCACACAACTACATTTCATTAAAATAAAAAATCTTATTTGATTTACAAAATACTTATCTAACGTCAACAATAAAGCATACATATTTCACATATGAAAAAAACATACTCAAGACCCTCCAATGATTACTTACTTTCTGATAATGCAAAAGTGATTTATATGTATTCCTAAATAATACATTTTTGTGTTTTTATTTTAAAATGTAATCATCTTTCCCCATTTTTCTAAAACTCCATTTTTCCTTTCACTTTTAATGTTTTTTAACCCAGGACAGTCCATCATAATTTTAAACAATGTGACACAATATATAAAATTTACTGCATTTTGGTACATGTAAAACAATGTCTAATACAAAATCCTATTCATGTTAAAAGATATAGGGATTCACAGATTGCAGTGTTTTTCAAAGTTAATGAGTCAGTTCATCAATGAAGCAAACAATTTAAGAAATCACAGCTGTTTTACATCCAAATAGAACAAACAATATGACTGGCATAGTTAAGATAATATCTGACATAACTGTAAATTTTTGTCAGAAGGCAACACTACTTCGGAACACAATGCTAAACTGGTGAAACTAAGAGCCGGAAAAAGACATCTTTGACTCTGAATTTTGTATGTTCGAATGCAAATTATATTCATCGGATCACAAGACTGAAGTGGCCACAATTTCACGAAAAAAATAATTGCAGGTTCATGATTGCATAATTATAAGTGAAAACTTTAAAAGAATTAAACAACCTCGCTTGTTATTTTTTAAAAAAACAATAGGGAAAATTTATAAATATTATATATATAAAAAATATTTATAAGTTTTCCTTCACTCCCCACCACATAAAATACGCACGCAAACCATCCATGTCTTGCAGTGCTCGCTGTATCTGCTCCTGTGTAATGCTTTGGCTAGCAGCCTCACGTGCAGAGTCCTCAATGTTATGCGCTTCATCCAATAGCACAATTTGCCCTTTCAAGGAAATCTCCATCTGCACAGAGCAAAGCACATAATGAGGACAACCATATGAAAGAAAGTGAAAACATACTTGATCATTGAAGATGTTTTATTTTTATAATTTAACAAAAAGAAACTGCTACACGAAAAAAAAAGTGTGCTGCTTAAATGTAACTTTTGCATTTATCTTTCATGGAAGAGGAGAGAAAGGGAAGAAATCTGTAAGAACCTTTTTATTCTGCACTTACACTGTCTCGGATTAGTGGATCCATGAGATAGTTGTAAGGACAGATGATGAGATCAGCATGGTCTTTCAAGCCACGTGACAAGAAGTATGGGCAAACCTGCAATACAAATGGCCTTTAATAAAATGTAATTATGTAAATGCCCCAAAGAGCAGCTCATCACAGTTATATTCATTTTCTCAATGGAAAAAGATGCACATATTGCAGAGAATCTATAGTTAATTTAGTTTTATGTACATGTTTGTTTTATATGTACACTGTCATTAAGTATTCTGTTTCTTTTTATTATCAGACATTTATTTTCTAATTCTCTACTAAATTACCAGCATTGTTGCTGTGTTTAATATTTACAAACGAAAGAGTGGTCTAAAACACTTGGTATCTTTTAACTAATTCTGAAATACAACTGATGAAAAATGAAAGATTCCAGTAAACCTCAAGATTGGACACCTTTTGGCTTTGTCAAATCAGTAAAAGAAAAAAATGTAAACAACTGTAATGAGAGTTTCTAAAACAACCATGAAAGATCACAGTAAACATGACATACTTTTTTCTTTTGAAGAACATGTACAAGCTCCTCCACATCCCATGCTGTAGTCAAACCGAGACTCCTAATAGCATTATGGGACTGGTATTTTATCACACGATCCTTGAATTTGCATCCCACATCCTGAAAACAGAATAGGTATATCAACTATGTAAACTTTAAGGTTTATTTCCCTGTCATTCTGGGATCTTTACAAGTAAAGAGTTAAAGGAAGATATCCCTATTCTACACTTGAACTAATTTCAAAAATGGAAACTAAATTCTTTAAAGTGCAGCCCAAAGTGAAGTGAAGAATGATATCTGAAGTATCTTCAAAAATTAAAATAAAAACTGCAACAAAGAAAGGAAACTGTTTAAAACAGATTTTTACCTTAAGTAAATCTTTACATCCATCATTCTTGTTACTAGAGTTGAAAATTTTTGAATGAATACAGGTATGATCTCGACCAGCCAATATTGTCATACTGAAATACAATACAAAAGACAGTAATATATACGGGAATGGCATTGTTTTAAAACTTATTCTATGTGCGAATAATTAATATATCACACACATTTGCACCATAATAATTTACTTGTTTGTCTTATTTACATTCGTTATTTTATAAATTTGTCAACAACAAAAATTACAAAAAACGGTTTAAAGTTAACAAGAGTAAGCCATAAGACCAGAAAGTGCTTAAGAGTTGAAACAAACATTTTATATATCAACTTAAATATTACTGCTCTTTTAAAAACTAGAGTTTTCACAATAAGAAAGATGCACTGGACATGACAAATGTCAACTATTGAGGAGATTAAGAGAGCATAACAAATAAGTGAACATAAACAAAAAACTTGAACTTTCTGTCCTACCTTATTTGAGTTTAAGCAGTAAAATGAATACAATAGCTTTCAAAGCTATTAAAGCTGAAGAGCAAACATTCACAAAAGAAAAAAACAAGAAAAAAGTGTAGCGAGCAAATATAACAAAAACATGGATAAAGACAAACATAACATGTCAAAAGAGCAGAGAAATTAAAAAACATCAGTTAATACATAAACACAACTTTATGAGTCAATAAAGGCAAATCTTTACAAAAGAATCTCTTGATCATGTAAGAGACATAACATTAAAAATTGTGCAAAAACTTACGAAACATCATGGTAAGCAGTTTTTCTTAATTCTCGAACAATCTGCGCTACTTGCTTGTGTGTTCGTGTCCCAAAAAATATTTTCGGCACTCTGTTGAAAATTTTTTTTTAATTCAATATAAAATAATTATAAAGAAAAATTGCCTATATTACTAGATTTTTTATTTATCAATAAAATATTATTGCTAAGTGAATCTTATATTTCATAAATATTTTGCAGAAAAAATCTTTTGGCCATAAATGTTAAATTACAACTCTAGTAAATGTTGAGTTCTTTCTTTCAAATTTTATTTTTCATTCAATATATTAATTGAGTCAAATAAAATGTAACTTCTAGATAGCATAATTATTTTTTGAACTAGTTCTCTGTCAAATTATTTCTCACATGAGACTGAATTAACTACATACTGTACATTATTATATTACAAACCGTTTCAATTATTTTATACTTTAAAAACTAGCTGTTCAGGCTGTCTTCAGCTATGAAACCTAACTTTCTAAAACCCAGGCATTTCAAATAATGGATTGTTTTGTCTAGCATTAATCGTTTCACTAAAACTGTTTACATCTTGGCCAGTATAACGTCTCACCATTTTTGAATCATTAGTGACTTACCTGCAGTATTACCAGTTCTTGTAAAAACATTTGGCCTACATGTAGGTTTTCTCATCAAAAAAAAAAAATTAACCTTCAATATACTATAGGCAACATCAAAAGCAAGAGACAGGGTATGACTTGGAGCTCTCAGATCTTTGAATACAACTAATTATTAACATAATTTCCAATTCCAAAATGGAGCTTCTCACAAATCATAACTATTTTGAATGTTTTTGTCCAGTCGATTCAGACAGAATGTCTTTGTACAGCCTGACTATTTTCTTTACATGATTAGGAAAGAACTGGCTGCCAATCAACTATATGAAAATTATTTGCAGATTTCTCAATCAAAAGATATTCAAGAGTAGTTATAATAGCAAATTTTTTTTTTTTTAAATAGACAATCATATGGTGAGGAATCAAAAAATGTACTGGTCAAGATAATCAGGACTTTGAATCTCATCAAATTTATAAGAAAATATAAGGCAGAGTTTAATATTTCAGAAGATAGTATGGCAACAGTTGTGGATTTCATGTTTTTGACCAATGAGGCCTTAAAATTTGATTTTTCCCAATCTAAGGTGGGATATTTTTTAATATTTCTGATCATAATGAATATATGTTTAAAGAACTTTGCAAATCAAAACTTGCTGATAAAATGAAGTTCAAAATAGGAAATCCTGCATACATGAATTGGCATTTTCAGGTTCAAAAATAAGCTTGTTTTAAATGATAAAAGCATTTCAGAAGAATGCTTCGTATCATTAGTAAATTTTTAAATTCTGGAATATGTTCTTTTAACATTATTTTATTTTTTAAATTGTAAAAGAATCTAAAGCAAAGTGTGTTTGTCACTCTATTGATCTTCCACATATCACATACAGACAAGTGTGATGTCTTCAGATTCACTATTTGAATGTAGTTCAGAAAATTAGTTCTTCATTTAAAAATGTTCAGACTCTGATAGCTGATAGTAAATACACTTGTCTTTCACAAACACATTTTACTACATGATACACAAGATTCAAACTCATATATGAATAAAATTATTAATTCATTAAGAAAACTTAAAATCTGTAAATGGTGGAGTAAATATGCCTATCCTTATTTCTAAACTTAATTATGTTATAAATTGTCGAACATAAAGTGAGATACTCATCACTTGTAATAAGTTATGGATGATTAAATAATAATCATAACCAATAGCCTTGTGACATAGGCGTCACACATACATTTCAATAACCATATACTTATAAAATACAAAATTATATGCATCTAATAAGAGTTTATGGGCAGAATAAGCAAATATGGGCAAATTACAGGCATAAAAAAATGCAGCAAAATATATTTTCACTTTTCATCAGTTAAAATTATTTTATTTATATATCCGTTAAAAATGAAATGTGACTAAATAAAATTATATATTCATATTTATTATCCAATTAACTAAATAGGGTGAAAGTTTCATTAATTTATCTTAATACTGTATTTGTTGCTGTTTTCTTCAATCAATAGTTTTTTTAAATTCACCAGCTAAGTCTGTGATGAACATTCTGTAAAACAAATCTTTAACCAAATTCTGCCAAATATTCAATCAAAAGAAAATTTTGGTCGTCAAAGCTTAAATTCTGAACCACAAAAAAATGATGAGCCTCACTTTAGACTATATTTTTCTTTACTTCCCCCCCTCCCCCCAGCTTTGTTTGCAAAGATGCAGTTGCAGTTATTCCAATACATCTGTCTGCCTTTGTGGTCACTACCTCTGACAATCAGAGGAAGTAAATGCATTAGCTCACTAAAGCACCTTTTGTGGTAAAATTGTTCATACTTTTATTGCTACAAAACAGCTTTGCATAAAGCCACAGCAGATCAAAAATGTCTGTCTCATTCAGACTTTTAACATACTTCTTTTTGGTAACTGTGCCAGACTTTTCCCCACAAAGGCATGCCGAACAATGAATATAACTTGTAGCTTCAGTTTCCGCCTGGCCAGAAATGGCTTTTACACATGCTGCTGAAGAATCTTTTTCGAGTAATGATGCATCAGAGTTTGGATGAGGTGAATTTTCATATTCTATGGTGATCCGTTTGCGAGCTTTCTTCGTATTCATCTGCAAAGTATGTTTCTTGTAAATAGCAGTACTAATATATTTTATAATAGTGAAGCAATAACTTACATAGTGATGAATAAAATAATGAGAATAAACATTTATTTTATTCAGATCAGTTTTAAAATAAAATTTAATTACAAAACTATTATTATTAGTTATCAATGATTGATTACTTCTCAAGATCGAAATAAGTAGTCTTAGTCCTGTCAATCCCCAAATACACAACCCCTCCCCATCCCCACACTCAAAACTGATTATTTTAAACTTCTTTTGCATGCATTATGTATATATTTTACAAAGGAATTCAGATCTGTTGTCCTGCTTGCAACTTGTTCATACATGCATTAAAACTATTCTTGTGCTTCTTTTTTAGTGCATGTGTAATATATAATTTCATCATTTGAAAGGCAGACAGAGCTGCAGCAATGAGGCTAAATATCAATGCCTTCTTTCTGTTTATCCAATAATGCCTATGTCATGATGGATGCTCAATAATTCTATTTAATAGTGAAATTATTAATCATACCAAGTATGATATTATTAAACAATAAATGAGTTAATTTTTATATGGCAACAATAAATCACAAGACTTAGAAAACTTAAAATAGGTGACTGAATTCTTTGCCTAGTTTAACTTGTTCTGATTTTTCATTTTGTCTTGCAGATATTACAAAGTTTTGCTTTGGACCCACTGAGATTTCAAAAAGGCTTTTGATAAAACTCTGAGGTAAAGTACAAATAATGTATTCAATCCTCTTTCGTTACTAAACAACTTACAATTTTATATTTAATTATTAAATCCAACAACCTGTTATTGCCTTAGAAATGTACTCAGTCAACTGTGAGATCCAATTCATAAAGTTGTCTAACTTTAGGAAAAAATGAAGACGTGAAAATTCTAATATAGATAATATTCTGAGAATCAGTCTCTGATTTATATACTAAGTACATATGCAACTAATGTGGATGCACGAACAACTGAATGTACCTCATCTTGTCTCATTTCAGATATAAGATTCTTTCAACCAGTGAGGGCAACCAGTGAGGGCATAGTTTCAGAGATATGACAGCTTGCTTGATTATGTTTTCTGTATTAAACTTCATTATATGACTTTTTTATTTGGTTAAAATTTGTTGAAATGATCATTTTCAGCCTCCAATAATTTCCACATTTTCTTTGCAATGCATTTAGAAAAAAACAGGCATTAACTACATGGTAAATGGTTTAAAAAATAATATGCATTTTGGATGTACTTTGTTCATCAGCTGCATATGTTTTGATGCCCTGAATGTTCCTTCTTGTTGCGTTTTGTGAGCAATTTTATAAAACAAAAGCCCATTTTCATTTGCCATTTATAATAAACTGAAAAGTAAGTTTTGCATGATATCAGGGTTTTTCTTGTTGTATGTGACTAATATTTATTAGAATTGCTGGGCTGTTTTTCAGTGTGGTTTATATTTTACTTGTGATGAACTTGGAAAATCACACATTCATTACGTCTAAAAATAAAAAAAAGGTTGACCACAAATAACAACACTAAATTAAAGATATCTCAAAAAGTATTGCAGCTATCATCATAATTTTTTGTACACAAACTTATTTCATCAGAACACATATTTTGAGCATAAAGATCTGTACAATTTGAATTTAAAAAAGAAAAATTAATGGGACTACCTACTTCTAGTGATATGCTTCAAAGCAGATGTAAACATTATATGTCAAAAGTTTCAACTGCAGCTGAAAACAAAGTAGTGATATATGTTTGAGACTTATGGCTTGCAAGTAAATATTTATTACTAATTAGATCAAAATTCAATGAAACTGCTACTTCAGTAATTTCATTTTTAACACAATTTGGATTTAATCACTCTTTCAAGAGATCAAGGTTTCTTAAATGGAAGGTTCCAAAATCAGTAACGAACCATTGTAAAACTTTATAGCATTATAGAGGTAATGCTATTTGTTTCTGTGTGTCTTAATCGAATGTGATTCAAATTAATAGTGGTAATCGCAAACCAAAGATATATATCATCAAGAATTTGAGATTGGGAAATGAATTTTAAACAGGCTGGTTTGAAAATAACCTTATTTGAAAGACTCACTTATCTGAAAAATAAAATAAATATCAGCAAATGATGTTCAAGTACACAACTATATAAAAAAAAATCTCAAAACTAACAAGAAAAAAATCAAACATTACATTAAATTAATAACATATATGGTCAAATGGCTTAATGCTGAATATGCATTTGTGTATTGTTCTGCAGACAAATTTTGAAGGTGCATGCTTACAAATGATTTTAATCAAATATGTAGTTAAAAAGATCAGAACTGTTGGTTTTAATTTAGTAAATATATGTCTCAAATTAAAAAAAATAGTTTAACGAAGAAATAAAGCATTATTTATTTTTTATGGTGTTGAAACTTATGGGGTCGTTAAAATAAAAATGTTTACAGGAAATCTGCATATCAAAAGTTCAATAACTTCTAAATTAAAAAGATAATTTCATTTGGGATGAAAAATTTTACATATTTTTTTAATTTTAACACAATATATCTATTTCTTTTATGGTTAAAATTACTTAATATTAAACCTATTAACAATTGCATGTGAACAAAATCTAAGTTTATGAAGGTAAATTAAACAAATACTTACATCAAAACGTGCAGGCCTAAATTTTGCTTGTGGAAGAAATTCATCTGAATCATCAAGAACTGCTCAAGAAAACAATAAAGGAGTTATGAGATTTTAACTTGTAGTAAATACTGAATTTTGGTGGGTTGCATTATGCTAAGAGCTCTTTGCAATGCTTCCCCCAAAGAGATCAAACCTTAATTAGCAACAATAATCTTTTCATTTGCACCACAGAAATCAAGACACAACATCATATTCAAAGAAGCACTTAGATCAACCTTAGTAAATTAACAAAAATTTAATGTCAACAGTTTATATTTGACACATTTACATGAGCAAAGCGCGGGCAAAAGCTAGTTCCTAATGATCAAATGGTCATGCCTTATTTCTGAACAAGCCATTAAACATTTTTCCTATGAAAACATTCCTTTTTTACAAACCTAAATTCTAAGTAGTTTGTAACATAAATTCAAAAGGAATTATAAGCAGAAGTTGCAACAAGAAAGGGACAAATAAGATTTTTGTAATTACTGGATTTTATTTATACTGTACCTATGCAATCATCCATAACATGTGAAGATGAAGCATTGGTCTCCCTTGTAAATGAAACAATGGTGTTTTCAGCAATGCTGACAGAGTGGTTTACAGTGGATACTGGCTGACAGGCTGGATCAGCTGGTCTAATGCTATGGCAGGAACAAAGGCAAATATCTGACTCATCTGCACATCAAAAAACCCCATTAAATAAATAAAATAATCAAGAGAATTTTGTTTTAATTACAGTAATCAAAAAACTAATGTAGATCACATTTTTTTCTTTACTATAAAATAAAAAAGAATAAAGTTCGGTATCTGAGGATTTAAAAAATAAAATGGGTTGTGCTGAGTTCTTGTTTTTTCTTTGTTTATTATGCTGACTTCTGCAAGCAAGAAGACAGCCTGTGTTGTTATATCACTATCTACACCATGACCTGCCTAGTCATGACTTTGTTGGAGCCATCAAAGGAGAAGACATGGTACCCTTCATCTGTGAACAATGGCAAGCTTGGCATCAGCATGGACAAATGAATGTCTGCTTAAAGGTTCCAGACAACTGATTGGTATATTCAGGGACTGTGAATGGGCCCAGAGTCATGAATCAAAGAAACATACAAAACTATAATGGAACTTGTGAATTAATTCCAATATAGGCACTCTCTCATCAATTCTCTATCAGTCTGTGATGGTTTTATGGTTCTTTACTCCACTAGTACCAATTTCTTTTATTATGTTTGGAAAAAGATTAAATAAGGAACATGGAAAGTAGAAAATTAACTCAGAACAGTTCATTCTTTTTTTAATGTACTTTGTGCTAAGTGTGCTCATACTGGCAGAACCGATCTAAGTTATTTAGTGTTTGATTTGACATTACAGATTTTTATATGAATGAATTTGCCTTTGTAAATACTTGTTATATGGAATGTTATTTTAAAAGTTCAATTAAAAATGTATTTATTTTTTATAGCATTTAAATAAATTTGTTTGTCACTGTTAACATTTATGCTTTCTAAATTTATAAAATAAGTTGTATATAGATTGGTGGAAGGGGACAAATGTTTATTTCTAAATTCAATCAGGCAGCTAACACACCTTTATTAAGTGTCCTGCCAAAGAAAGAGATGTGTGAAGGCCAAACCAGTATGTGTAATACTGTAGTGAATAGCGCAGAAATTAATACAGATGGTTTTAATCAGGTAACACTTTGTGTGGGTAAAACTACAGTTTACTGGATTGAGATTTCTCATCCACAGTTATAAAGTCCTATGCAGGTGGAGTTTGAGGGATTAATTATTTAAATCATTAGTCTATTAATCCCACTTTGAGACAGGTGACCTGGAGTTCACCTTTAGACTACATCTATGCTGGATAAGCTTACTGGAAATTCAGTGCGAAAGCAGTGGAAGTCGAAAGCGCCCCCTACATTAGCAAGCAACTTGGAAATCACACTAATGGGGGTCAAGAAAATTATAATATGGAAAAACAAATGTAATAATAGCTAGTAAATGGTGCCTGAAAGTATGGATGTTGTTTTTTAAATATTGTAATTTATGAGAATTTTATAATTACTAAATTACTAAATTTGAATGCTTTTTCAATTACTCTACATTACCTGAAAGAATTTGCTGCAATTCTTCTTCCTGTTTTCCTAAAATAAGACAAAAACATAGTGCAGCTAATTAATCTAATAGACATTTGGTACAAAATCACATTTGTTATATTTTACCATAAACTGGTTAGAATTACTTTTAAAGTTAAAATTACTTTATAATACTTGTAAAATTACATTCTATAAAGTGAAAAATATTTCTAATGAAAAAATCTGTTCCTAAAACTTACAAATTTACACTTATTAGTTGCATATAATTTAGTATTTGCAAAAACATATCCAACACTTATAAGTTTAATTATTTGGTTTTCAGTCATGGTTTAAGTCACATTATATAAATGCAATAGCGAGTTAGATAAAGGATTGATCTTTTATCTTAGCCAAGTTTCATCAAGAAATAAATGTATTAAAGCATCAGACTTCACTAAAGAAAATCTCCAAATTTGTGCAACAAATGCTATTTATTCATGCAGAACAGTGACACAGGGACTGCTTACTATAACGATACTATCAGCAAACTTGAATGCTCTCACAATCATAAATAATTCTGTGACTGATGTAATAAAATTATATATAATAAAATTCTTAACAAACATGTACAATGTCTTGTCATTTATTATTAGCTACGACAATAGTACACAGTACTTACAATCTTACAGTAGATAAATCATGTTTTACTAATAAATAAAAACATAGTTAATTATTTCATTTCCAATAATCAATATATAGTCACATCACTGTACAAATGTATTGTAAGACAAGACAAATTAGTACAAAGGAAAACACTACAAGTATTCTCATGTAAATAATATTTAAACAAAAAGTACGAGTGGTCAGAAAATAGAAGAAATAAAAATATTTGGCATTATCATAATGTATGATAAGTAGAGAGGTTTTAACAAATAATTTGCAATAAGTTCAACAGAAACTTGGAAAATAATTCTAAATTAAAACAATTTAAATTATAAAAGTACTTGTAGTAAGTAAAACAATTCAGTGCAATTATGGTTTAAATTGTTAAATCTATCTATACTGCTCTCACAATGGCAATGCTCAACTTTCAAGCCTGGCAATAAACAAGAAACTAAATGAGTCAGTGTGAACATAGTCTGTTACATAACCTTCCATACAGATGAGTAATGCTCATGTGCAAAATAGATAATCTGCAGTTCATTCACAAAAATTTCCAGAAATATTTTTCATGAGGAAAAAATGAACAAGTAAATGGAAGACAATTATACTTATAAAACAATATTATTGAATACTATACACCAGGTATCTTACTTAACTTCAACATAAAATCCTTTCTAACTTATGTATTTCTCATTCATTTAGTATTTAATCACTTTTCACTGTATTTAAAGTTTACTGTCATTTGTAAAAGAAAAATGTCAATGACCATATTAGTGTTCAATCAATATTTATACTCAGTCAGGAGAACATGAGCACACAATGTTTGTAGCTTTAAGAAAATATTCCACTGCAAGAGAAATGAAACTTATAAATTTTTTTTAACTTTTTCAAGTGTGAAGATATTAAACAATATTTCTTTTTTATAAGAAATGTTATCTAATCCACTCCAATAACTTTAAATGCTACAAACGTTTTTCTTCAGCTTGCCAAGCAAGAGCTGAGCAGAGTAAGGCTAGTGTCTTCCCGCTGCCTGTTGGGCTCTCTAACAAGCAGTTCTGTTGGCGCTGTATGCCACGTATTATCTGTAATTAAAAAAAAAAAAAAAGTCCACATATCAAAATACATTCTGCATTTGGAAGTGTATATGTAATAATGACATCCAATTCTTAGTTAACAAAGCAGGTAAATAAATAAAAAGTTATGCAAGGATAAAAGCCTATAAGCTATAGCTTTTATTTTATAAATTTTTAAATGACTATTTGTAACACCCCCATTTCCCCCACCCCAATTTTTAAAGAGATTATGGAACTTTGCTGGGGGGGGGGCCTGACCAGTAGATAATAATGAATTTAAAACTGCATTATAATTTTATATAGTAAATATTTATTGAAAATTTTATGAATGCTAAGTGGTACATATTTTCATACATTAAAAATATAATAAAATAAAAACTATGATATCCTAACTCTAACAGTTACTGCTTTCTTATGAAAAGGGGCAAATTATATTCCAAATTTGATGGCTGTAGGTTGATAAATTTTTTTTCCTTCTTGGCATTTAGTAGTCCAGTCTTAATCACCATGAGAGCAAAATGTTTTTATGGCTTAAAATAAATATTGTCATGTGAATGACAGGAAGTCAAAAGCACAATGGGCTTTGTCAAATGTCATTTATACCATATGTTGTTGTTTAGTTATCAGCTACTTTTGTTTTTATTATTTTAATTTTAATAACTACAAATAGCAACTTAATCACAAGTAAACTTGTAAAAAATAGGACTTTAAACCGAAATATAATCTCTCTCAAAGTACAACAGCTGGCTTATATCTCTGGTTTGCTCACAAGATACATGCTATACAAAGACAGTAAATAGTTCAGACTTTAGTATTACAAAACAGTGTTAATGCAATTCATGTACTAACCTTGTCCATCATGGTGAACTGAGATGGGTAGGGCTTACAGGGGAAGAGGACAGAGACTCCAGCTATCTTAAACTCGGAATGTTGAAACATGATGACAGCATACTGTTATAAAAATAAATTTAAAAAACTTAACACCAGAGTTATTCAATTTTCATAATAATAAATAATTCATAATGTATTAAAGCATCAGACTTCACTAAAGAAAATCTCCAAATTTGTGCAACAAATGCTATTTATTCATGCAGAACAGTGACACAGGGACTGCTTACTATAACGATACTATCAGCAAACTTGAATGCTCTCACAATCATAAATAATTCTGTGACTGATGTAATAAAATTATATATAATAAAATTCTTAACAAACATGTACAATGTCTTGTCATTTATTATTAGCTACGACAATAGTACACAGTACTTACAATCTTACAGTAGATAAATCATGTTTTACTAATAAATAAAAACATAGTTAATTATTTCATTTCCAATAATCAATATATAGTCACATCACTGTACAAATGTATTGTAAGACAAGACAAATTAGTACAAAGGAAAACACTACAAGTATTCTCATGTAAATAATATTTAAACAAAAAGTACGAGTGGTCAGAAAATCCTAGGTAAGCTAATTTTAGACAAATCATCTCTATAAGTATAGATACCAATTGCTACCCTGCATATCTTTTTTAAAATTTACATTAGTCTAAATTTTTTAAATGGCTATATTAAAATATAATTGCAGCTTTAAAAGTTGCTTTTGAAAAGCGGCTAAGAGACCTTTCAAGTTTAAAAGTTTCTTTTGTTTTAAAAAAACACAGTCTTACTCAATCTTAGTCCAGTCTATTTATATAAAAGAGGGGAATTTATATTACCTCTTCAGAGTCAAGCTTTATAAAAAATTCTAATTCCTTTCCCAAAGAGCTGTCAGTGGTTTTTATACAAACTGTGTTATCTGCCTAAGACCAAAGTGGAATGAACAAAAAGGAATAAATGAATAAAACCACATCCAACAAGTTAGGCAGAGTTCTCTCTCTTTGATTTTGACATTCACTGCTCCAAGTCCAAGTATTAAAAAAGGTTCAGCTACCACTTGGTTGCATTTTATCACAAAATAGTGAAATATAGTAGTAATTACATGTAGTATGAATCTATAAACAACTAAAGACAAGAAAAAAATCTCTGAAAATGTTTGAAAACAAGCAGTTCAAGCTGTTGCTAGTGAACAATCATAGAAAAAGACAGAAACAACACCCCTACAGGACTTTAAAGTGAGAGTCCTTAGCCAAGAAATTAGGTAAAACCAAAGACAAACTGTACAAAGCATGAAACGAGATAAATGACTACCATGTAAATCACCTCATGACACCAAAAGGTTGGACACAATCCTACTCAAAATACTATATTCCCCAGTATGATAAACTGACTCACCAGCAGTTAACAGGAGTCTCAAATTCTGGAAAACTCATGCCCACTAACACATCACTTGCCAATTTTGTTATCATTTAGGAATGCCCTGAGTACAACCTTGTGTGTAGTCAATGTTAATTAACGTAGTTTAACCAGAGACACCTGATGCTGTGGCTGTACTCAAAAGCAACAGGTAATATTGCTAAATTATACTGAAAAGTTTGTTTTAGAATGCTTGTTCTGAGTGATGTAGAGTGATTTTCTTTTAATTTTACATTTACTAGAGAATAACAGATTTGTCACACTTGAATCAATTATATTTATACTAACCAGGTTAAGACTCAAATTTAAAATTTAGAAATGCTGTAACTTGTCAAACTTCATGAAACAAGATATTTTTTCCCTGCAAAAAAAAAATTAAAAAACAATGGTTTAGAATCTGAATATTAAATTATATTTATTAAGCATCATTTCACTTCAAATCATTCATACTATTACTAATCATAATGATAGAGCCAAAATGTGTACACTCAATCCACCTGGGTACTTTCTTAGCATATTTGAATGTTACATAATAATGTTACATTAATAATGCCTGACACAATCTGCTATTCATTAAAGTAGTACTATATTTATAAAATTGTCATATTGATATAACTGCCCAGTGAAGAATTTAGGAAAGCAAAAGATATAATACTTGTAATAGTTAATACTATTAGTAATACAGTAATAGATGCTAAAAATTCTGGGGGGTTCTTACTGTTGACATAATGTGGACGAAATTTTCCAAACATTTCAATCAAAATTAACGTTTATATTGTACAAATTGTAGTTTCTTATCCACTCAACTATTTGTAAGTAGATAGGTCTACTACGTTATTACAAGATTGGCATGTGATTCACTGACAGTGACACTGTGACAGTAACTGAGTAAGCAATAAATGATATAAAATACAATATATATTTTTCCTGCGAAATTTCCGGTAGATGACAAAGTGATTACTCAGCGAATTCAACTAAGGATTTTTTTTCTAAACTCACGACGAAAGTGATAGATTAGACTCATTAGAGTGAATTACTGAATTAGGCCTATCTTTGCAGCATGTTACCATTGATCTCTGTGTCCAAATCCACTTTGTACTACTTTTGTAGATCAAACAACTTTATTCAGATTAATAATTTTCGGACATCTAAGAGCTTACAAAGATTTGATATAGTAGTGTAAATAACATTAACAACTGCCCGAAAGGTTATTAATAGAGAAAGCACAAATTAGAAATTAAACTTACCGCCATTTCTTATAGAACTCATTGTTTATTCGCCATATGGAGAAACAAGCTTTTTGAGAATCAAGAGAAAGGTTCTTAGTAAATATTTTATAATCGATCACGTGGGCGTAGATTGGAGCGGGATATTAAGTAAACTGTAATGATATAAGTGTGTGTAACTGATCTATATTTCATGTAATATATTGCGGTTAAAGGCCAATATACGCTTTTACTTAGCCTACAATTATTAGTGTCACGATGAAAAGTTGTATAACCCACAGTGATTAACTTTCTAATCAGAGACGGATTTGTGCAAATTGATTTGTTTGATTTAATTGATTTCTTCTATATATCAACTTTCAGCATTCTTTGATTTCGAGAACGTGTGTGCAAGATGATTACATGTACTGATAATCACTTGGTGCACGAGAGAGGAGGGAGGGGGGAATGGAGCAAGCGGAAGTTTTGGGCAGACATTTTACTACTCGGTACGGAGGTGAAATAGTAATCTAAAAGATAAATTCTTGCAATTTACTGGACTCAGAATGCCATTCTGTGCTGCATTGATGTGCCACAGTAAGCAAGCGAAAGGATGTGGAAAAACATTTCATGTGTAATTGTTTCAAGTTTTATAATATATAGGCACAGTACTAATTCGGGAGGTTGGGCCGTGGAGAGCGTACTTTTCTTTTCTTTTCTTAAAAGTGCAAAATTATTACTTAACACAGAGTAGGAATATAAGAACTTTGGTTAGAACAGCGTTTGGAATTACCTTTACTATATATATACACATTTTGATATTATTATATATAAAGGCTTATTTTGTTTAATTATTTATCGAAAGGGAAGCCCAGCCGCACATTGAAAAATGTCCTTTGCAGAGTTCTGAACTCACTCCAAGTCGATTGTAATTTAGTAGTTGTTTGTAAAATAATAACAAAAATTACAAAGTGACATTTGGTACTAAAAGTATCATTCATCAGTTAATTATGGTTAGGAACTGTTCCTTACAGTATGTTACATAAATAAATAAGAGAGTGGATTGGGAAAAGTGATAAGGGGAAGAAAGGGATCCAGAAACTGACACCTTTTTCTTGTACTGTGCGTTGAAATGGGAACACTGAATAATTGAGAAATAAAAAAATACGTAAAATTATACTTTAGACAGTGTTACATCCTTCGCCACCATTCGCCAAACTTCCTTCGCCACCATCAAAATTCGAATTAATTCATGTCACCCACAAAATACTATTAAACGATGATTTTGCATAGGCCTATTAATTATTATAAAGAGCTTAAGTGCAACACTTAATATTTTTGTAACCATACGAAGAAGACTTTAAAAAAAATTAAGATATACTAATTACTATACATATAATTATATTGTTTTTATTACTATAGCTTATACTTGTTATAGTAGTATTATTATTGTTAACAATAATTTTATCATTTATTTCACAAATATGAATTTATTTTTATCTTTCAAAGTGGAAGCTCATTGCCTTTAAGGAACTTTTAACCCATTCCATCCATACCCTGAGTAAAAAATAAATTTTTAAATTATGTTATTTTTATTTACTAAAAGTAAAACAAAACAGGAGGGATCTGTAAGCATGGAATATATTTTTATAAGCCATTGTGACAGGTTGTAATAAGGGATTGAGGGTAAAACTGTCCTTTAAAAAGTGACATATTTTTTTATATACTGCTTCTTACATTTGTTCAGTTATTCATTGTTACTGACCACATTCATTATTTCTGCGGTCCTTTGGGTTTACAAGAGTAGCAAAAATGACATTTGATACTTCTAGGTAGAACCAGCCATTTTTTCAAAGTCTTTGGAAATGAATGAAATTTACACCATATATCTATCATGGTGAAAGAAGTCAATTTACAAAAGATGGTTGTTTAATCTTTCATAGTTTTTTTTAAATGCAATTTTGAAAAATGGAAAAAAAAACGCTTTTTTCACGTTTTTTACATTTTGCCATTTTGCATGCACCCTAAAGTAAAAACTATCTATCTGACAGGGCTAAATTTTTGTATTCCTCAAGTATCCAATGCTGACAGGAAGCCTGATTTATTTTAAGGTGATAGCTTTGTAATTTTTTGAGTTATAGATTCTCAAAAATGAGAAAAAACACAATTTGTGCAATGGCATTTTGAGCCAAAACTGAAAATGAATGATATTAATGCTTTTTTGCTTATTTTGAGTTCCATTTGACTTGTTTAAGTAATTATAATGAAATAACAATTAAAATATCTGATATTTTTAGTTAAAATGCATTTATTCATGTCTTATGTTTTAAAATTTATGATGATTTAAAAGGGTTGAGGGGTGAATGAAACTAGTGACAGTTGATTATGAACATCTACACAGCAGTCTATTATTTAGTACTCTTGGAAGCTGTGATAAACTGGCAAATGGTCTACCCTTATTTCGTGGTTGAATCTAGGATACTATAATTGTGGTTATTCTGACACAGGGTTCCTCAAAGTCTTGGCCAATTTCTACAATTAAATTAACTCTAACAATAATTTCTCCTGTTCTAATCCGCCATAGTCAGCGCCCCCCCCCCCCCCCGAAAATCTGCACAAACGAAAACTAAATTAGTAATCGGGCTAATAACTAATTAATGTGTATCTGAATCTGTTACTATTGACCCTACCATTAAATAGCTGTAAAAAGTGTCATTTGTGAGCCATTATAACATACTAAACATATTACAGTGAAAATAAATCAGTAACTTATTGTGGAGGAAAACGATCTAAGATTGTCATATGGTGTGAACCAAAGTGAAGAGATTATCAAAAATTATGATACAAATTACAGCAGAAATTGTAAATAATTATTGTTTAATGCAATAATACCTTGTATGTATAAATATAGTATTATTTCAATTCACTTGTCTACTCTCACGTCTATGAGTATGACCGATGACGATCTCGATCGCTACCGTCTATACCGCTACGGTGTACAGTACAGATCTATAGTATATTATACATCCGACAAATAGCAGTTAAAAACACAAGAATCATCATACAATTAAATAAAACCTTTTTTACAACTTCAAGAGCTATAGTAAATTAAGCTTAGTGAATTACTTAACGCAACACAGAAACAAGCACAGCCGGCGACTCGATGATAAACAACGCTTCGTGAACAACGTTTCCTCGTGTTTAGGTCTTCGCGCGTGCTTAGGGTACACACTTGTTTTCTAAACGGACTCCGCTACGAATATGCCACTTTGTCATGCTATATATCATTTTAAAGAAGATATTTTCTACTTTCTATTGATATAAGACAAAAATCTATATTTTCAGAAATAACCGTGCAAAAACGTAATTTAAAAAATAGGCTTTTTTCAATCAACTTTTACATACAATAAAAATAAAAATACAGATTTGAAACTAACACGGTTGCATTCTACATTCATTTTTCTTTAATTTGATATAAGATACATTCTGATAGGACAATCGTAGCGGAGTCCGTTTTAGTGTTTGCAAGGTATATAAAAACACGATGGTAAAACCGGAAATTGAGATTTTTGCCATGGCTATCGAAACACGCCAACCGTACCTAATTTAATGCGATCGTACACGCTTCCACTCACTCTCTCACAAATAAAAAATACATTAATGAAAAGTTGGAAGATAGTTTTATTCAACAAACTATTTCACAAGCATGATAAATACGGAACACAAACACAGCACTTGTGGCAAAATGGTAAATTTTTCGGAATTTAGTAGTTGTCCGCTATCGCTATATAGAGGCTGGTTCTACCTAGAACTTCTAATGGCACTGCATACTTATATTAGTTGAGAAGCTGAGGGAGATTTAATTAATGGCATCTTTTAGTTTAAGAAGTACATCAGAGTTGTGAAGTGCTGCTAGCAAGTTGAGATTTACCCTAAATGTTTATGTTAATATTTTCAGTAGCAAAATGAATAAATTTGCCTCAAAAAATGTCATACATTTATGCTGGAGCTGAGGTATGCTCCACAGTTCCAATTTTTCTCATATAAAATTAATCCTGACACAAATCCTGTTATGAAAAATAATTAACCTCAGCTCTTAACCACATGCTAACATAGCATGTCATTAAATCCATCTTTGCTGAACATCCCAGAATGTTTGTAGTTGGTGTTATTAAAAACAATATTGTTTCTGTTTTGTGTTCATTTTGAATCTTGCAGTAATTTATGTAATCCATTTTAAGGTCTTTTCATGACTTCCCATTAATCAGTTTATATACTTTAGTGTTATTAATAGCACCTAATGCTATTGGGATGTATTCATTGTATGAATATAATCATGTGTCTGTGTCCAGCTTTCCCAAAAATGCTGACAGACGCAAAACATGGGTTACCAACATGAAGCGAGAACACTTTGTTCCATCTGACAGATCAGTACTATGTTCTGACCATTTTGAAGATTCCTGCTTTGACCGAACAGGCCAAACAGTTCGGATCAGAGCTGATGCTGTACCTACAATCTTTAGCTTTCCAAAGCATTTGAAAAGGGTAATATATATCTCTTTTCTCCTAAAAAATATAGTGTTCATGTACCAACCACCTATTTTAATTTTTATATATCAAAAGTTTTCTAGCGTTTTATCAGAATTTAAGGGGTGTACCATGTTTCATGATGTGATTGCAAATAAGCAAACATTTTTTGTTCGTCCCCTTTTAAAGTAAAACAGTAATTTGTTATTTTCTGCTCTAAGTTCAATTTCAATTATAATTTTCATGTTCAAGTTGCTTTTTGATGCTGCTTGTTATTTTGCAAGTATAATGTAGTGTTAGAAAATGCATGACCTATTTGTGATATAAATGGGTGAAGTGGTAATTTAGTGGGGTGGGGTGGGTTGATTTTTTAAAGTTGATGTCTGGTGATGTAACAAATTTATTAAATCATATAGTACAATATTAGACATATAGTAAAAACATACTTTCTTCTTTTTTCCCTTTCACTCTTTTTGTAGTTTATTAATAAAAAATATGCTTTAATAAATTTTGTTAGCTTGTGACATACTGATTATTTCAAGTTTAGCTTATAAACATTGAATAATATATTAAAATTATATTATATTTAATGTAAATATAATGAATGTAAACTTTGTATTTTTATTAAAAATCTCACATTAGTAAATATTTTTAATTTTTTACATCATAAACACTTGATGCTTGCAATTGTACAATACCTTTTCATTTTGGATATTTTCCTGTTTTGCAGACCCGAAAGTTTCGCAAACTGCCAACAAAAAACAGAGCACACAAAGCAGCTTCTTCAGAGACAAATAGCAGTTCAGCAGAAAGCACGTCAAATAAGGCTCCAGAATGCATCCTCATAAATGCGATACCTAGAGAAAATAGCCTCACAAACACCAAACCTAGGGATAAAACCTTTACAAACACCAGACCTAGAGAAAGCATTCTCATTAGTATTAGACCTAGAGAAAATGCCCTCACATGCACTAGATCTACAGAAAACATCCTCAGAACAGGTGAATGTGTATCACCTCTTCGTAATACGGATGACATTCCTTTCAGTTTAGACCACAGCTATTTCATCTTTTCAACCCCGCTAGGACTAAAGAAGAGATTGGACTCAGCTTTAGACATTGTAGTATCTTACAAAAAGAAATTGAAGCTTGCTCAAGAAAAGATCAGGCGACTACAGAAGCAAGTTAAAACTTTGAAAGAAGTCGTAGACGAATTTAGGCAGCTTCATCCAGATATGGCAGAATGCGAAGTTTTAGAAAACATAGCAAGAGAAAAAGGTTAAACTTTTTTATACTGGACCAATTCTCCTTGCAGTGGCCAGTGTGTGGCTGGTAAAAGCGATGCAAAAAAAAAATATCCTTTTCCTAAATTATCCAAGAAAACTCACATCACCATTGTAACCTTTTTCACACTTGATTGAACAAGAGCACAGTATCAGGAATGCTTATGTAAATTTTTAGATTTGCACCTCTTTCTGTTCTCACTCTGCTTTGTTGATGATAATGATCATAACAGCATTGTTGATGGTGAAAATCTGACCAGAGTGCTGGATATTTAACATTTATAAGTCTAAGCATATTACAACATTTCGCTAACAAATGCGTTTGAAAAGGTTTATAGGTATAAAAAAATCACTTGAGGTAAACTGCATAAAAATATTTTAAAATCATTTCTTCCCAGTATTACTGCGAATAGTAGAGTGGTTTAAAATCAAAAACAAGGGCTGTGATATAACCTAGTTCAAGCTGAGTACTTGTTCATTTATACTTTTCTCATCATTTGCAGAATCTCTTGGAGAAAATAACGATTGCTCAGGAAATAATGATATAAACATTGTAACAGGGAGGTTTACTGCAAGTCATATTATTCTTTATGTCTATTTGTCACTAATAAGTGGTGTCAATAGAAGTAGACTCTCCAACAATAGATAGTGATATCAACTCTGCCAAGAAAATGGTTAATCTCTCAAACTAAAATACCACAAAGTGGTTTGGTTTAGGGCAGTCCTAAATATTGACAAGATGGTGGGTGTTCTGCATCAGCAAGTGTTCCAGAGTTTGAGACTTAAGAAAAACAACTGTGCCTCTGCACACCACTTCTGCAGAAAGGAATTTAGTATTTTGATTAAAATCATATATGATTTTGTGATGTTCAGAAGAGATTTAGCTTGGTCCGTGCATTGTACAGAATTGTGACCTTGGCATCCTGTTTGTAAGGATGTGTATGTTAAAAAAATATATATAAATTTATTATTTTATTACTTTGATACTAACATTTTGGAAATATCAGTCAACTAAGAATAAGACAAGTATTTTTTTCTTTCCAAAATTAAATAAAACATGTAACCTGCACTTTGGGTATGTCATACTAGGAAAAAATCAAATCATTCATTCTATGCTAAGGAAAAGTTAAACCCCTTTAATTTAAATATTTTGTTTATAAACTGCATTAGTAATTAATCATCACAACATTAGCAAATCAAGTTTAGCACTACAGACAGGGGAGGTGGACTGTGAAATAGACCATGCATTAAGTAAAGAAAAATCCTCAATAGTAACACTGTGATCAGCAGACAACAATAGATCAACGATCAAGAAAATAGCTGCAGAGCCCAGCTCTTAGCTAAATGCAATCCAGTTATAAACAAAGTATTGTTTCTAATCGAGGCACAGATCAACAACTAAGGAGTTGGCCACACAGCCTTTTAGCTATAAGCAACCTGGTTAGTAAGAAATTTTGCTTCAAGTCAGCCAGGGAGATGGCTATAGAGACTAATTCTTAGCTAAAAGCAACCTTGTTAAAAAGAAATTATCATTACAGGGCCCAATTCTTAGCTAAAAGAAACCAGATTAATATCACTTCTAATCAGAGACTACCAACCAGGAAGATAGCTACAATGACCAATTCTTAGCTAAAAGCAAGCCAGTTAAGATAACTAGCAGAGCTGCATAACTTGTCCTCCACATGCACTCGTCAGTGCATTTGTTCCCCACAGTCTGGAAGTTTTTCTGCTATATTAAGTACTAGGTGGCCTGTTGAGTTTGCCTTCTGTTGACCTCTTCTACACCAATCAGTTCTTCATTCTGCCAATTACAAGTGAGATTGTCTTTGGCCTTCAGATGACAAGCAATTTATTATGCTTTTGATTGTAGCTTCCATCTCATGTCTGTAGCATACACCAGTTGCCATTGCTGATAGATTGCTGTCGATGAAGATGTACCAATCACTGCCAGCTACATTTATTTGATGCAATATACTGTCACATCATTTTCATCATCAGTTATGTGAATCTACCAGCATAATTCTTCATGTCTGTCTGCAAGTAGTAAGTTTAGTTCTTGTGTCCATTGACTTTTTTCATTCTCACGTCTGCATTCATTCTACCTACAAATGACAGGTCCAAGTGAAATAAATTTACATTTTAAATATAGTAAAACTAAAGAGTCCTTCATTCCAAGAATTGAACTTAAATTACTTGTACTTTATAAAAGAAAGAATTTAATATAGATTTTGAAAAACTTGCCAAATATTTGGAGTAGCTATTGATTGTATTTAGATTAATTTTCACTATTTATTATTATTTATTAGAGCATTTGTTTTTTGTGGATGAATGTGCTTGCATAAATTTCATTGTTTGTACAGCATTAAGAGCAAGATATTATGAATTAGGATTGTTATGTGTATTTATATCTGTTTCATAAATATAGGTGAATATTTCACATGTGGTATTGATTGTTTAATTGCATAGTTTATTTCTGTTGAAAGGAGGTTTGTCCATTGTTCAAAACAAATGTTGAAGGATGACAAGGTTATCTCCCAGCAGGAAAAAAAATTACTTGAATACTTTCCATTGTGGTTGAGAATATACACTCCGTTACAAGTTCTGCGATGTTATTTTTAACAGAAAGCACCACTTCTTGAAAATAAACAATTTTTAACATTTAACTATCATGCATTCAAATGGAGAAACTCTATGTAAAAGACTATAAATAAAATCCATAAAGAATGTTATAAAATTTAACCTGTATCCCTTTATTTATAAATTAAATAGCATATCTTGAATACATCTTCAGTTTTGCATGTTGTTAACCCTTTATGTATTTTTAATGCAGACTGAAAACATCTACACAAAATTATACTATGCTGCTTTTGATATTAATGATCATGTTTGTAGAAATTTACAACTTAATTTTAACCTCCATGTGGCACCTATTATATGGAAAAATGTCAGGGAACTGTCCAAGATTTTTTACTCTCTGTATAGAAACCAAGTGTCGTTACTTTATTAGTTTAGCATCCTTATGTTAACTTTATTACAAAGCATTATATACAAAATTTGAGAATAATCAATTTTTCTATCACTTGGTGCTAAACATATTATGTGTTTACTCTGTAGAGGTGCATCAGTATATACATGTGAGAGTGATATTCCAGAAAATTAAACATTTTGAGTCTCCAAAACAAGACAAACAAGAATTATAATTTGAAATGCAAAATAAATTAAATTTATCATATCTGTCTTTAATTTCTTACATCTTGCTAAAGTTTTATTCAGTATAGCTGTTCGCTTGTATATTCTTTGACTTTGGTTCAAGAGCACGACGTTTACAAATCTGTTTTTATATAATTACTGTACTGAACATAATGCATTTGTTCGTGTATAACTATTGCATTGAATGAATATCATTTCATTTGTTTCCGTATAATTACTGTATTGAATGTACATCTTTGCATTTGTTTCTTTGTAATCAATGTGTACTGAAATTACATCATTTCATTTGTTTCAGTATTATCACTGTATATTCTACATACATCGTTTCATTTGTTTGTTTCTGTTTAAACACTATGTACTGTAAGTACATTTCATTTGTTTCTGTTATCACTGTATACTGTACATACATCAATTCATTTGTTTCAGTGTTATAATTGTATACTGTACATACATCATTTCATTTGTTTCAGTGTTATTCTATACTGTACATACATCATTTCATTTGTAATCAATGTGTACTGAAATTACATTTCATTTGTTTCACTATTATCATTGTATACTGTACATACATCATTTCATTTGTTTCTATATAATCACTGTGTACCGTACATACATCATTTCATTTCTTTCTATGTAGTCATATGCACTAAACACACATCATTTCCTTTGTTTCTATGTAATCACTGTGTACTGAGCATACATCCTTTCATCTGAATCTATATAAACACTGTACATAAAATTGTTACTGAATAAAATAATTTTTGAATTAAACATTCAGCCTACACTGCTTCTATAAGAAGATTATCCCAAACATATGCATGGGTATGATTTTTTAAAAGTCTTATATTTAACTTTCAGCCTCCTGGCTGTTACAAATCAGTCCCAAAATTATTAATTTACTTTTAGGGGATATCGTTAGAAAACAAAATGGAAATAACTAAAGATAAAATAAGTAATTTGTACATGAAAATTTCAAACGCGAGCATCAACTGTACCAAAAATCTGGTGGGGACATGAGTATACAACTCATAAGAACATATTTGATGTGCACAAGCAGTTGTTTTTTTTAAAAGTTAATCAGATTCAGAACAAATCTACTTTTAACTATCTACTATTTCTTTTAACAAGAGATTTTTCTTAATATTTTCCTTCACCCAAAATATCCAACAAAAATATTGATGAAAGTCAAATTCGCTGTGTTATCTGTCCAGAATGCTACTAATTATTTTTCACTATTCAGTGAGCTACTATTATTAATAATGAAGATTTGCTTGAGAGCTTCTGTTCTTTTAAGATCTCCAAGTGCTTTGAAGTGAGAAGTTCAGTTCAATTCCAGAGCTAGGGAAGAGGAAGTGTTGGAGAAAAATACTCCAATAACCAGGACAGGTGGTGGGCTGGTGTGACCCTCTGCCTCATTTATACAAGATCAGTTGATATTTATTAGTGACAAATACTTTAGCAAATAACAGATGGAAAAATAATTTATTAAACAAAACAAGAAGATTAATCACCAATGCAAACAATCAAGATTTTTATTTCATTTAAAAAATATGTCACTTCTCCATTACAAAATGACATAAAACTCTTAAGATTTCATATGAATGTGAACATTTTAACAATGCCATTTTACAAAACTACCAAAACTATATCAAACGACTGATTGTAACTGACAATTGTAATTGTTAAGATTCAATATATGCAAACTTTTGGAATATTTTTCAACTTTTAAATACAAAAATATATTTATATCAACATGCACCAAGCAAAGTCAATAACGAAAAAAACGAGGAGGGAAGTAGATGACACTGGCAAAATACAAGCCAATGCTAATGTCAATCATACATAACCACATGGACTGAAAACAACAATCTTTTAGAGGAATTGCAGAATCAATATCTTTGCCCTTGCAAAAATCTGTCTGCAGGGACAAATGTGTAATAATAAGTCATGAGACCTAACACACTTATTGTTACTGGCATGACATTTCCAAAGGCAAGACTTTTTTTTAAAGCCTGTGATCTTTTTCCACAAAGGCTGATTGATACCAAGGGACATAATTTTAAAGAAATCAATTTTAAAGAAGACAACATAAGGCATCAACATTACCATACAGAAGTAGCTTGCCTAGTTTCTCTTAAATGCAAAATGAAAGCCATTAATTTCTTTTCAAGCCTCACTCATATTTAAAATGTGCTTGAGTCATACATAGTAAGATACAACTTCTACCATATGAAAGAGCCAAGAAGTTTGGCTTGTTACTCCAGGCTCAAGAAACAAAGTGAAATACATAAAAAGGCCAAACTTTTACTAACCTCCAAAGATCAGCACATGATCTTAGAAAAGTTGAAATAACTAAGCTTAAAGCATGTTAAAATTCATAAGACAAAACAGATAATATAAAAACGTGCAATGCAGAAATTCAAATTAAAAAGGCAACAATTTTAATTAAATAAAAAACAGAACCATTATTAAATTATAGAATTATTGGTAATGTTTTTTATTGAATTTTTAAATCTAAAAAAAGTATAATTGTCAAGAACTGTTAAAAGGATTGGTCTGGATGGAATAAAGGATTGATTTATAATATTTTATAGATTTTGAAAAGTTGCTCTTTTGGGGATATATTTTTTTTTAATTTTAATTTAAGCTAAATTTAAAGAACACTTTGTACATTAGAACAATAGAAAATGACAACTTATACAAATCTATATATTCAATATCTTGGCAGAGTCTGGAAATAAAATTAATATGCTTGCAGAGAATGTACATCAAAGTTGACCTAGTTAATGTGCACAAAATGAAACCACAATCATTAATATGTCAAATTATTTAGCAAAACATATCACAAACATGTGGACTCAAAACATTTTGTTTAGATTATCCACTGGAATTTTATTTTTCTTCAGACTGTCAAATAATGCTTGATTGGTTAACAAAAGTCAAACACTATTTTATAATTGTATCTTATCTCACTTGCTATCTGAACACACTTTACATAGTCTTGAATTAAGTCCTATAGTTTAAGAAAAGACTTTGAAACCAGAAGCTTTTTGGGGGTAATGACCTGCTTGTCCTTATATCTATGAGTTAAGCATATCATAGTCAAGAGCTATATACATGTACATGAATCAGATATGCTGCTGGCAAACGAGCTATATGATGGCATATTGACACCAAAGGTCAATATAGTGAATTCAGAGTTTTACTAAATATTTAAGTGTTCCAAACACTATACTGCCTTTTTAATTGAAAATACCCACAACATATATGTCTCTATATAAAAAAATTACTTGTGGTAGTAGGGATGGAGTGAGTAATGCCTCAAATTGTCTGATTCATTCAAGGGCAGTTCTCCATTAGACAATGCCTAATGCCATGAGTCAATGGCAAATGCAAAAAAAATACAAAGAAAAACACCCTAAAATAAGTCTTCACAATGCATCCAAGTAATACAACCTCAATATAAGTGACGTCAATAGACCATTGTTATTTTTGTGTTTTGATATTGTTTACATGAGTATTAATTTAATATCCTGTACATTAGTATATTAATCACAATATCATTGAGAAGTCAACAAATCATTAATGACATTCACATTTATAAATACATGAAAATATCACATAATATACATTTAAATCCCAATATACAACAAAAAAGTAAACTAAAACACTAAATATTTGATAAATTCATCTTTTTTCCCTGTAATTCCATTTACTGCATGAAAAAAATTGTAAATATTTATTAGTACTGTTAAATGGGAAATGTCCAATAAATCAAATCAGTTCCAGGTTGTGTGCATGTGCGCACATTTGTGAACGTATTAGTTCCAAAAGATATCACTAATTACAAACGAAGAGGATGCAGAAAAAAAATTGAAGTTTGAAATAGTTATTTAGAGTCCTAACACAGTGAATGCATGCTGTGCAATTAATAAGTTTGGGTATTTTGATTTAAATTTTAAACTATAGTTAAATGTATAAATAATTCATTATTCTATGACATAAAGATAAATATTGATAAGCTTTTAAATCAAGGTTAAAAAAAAAACTACACCATATTGTAAATTTAGCATTGTAACTAAAACAGTATCTGGAAAATGATTTAGTTGAACAAGCTGCAACAGGCTTTGTTTTTTAACACAACAATTCATGCTACAGCCACTAATATCAGAATGAGTTGAGCACAGCTAATTGATATTGTTACTATTTAAAATGGTTAATAAAAAATGTCCGAATAAAATGAATACTAAATGTATTCCTTTATTAATAATAATACTTGAAACGAAAACCATAGTTCAGCCACTGCTGATTAATATATAATTCCAAATATAAGTACACAACAAGCTAAAAGCCTTCATTTGATTTTAATATAATTCCAAATGTACAGGTAACACAAGCTAGAAGCCCTTTCTGAGAAGTGTTGAGAAGACTGTTTCATATTACTACTTTAACTTGCATTAAATGCTAGACAACTGTTCCTTTTAAGACGTGTTATCTTTGCAACATCCTACAAACTTGATAGGAAATAAAGGATATTTATTTTATGTAATTAACAACTGAAACGAATCTAGAAAATAGTGTAATAATAAATACAGCTTATAATACAGAACACACTTTGTGGACTATATCTTACCCACTAAATACAGGTAATATACATAATACTTGATACATAGTGCATTATATCCAAGGACAATCGATATAAAATACACGTTTTTTTACCTCTTAAATAAAAAAATGGCCATGAATCATAATAATACTCAATCAGTATTGTGATACATTTACACATATGATACTCACTGAACATTGCAATGAAAGTCAGTGCGTATGTGGAACAGAATACCCTAACAGAGTGATATTCCTTATCCATGATATAAGAAAAGAGGTTGATTCACAATACTCAATAATAACTGTATTTAAGTGAACATTCCTTGATGCAAGGGTGCAAGTGAGATATAAAATGCTCATGGGACACTGTGATATCTTACAGGTAAAATATGTGTAATGCCCATGAAACATAGATATCTCATAGGTAAAGAATACATAATGATGTTGAGACACTGTGATATCTCACAGATAAAGACATAATGTTCATGGAACACTTTGATATCTCACAGTTACAAGATACAAAATGCTCATGGAGCATTGTGATATCTCTTGGGTGCAAGTAATATACACAATGCTTAAGGAACAATGATCAAATAAAATTAAATGCCCCTAAAAGGGAAAAAAATATTTCTTCCTTCTCCAGGGATAATGAGGTGAATCAGACATGTATACGAAAGCTGGTGACTAAAGTGAAATCTAATCAGCTGTAACAGATTAGCGATAAACAGAAAGTGTGTTACAGTACAGGGGATTCTGCACAATGACTGGCTCACATAACATAACTGCAGTATTAGAAAACAGGGACTTTTAGGGACTTTTCAATACTGACTGGCTCACATAGCATAATCCTGCAAAATGGATGGCACCCATCTACATATCTAGTATTAATTCCACATAATGTCCATATCTGGACAAATCTATAATCCTGGAATGGTACATTTGTAAGTGTGTATAAGATTATCAACACGCATGAACTGTACGACATAGTATCCATCTAATAGCATGCTACAGAGGAATGCCAATATATTACAGGGTGATACAGTACACTCCTCAAAGGAGTGTCATTTTGGACAGAGAGTAAATAAGATCAGGAATCATGAAAGAGTTGGACATGTCTGATATGTCTGATTACAGTTAGAAACTCAGTTTTTATCTTCACTTGAAGCTGACATTAAGCATATATACCACTGGAGCAACCTCTTTATGAGAAAATAAAGTATCTGACTGTCAAAAAGACAATTAAATAAAGTTATATAGAACAATTTTTCTTTTTAATAAAACAACTTGTAAGACATGACAAAAGGTTAACGATATATAAATCAAACATTTAAAAAAAACATTTTGGTCTTCAGCCAGCATGGATAGAAATGCTTCCAACAAGAAGGGGAAGTAAATCTCTGCTTATCTGGTCCTTGATTAGAACAATAAAAGACTACACTGCCAACATGAATGTATTGTTTGTTGATGTTATTGATAATTAAATTATTATGTGATTTTTCTATCTATCTTAAAATATTTTATCTTCATTAAAAAAAATTAACCTTAATGTGTGAACTGACATTTTAATCTAAAACAGACATCCAGTCAGCAAATCCTGCAGTACACAGATTTGAATAACTGTGTTTCAGTGTTGTCAATAATGACAGCATATAAAAATCTTTCAAAAGAACCTTAAAAGAATTATGAAATTTTCAGTATGTCAAAAAATTAGACAAGTTTTGAGTTTCCCTCAGTGTTGTTCTGTTAAGACATCTGTCACATTAAAGTATTATTAAATTCATAAAAATATGTTTATCAGGATTTGTAGCTCTCAGGTCTTTTTGTAAACAATTTTTTGTACTTTGAATTTTTTCCATTACTGAAAACCATCTTTACTGTAAAACTCATTTACTGCACCAACTGGATCTAACACGTCTGGTATTTAAATTGAGAAATATTTATTTTTTTAATTTGTGAGATATTTTCTATTAAACATGAACAGCACTGGGTATTATTTCATTCAGACTTTGAATTCACTATTTATGTACCTTCAAAATAAGTTAATCATCTCTTGAACTGGGTCAAAGGCCTATACAATAAACTTATTTGATTTGTTATGTCCATTAAAAGTCAATTTTGCATACAGTTAACATTAAAAGAAATTAAAAATCCATGAGGAATCTCCTGTTAGTGTGAAGAACTCTGGTAATTTTACCCATCTTGGAAGAAGGAGTTCAGTTATAGCTGCTAAGAACGCATAAGGCCGAAGTATCACCTGTCCAAAACTTCCTCTAAGTGCTGGAGATAAACAGAAATATATATATAAATATATAAAATAATTTTGTTTATTATTATTTCACAGTGCATCATGAAGAAGTTTTAAAAGAAATAGTGATATTTTGATATATAAAAATTATTTGTTTCTTGATATTGTATTCCTGTTACTTTACATAAAACAACTTCTGATTCATTTGGAGGGGCTATAAAATTGTCAATTATTAATCAAAGTTGGGTAAATGGAATTTACCTTAATTAACCAAGTAAAGAATAAATAAAAATGTGTACACAAAAAGTATTAAAAAAAAAATCTTCAACAATGTAAATGTAATTTGTGTACAACATAGATAAAAATCTTAAACAAAAAATGGCTTGATGTTAAAATAAGCAGGAAGAAAATGCACAGTGGTAAAATTATCTTATGAAAGGAAGATGGAGAAATGCCAGTAAAAATCATACAGATAAGAATGAACACATGGGACATGCAGTTATAATCTCTAAAATAGTGCACTCTTACACTTAATTTCATGACTGTTTATTCACAAATGGGATGCTTTGACATGCGGTTATAACCCTGAAATATTTTATTTCATGACTGTTTATTGACACATGGGATGCTATGGCACAAGGTTACAACCCCTAAAACAATGAATTCTTACACTTTGTTTCATGACTGTTTATTCATGCTATATGAGGGTATAATCCCTAAAATTGTGGTCCCCAACCTTCTTGTGCTAAGAGCACATTCAAATTTTCACAAGAGTGTGATGGGCACCAACAATTTTTCAAAGCTTATTTTATACTGGACATTAAAATATACACAAAACATATTTAGTAATACATAATATATTAATTTATAACATTAATTAGGTAATATTATAAGGAATAATTTACCACTGAAATATTCAGCAGTTACTCTGTCACTATTGTTATGTGAATTTGCTTTATTTTATTCTTTATTTATATTTTAATGTCCAGAATAAAATAAGCTTTGAAAAATTGTTGGTGCCCATCACACTCTTATGAAAATTTGAAGAAGCTTTCTGACGAAAGTAAACTGTAAAAACATCACCTTTTGCATGTGGAAGGGTAAAACAAAAGCAGCAGCATGGACCTCAGGACTGTAATATCTCATCTTCATTTTATTCAGTTCCTCGTCAGTGAACACCCGTAATGGCTTCTTCAAATTTACTTTCTGGAATAATTTGAAGTATACATAAAGAAATCACAGATCTATTTACTGATCTTTGACATCAATTACATTCAATGTCTGCTGAACTTAACTAAATGAATGAGTATATAAAATGGCCAATCATTAAATTGTAATGGTACAGCTCAATTTAGTGTCTCAGTGAAAGTAAAAGGAGCACAAACGAACAGTTAAAACCTGTCTGGAATGACTATAGCTATGGTTCTACTAATGATAAGGTCGATTCTCAAGTAACTAGGGTGGATTAGCTGGTTAGCTGGGTTAGCCATGCCACCAAAATGCTAGTCATGAAATAAAAATAATATTTTGACGACAGTGATGTACAGACAAGTGCAACAGTGCATAAGACTACAAACATTGCCATGCTTTTTACACACTTCTTAGCAACAACAAAACAAACAAACAGAAACACTGATTTTATAAATACATATGCATTATGTATATGCAAATAAAATCAATTTATTACTTTCAAAGTTGGGAGGATGGTACATTAGCAAATACTGCCATTCATGTATTTTTCTCTTTATGCTTAGAGAAATGTTAACACATGATTTACTCTTTATAATGGTCTACATTTTAAAATTATGCGCAACAGGATGTTCTCTGCATTGTCTGTGCTTGGTACTATCTGTCAATCCGCTGTCCCACTGCTCTAGACAATCAAGAGTCAACTGCACTTTAATTCGATAAAATGTTTTAAAAAAACACAAATTTAATTAATAAATAAAAGACATAATATCCTAATTAACAAGATAGCTTTCAAGAAAACAAATTATTAAAAGTTAATGTGCCAGCAATGCAGCATACGTGCGCACACACACAATCACGTGTATGTATGAATGTTTAAATCATAATTAACAAGTTATATAATTATTTGTATTTTGGTTAATATTCTTTAGAATGTCTTTGTTTTAAATTAATAAAGCTTTCCCCATACACTTATTTTTCACATAAGCCTTTAATTTTATTACATCTAAATTCTGTATTCCAACTGTTGGGATTTTTTTTTTAAGTGTTTTCTAAGAGGAATTTCTATACACATTTTATAAGCAAATGACCTCAGCACAACTACACATCACTATACACATTTTACAGGCAAATGGACCTCAGCACAAGTACACACCACTGTACATATTTTACAAGCAACTAACCTAAGCACAATTACAATTACTATTCACATTTACAAGCAATGACCTCAGCACAAATACACATTTAAAAAACACATTTTACAAGCAATGACCTCAGCACAAATACACATTTAAAAAACACATTTTACAAGCAATGACCTCAGCACAAATATACATTTAAAAAACACATTTTACAAGCAATGACCTCAGAACAACTACATATATTACTATATGCATTTAACAAGCAATGACCTCAGCATAACTATTCACAACTATAAAACATTTTATATGTGAGTGACCTCAGCAGAACTGCAGCATTACTACACACATTTTACAAGTAACTGACCTCAGCAGAACTGAAGCATTACTACACACATTTTACAAGCAACTGACCTCAGCAGAACTGCAGCATTACTACACACATTTTACAAGCAACTGACCTCAGCAGAACTGCAGCATTACTACACACATTTTACAAGCAACTGACCTCAGCAGAACTGCAGCATTACTACACACATTTTACAAGCAACTGACCTCAGCAGAACTGCAGCATTACTACATACATTTTACAAGCAACTGACCTCAGCAGAACTGCACAGCATATATCCCATCTGGCCACCCACATATGTTGGTGTGTTACCCACTGCATAGGCCACTCGTGGAAAGATGCTTCGACAGTCCGTCAGCATGCGCTTGATTAGAGGCAAGTCAAACCAAGGAGTCTCCCCTGAAAATACAAACATGTTCATAATATTTCACGTGACAGACTGATTTGCCTCTGATGTAGGTTTTAGTCCAAATCCAGCTCTTTTTTTGAAAATCATATCACAGGAAAATAATCTAGAGAGTTTAAAAATAATACCTTACCTTTTTTTGTAAATATATTACAATTGTAAATGGACACAATTTAGTGTTCGTGGGGGGTATTAGAAACACTATAAAAACACCAACTATCAAAAGGTTATATTTTCAAAATATGTCTGAGAATGAAAAGGTTAACAACTCTAATGAATTTTTTTTTTTTTTTTTTTTTTTTTTTGGGGGGGGGGTTTACTGTACTAAAGGATGCTCTAGTTGTTCATCAGAAAAATTTGAAACACATCATTCTGAAACTAGATTCTTACAGATCTAAAGAAACAAGACACAGACACCACCCATTATTTATTAGCACCAACTTTATTTTAGCAGCCTCACCTTGACAACACATGACTCCATCTGGCTTCAAGGCTTTCTTCATGTTTTCATAAAACTCCCTCTGATAAAGCCCCTCTGCAGGGCCTGTTCAACACAAACACTTTTTAAAATATACTATATAGTGGGAGTTCATGAATCACAGTCAGCGATGCACATGCAAATAGCTCAGTGAAAGATGCTGGAGAATGCATTAAATAAATGTAAATTCCTCCAGGAGCTGCCAAAGGATATGGGGCTAAGTTACACATGCTTTATTATATAAAAAAAATGCTTCAAAAAATAAAATATAGTGTTTAAAAAATAAGAAAATATAAAATTTCTTTTCTTTGGAAGATGCTAATAATTAAGTTCAGTAATATGGTCAAACCACCTTGACAGTAAAAAATTATTTAAACAAGTTACACAAACAGCTTTGATTTCACTTTGTTATATTTTATATTTAAGTAAAAATTAATAAATAATTAATTTTACATTTAAAAACTCTATATTAAAAATATCTTAAATAACAAATGAATTATGAAAACAGAAGATTTGGTTTATAGAACTTGTCAACAGACGAATGTAATATACATTTGTTTGAAATTAATAATTACTTTTTACTCTTTTTTACAAAGGGCATTATTTTTCATGTCCTATACAAGTGTTCTTCACATTTTAAAATTAAATACAAAGATCAAATTAAAACTTAAATTATATAGAAATACTTGTGATTTAGTTTCAAACTGAAATTTCTTGTTGAAAATTTATTCTACAAATAACCATGGCAAACTAATAGTGTAAATTACTGCATGTGTGCATAAATATGGTGAAACAGTTATCTAATGTTTAATTAGCTGATTTTTACATGAACAACTGCTTTCAACAATGTCAGTGGTGATCAGGAATCAGTAGCCATCTTGTTACTGTCTAAGCAAATCATATTGTATATTATTATATTTCAATATTAAGCATTCATAAACATTTTTTTTCCAACTTCAATATGTTCAACAACAAAAAATAATCTAGTGTTGACTTAGAGTCTTAGAGCTATATTTGCTTGAAAACACATGGCATGTCTTTATTTGCTCTAATATGCATGGTGATACCATCTCTTGATTCAGGACATACATCATAAAACATGTACATCACAGTGCAGGCACCAGCTGTTTATCTTCTGTAAACAAGCATTTATCTAAGACAACAGAAATGCAAACATACTCAAATGGTCAGGTCAATATGCATCTGTTTTTCAAAAACTGATTTAATTCTTGCAATCTAATTATGTATACTAAGAAGAGACAAGCTGCTTAAATAAATCATATTTTATTTATTCATGAGCAAATGTTTCGACATTAGCAGATTGTTAATTTAAATTTAGGTACCATTTGATTGGTTGGTTGGGGTTTCTTGTTTATTTATTTTTAGCAGCTAAAGTCAGTATATATTAATATCACATTTCAAGCCTCACTGTAATTTTCATTTTCTCAGGCCAAGCTTTGTGGTCCAAAAATGAATCCAAAATGTAAAATGGCCTGTTCATTGACTGAGTTTGATTCACATCCCTGCTCTACGGTAAGAAAATTCAACAATAATCTATTCTGGCCAGTTTGTTTATTTAATAGCTATAAACTATTTTGGCCAGTTTTGTTCTTTTAATTTGATTCAACTATAATCTATTTTGGCAGCTTAGTTCTTTTAATACAATTCAACTATAAACTATTTTGGCCAGTTTGGTTCTTTTAATACAATTCAACTATGAACTATTTTGGCCAGTTTGGTTCTTTTAATACAATTCACTTATAAACTATTTTGGCCAAGCTTGGTTCTTTTAATACATTTCATCTATAAACTATTTTGGCCAGTTTGGTTCTTTTAATTCAATTCACTTATAAACTATTTTGGCTAAGCTTGGTTCTTTTAATACATTTCATCTATAAACTATTTTGGCCAGTTTTGGTTTTTTTAATACAGTTCATCTACAGATTATTTTGGCCAATTTAGTTCTTTTAATACAATTCAACTATAAACTATTTTGGCCAGTTTGGTTCTTTTAATAAATTCAACTGGCCCTATAAATCATTTCGGAAGCTTGGTTTGTTTGTTTTTTTTTAATACAATTCAACTATAAATTATTTTGGTCAGTTTTGATTCTTTTAGTAAAATTCAATTATAGTCTAGTTGGAAAGCTTTGTTTCCTGTGTAAAATGAATAAAGTATCTTACCAATCGGATCTGGGGCATCAGTAATGATGGCATCAAATTCTCCAATGTGTTCTTGGACATAAACTATACCATCGCCAACATTTATAGTCACACGAGGATCGTCCAGACAACTGGCCATACTAGGCAGGAACTCTTTGCTCACATCAATCACTCTCTAAGGTTTGCAAATAGATCAAAACAAATATCGTGCTTTACCTTAAACTATAAAAAATATAAGAAATTCTTTTTCATTTCAAATAAAAGAAGTAATCTATATCTTTATTTGTTAACCACTTTCAAAGTGAGGGAGGGAGGGGTTCAGTCCACAGAACCTCTAATCCCAAGGGTCTGAATCAAGAAAATTTTAATCGTATTGTAACTGATTACTGACACAGAATCATAAATACAAACCATGAAAAAAAAATAATAATAAACCTCTCATATACTACTGATTTTAAAGTTTCTTCATCATCTTATTTCTATATTTTTTTAAAAGAAATGTTTGTCTATACTGATAAATAGATTTTTTTTTCTCCTATTTTACTATGCTACTTTACCCATAGTTGATTTATAGCAACTATTGAGTTATATGGTAGATATCATTAGAAAATCAACACCAACAATAAAAAATGCATAATTACAAAAAAACCTAGAGGGCTTTACATAAACACTGCTGTTTATCCCAACAATACTGATTTGCCTCAACCCTTTTGTTAATAATGTACTAATCATTCTTCTTAGAATGTACATATAAAATTTGGATGATGCTTATTTAAAAAATTTTTTTAATGAAAAAGTAATTGATGCTTGCATGCATGAATGGGTTTCTCAAGTCAGCACATTTAGTTTTACGATCATAGTGAACACAGCTTAATATTGATCATCTTTGAACATACTTCATTTCAAGTAACCATATTTCCCTAATAAAAACAATTTGTACTCAAGATATAAAATCAAGTCATCACAAGATGACTTGTAATCAATAGGCAATGCAAGAAAGAATCTGTTTTTTTAAAAAGATAATTATTACCATATGATAAATGTGTTGTACATGAATATTATATGATAAAAAGTATTAATAAAGTAGACAAAATGTTCTGAATTTCCATTAACTCTAATGAAACAGGTGAGAGAGAGATATAGTGTGTGTGTGTGTGTGTGTGTGTGTGTGTGTGTGTGTGTGTGTGTGTGTGTGTGTGTGTGTGTGTGTGTGTGTGTGTGTGTGTGTGTGTGTGTGCGTGTGTGTGTGTGTGAGTGTGTGTGTGCATGTGTGTGTGTGTGTGTGTGTGTTTAAAATCTGTTCAAATGATGTTAATCCAAAATAAAAATAAATAAATACTTTATAAAAATAATATGAAGCTATTAAAAAGTATTAAAGATTTCATGAAGACCTGAAAACAAGCACACATGATCCTAGAGTACATTTCAAGCAATACCTGGTCAATTTCACACAGCACCACACTTTTGACGGTGTCATACTTCAGAACTTCACGCACCACTCCACCATCACCTCCACCAATCACCAGAACCTGTACATAAACTCCATTTTAAATCCAAAATCACCTTGTACAACATAAACTCCATTTTAAAATCCAAAATCACCTGTATAACATAAATTCAATTTTAAATCCAAAATCGCATGTAAAACAAAAACTCCATTTTAAAATCCAAAATCACCTTGTACAACATAAACTCCATTTTTAAATAAAAAATTACCTGTACAACATAAATTCAATTTTAAATCAAAAATTACCTGTACAAAACTACAACATAAACTCCATTTTTAAATAAAAAAATCATCTGTACAACATAAACTATTTTTAAATTCCAAATCACCATACAACATAAATTCAATTTTTTAAACCCCAAATCACCTGTAAACTCTTTTTTTAAATCAAAAATCACCCGTGCAATTCAAACTGTGGCTTTTTAATCTCAAGTCATTGCCAACATAAAAGTCCATTTTAAAAAATCCTAAATCAACTGTACAACTTGAACCTCCACTTTATAAATCTCAACTGCATAATAAATGTCCAAAACTCTCAAATTGCCTGTTCATCTTGAACATCTAAATTTTTTTATCTCAAGTCATATGCACATTATAACCACCAACTTTTGAATCCAAGCCAACTATATAACTCAAACCTCTACTTAAAAAAATTATATATTAAGACATCTGCATAATATAAATATCAAGTTTTAAAAAATCTCAAAATCATCTGTACAATTCGAACCTCAACGTTTTAATTTCAAATCATGTGCACAACATAAGCCTCTACTTTGCAATCCTTAATCAACTGTTCAACTCAAAACTCTATTCCATAACCTTGAATTACTTGTACAGCACACAAATCTCTACTTCTTTAAATACCAAATCTGCATAACAGGAATACATACTTTTAAATTGCAAATCACCTGAACAACATAAACATTTACCCTATAAATGCAATCATCTGTTACAACACAAACTTTTACTTATTAATACTTAATTGCTTGTACAGCTCAAACATCAACTTTGTAATACTGGTCACCTGTAAAACATACACATCTACATTATCAAACTAAACTGTACAACTTGCTATTCTTGTAATTTCAATACACCTGTACAACTTAAAATACTACATCTTAATCCCCAAGTCATGTGTAACATAAAATTACTTTGGAATATAGATTAACAGTTTGACGCAAACCTCTTCTTGGTAATCTTAAGTCCCATGTACAACATAAACCACTACATTTTATTAAATTACCTATACAATTTGAACCTTTACTTTTTACCCTGAATATATCATTTGTAAAACACAATGTTTATACCAATCACCTGCACAACACAACATTTACATTTTTAATACCAATCACCTGATTAATTTGAACTTCAATATTTTAATCCCAATCACCTATACAACACGTTTACATTTTAAATACCATAGACCTAATAAAATTTGAACTTCAATATTTTAATCCCAATCACCTATACAACACGTTTACATTTTTAATCCCAATCACCTATACAACACGTTTACATTTTAAATACCAGTGACCTAATAAAATTTTAACTTCTATATTTTAATCCCAAATTAAATATAAAACACAAACCTCTACTTAATTGTAATTTGAATCAACTGTACAATACAAACCTTCAATTTGTAATTTGAATCAACTATACAACAAAAACCTCTAATTTATCATCTGAATCAAATGTACAATATAAATCTCCAATTTGTAATTTGAATCAAGTGTACAACACAAACCTTTACTTTGCAACTCTAATCAACTATACAACACAAACCTTTCCTTTTTGTGTAATTCTAATCACTAAACAGTATATACCTCTACTTTGTAATCTCAATTCACTTGCACAATGTAAACCTATGTTTTTTAATAATAAATTGTGTGTATAACCTGAACCTCTTCTAATATGTAACCCCCAAATATCTGGCTTGTGATTTCTAATCACCAATACATACCTCTACTTTTAAATCCTAATAATAGGTACAACACAAACCTCTACTCTTGAATCCAGTAATATATACAACAAAAACCTCTACCTTTTAACCCCAATCACTTGTACAACACAAATCTCTAAATCTAAATTCTTAATCACCTGCAAAAATACTGACCAAGCCATTATGCCAGAGTAGAAAAATGTATGAGCCAAAAAAGAAGCCTTAAGTTAAAATGTTAACAGGTCTGTTTGCTGATTATGATTATTTTTAGAATGAGAACATTAAGATCTTTCATTTGTGCTATAAAAACAATGTAGGATTTTCATAACAGCATGCATTAATCATTTAATGTTTATACAGGCACAACAGAAAATCAACGACACAACAATGCATGTGCAGTGAGTAGAAAGCAAAATACTATAACTATGTAGTTACATACATAAAGCAAGACTGCTAAGTTTCTGAAATATATTCAATGTGTTTCAAATGCTAAAACTGTTCATATCTCTGTTCACCAAGTTTCAGAAATAGACAAAATTGCTAAGTTTATTTAAACCATAAAAATCAATAAAATACTAAGAAGTTATTCTCCTTGTTGAAGCTTAACAGATTTACTTTCTCTTTGGTAAGCCTACTAGTAGACAGGGCAGGGGAGAGAAACAAAATCAAGGAACAAACAAGAAGACTCCAAGAGAAATAATATCTACCAATATCACACATCACACAACATTTTTCCCATTAGGAAATAGAGATCCATTTTAATTTGTTTTATTATATTTTCAAAAGAGAAATTCAATATGCAAAAAGACTATGGAGAATAATTGTTTTATTAAGTCTTTTTTTTCATTTACAAATTCTACCCATTCAAGTTGTAAAGTTGTGATTAAGTCTCTTTATATAGCACACTTAGTTTCTTTTTTGCAAGACTGAACACATTATAATTTACATGCACAATAAAGAACAATATTTTAAAAAAAATATTAAAAGGGATGTTAAGATTGGACATACTTATAATTTAAATGCACAGGCAGCACAATGTATTAAAAAATCAGTACGCATTGTTTTGCTGCTCTATACAGTATAGTGTATTTTTCTTTTGCTGACTTTATAATAAAAATTCACCCTTCTTCCTTAATTTATGACTTAACTGATGAACCAGTCCATACATTTTATTTATTTTTCTCTCATTAAAACATCATGGCTTGCTGTTTAAAAAAGTTGCGGATTGCTACTGTCAAGGAAATTAGCATCAGATAAAAAACATTTTTCCTTAGATGGTCCTCCTACCGATATCAACTATAGTTCCACTGAGTATCTGAAGTTTCTTTTAATAGAGTCTTCTATTAGAATCTTCAGCTACAATATTTTACCATTGTGACATGGCACCCCTCATGGCAATAGATTGCAAATGTAGTAATGAGAGTTAGGAAAGTGATTAACAGTGAAAACTGACACTGACAGCAATGAATGCATTTCTTAAGGAGAGCCAGATAAAATGCATTTTACTAAGAATAAATGACAACAAAAGGGGGGGGGGGGTTTGAAATATGTACAACATAACTAAAAAAAAAAATAATCAAAAATTCAAAGTGATAATCATAATGATAAGATGATTTTGAAAAAAAGAAGTTGGGATACTTAATATAGTGGGTTTTTTCTTTCCAAGGTATACTGGAAATTCTGGAAATGTGGCCTTTAAAAAAAAAATAGAGCATGGTGCATCTTGTCTATGCAATAACAATAATAAAGTGAACTTTAGTCAGGATTTATATACATGTACTAAGTTCTCAAAGAACTTCATACTTCACCTTTCTAATTATCTTTAAAAATTGCCTAAATCACTCAGTTTTTTGCATGAAAATCGAGGGCTATATTGAAAACCTACAATGGTAAGTTCTGAGGCAGTTAAGAAAGAAATTAGGAATCTTCATTCCAAACTAGAGCACAAGATCTCTGCAGAGACATAAGATTAGGAATGCTGACAGAAGGGAGATTACTAGAAACTGTTCTTGAACCTTATACTTAAGATAAGTTCCACAGAAACTAAAATGTAGATGCCATGTTCAGGTTAGTGAGCTAAAGAGATTTGAAATCTCCAGCTTTTTACATAAAGTGGGATGGGGCGATGCAGTCATGATTTAAGGTGGTGTTTGCTCTCCACAGAAAGACTCAGTCTGATAAGATTACTGCCTGAGAGACGGGAAAAATTTTAAAGTAATGAAAAAAAGACTAAGTTTAAATTGTATAAAACGCCTTATGTACAACTAATACTATGCATAAAGTATACTGATTCAAATACTATTATATTTACATTTATTTATTAAGCATCTTATTTAGCTAAAAAAAAAAATTGTTGTATGTATTTAAATAAGCAATAGTTCAACACCTATACAAGAATACTCTGATCACTCGGTAAGTAATCTTTCACAAATAATGTATATTTATTTCTAACAAACACACTGTACATGCATTTTATTATTCTTTTCCTTCATTATTAAAGTTTTCCAGCAATAGTTCTTTTAAAAACAGTAAACAACCAGTCCACTAATTCTAATGCTTTTCGTCATCCATGTATTTATCTTAACAGCACAAGTGATGTTCTGGATGAATAATTCTTCCCCTTGCTACTTATCTAAAATTAAACATCCAGCAATCTTGCTATTCATCTTTTTTTTTTTTTAACAAATTACAGTAAGAAACACATAAATATTTCAAATTCTGTTTTGAGCAAAATTATATATATATATATTACTTTTTCTAGTTTTGCTAAAACACAAATTCCAAATAATTTTTACAGTTTATTGAATAAGTTTCATCAGTTGTGGCAGAAAGAGGAAAGATGTTTTACAAAAATTAAAAAATAATCACTCAATGGACTAGATACTAATCTAGTGGTGATGGTTCATCACTCCTTTAAACTCATGCAAAACACAATGATTTCAAAGTAATTTTTTTTTTTAATTTATGAAGCTGTCTTCTTGTAACAATGTGTACAATCTTTTAATCTTTCTTAATTTAAACTTTAAGGATAAAATAGATATCTTCCATTAGTACATATCCAATTAAATTATAAACACAAATGTTTAATATATGATCACTTATTTCAGTTTAGATAGTATCAGAAATATGGCTAGTCCACAAAATAATGTATTCATAATAACGCAAACTTTTGCCCATCATGATATGACCTAAAAGGTACGGGCATCAAGTCTAGTAATTGTGTTTCTCGTAGTTATACTTTACATTTATTCACCACACTTCTGTTCCAAAGAAATGAGACCAGAGTGAGCAGCAATGGTCATCAGCGTAGTGGAACTGGTAAGTAAACTGAAAAATTATGCAAATTTAGGAGCAAAACACTGGACACAATTTAAGTGGTACAAAACTGAACGAGTGAAACTGTAATCTCATTCATGCTACTGGTGAGAGTACAGCAATGCTGTTAACTATTTGTGCAATCATATTACATGATTAGAATTAAATTCAATGTTTAATGAAGAGGTTCAAATTTCAAATGCTTATCAGTGAAAATATATCAGCACTGCCATCTAGTGTTTATTACTGTATCCTACTTTTAATACTTGTGTGCATACTTCCATTTACAGCTACATTACCCTTCTCCAGAGAAATGTTATCTTCTCCATACAAAATAACATTTAAGAATTACATATTCATGTATATGAATGTGCAAAACTAAGAAAACTAACCAATATATAATTAAATAAAAATGTATAAATGCATCAGTTTTGAGGAAGAGCTTGAATACATCTATGATACTAACATTACATTGAGGAAACATGTATGTCTGACATACAGGATTTTGCCTTTGACAAGACTTGCCTAATTTGCAGCATTGTGTCCAGTTGACTGGGAACTATGGTACCTATGGTACTTGTATATATACATATATACAATCTCAATTTTTTTTCCAAAGATATAAGTGTAATTACAGTGTCATGATTAGAAATGTAACAGGTGTTCACAGCAAAACAATATTTCTACATGTACCCATCATATCAGGCAGAACCGCAAATTTAAGGAAAATGTCATTATAGGTTTGGAACATTTAGAATGAGGGATAAGACTCAAGCTTGGAATGCTTAGAGTGAGGATATCACTATTGGGAATGTTCAGAGTGAGGATGTCAGTATAGGCTTGGAATGTTTAGAAGCAGGATATCATTGTAAACCTGGAATGTTCAGAATATCACTGTATGCCTGGAATGTTTAGAAGCAGGATATCATTGTAAACCTGGGATGTTTAAGATAAGGATATCAAGCCTGGTTGAATGTCTACATAGTCTGACATGATTAGGAAATCAATATAGACTTGGAATATTTAGGGTGAAGATATTAATGTAACCTTGAAATGTTTAGGGTTAAACATCAATATAGCCTGGAATGTTTAGGGTGAGGATATCACTGTAAGCCTGAAATATATAGGGTTGAATATCAACATAGCCTAGAATGTTTAGGTTTGAGTATCATATAGCCTGGAATGTTTATGGTTGAGTATCAATATAGCCTGGAATGTTTGGGGTTGAGTATCAATATAGCCTGGAATGTTTGGGGTTGAGTATCAATATAGCCTGGAATGTTTGGGGTTGAGTATCAATATAGCCTGGAATGTTTAGGGTTGAGTATCAATACAGCCTGGAATAATAACTTTAGAATAATAAGGGTGAGAATATCAATATAGCATTGGAATGTTTAGGATATATCAATATAAGCCTAGAATTTTTAGGGGCTGAAATATAAGCATGGAATTTTTAGGGTGAGTGTATCACTGCTGTTTTGGCAAATTTTAGATGATAACTGAATGATTAGATTGATCCACAACAGAATTGGAATGTATAGGATAAGAATACCACTGCAAGTTTGGAATGTCTAAGGTGAGGATATTACATCATAGCAAATAGATCAATTCAAAGAAGCTGAATTGCAAAACCCAAGCAAGGAAGATATATAAATGAAAGGATGCTCAGTTCACTTCTCGGACAACAATGGATTACAAAAATAACTGACGTTATCGTTATCGTGGTCCTGCTGTACACACATATTACCTTCTGTGGGTGTGGGTGTGTGTTGAGGGGCAGATGTGTAAGCATTTCTTGATACGTATACTCATCCCTCTCAGTGCACTGGACAACGCCATTCAGCACAAGCACCACTCCAAATGTTGTGCTGTCAAAAGATCATAACCAACCACCCATGACAAAAGATCATAACCATCCACCCATGTCAAAAGATAATATCCAGCCACCCATAACTAATTCAGTAAAGAAAGACAGACATAATATTTTATACTCACACACACATACATACTTTTATATATAATGGAAGAAAATTAATAATTAACTAAATTTTAAATTATATACTTGAAGTATGCCTTAAAACTGTTAAGTTTCAAATTTAAAAAAATAAAAAACAAGCATTTTATCCAAACAAATCATTACTCTAAGTCTTTAACGTTCTTAAATGCACAATCTTTAGGATGGCAGTCTGAAATGAATAATTTTTGCTGATTCAGCTAAAAAACCTTATCATCTAAGTAGCACAACAGGGTTCTAAAGGGGCAGGAGGAAGGGTAAAGCAGATGCCACTCACTCACCAACTAGTGGGATTGGAGGATGACAAACTTTGGATGATTCTTAACCGCTTCTCAGCATGTTACTTTTTTTTTTGTTAGACATGGTTTCTAGATTTTTGGGGGGTTGCTAAATGTCAAACTGCGGTGGAGTAAATTTGCCTATCCCTATTTCTAAACTTGTTATTTAAATTATCAAAGTGACCCGATCTTGGGCACTCCTTATGATCGTATTTTTTTGTTAAGTGTTAGTTATGGATAATTAAATAATAATTGTAACCTATAACTAAGGTGGCACTGGCAACATACATACACTATAAAGAATTTTCAGCTAATGACAATTAGGGAAAGGTATAATTAAGCCCTCCCTGCCAAATTTCATTGAAAATCTTCAGTGGTACCCCATTAGATCTCCCACCTATGTCATAAATGTCTTTCCAGATGCTTTTGTCCATCTGCAAAAGCTAGAAGTAATGTGAAATAAATCAAACAAGCAAATATAATGAAGATAACAAAACCATACAATCCAGCAGACTGACAGACCAGGTTGAATTATTAGACAATTGGCAATGACTCTTTAGTTCCTTTGAAACAAAATAACAGCTATGACTTTGTGAGAACTCATGAGAGCATGTTGAGAGCTTCTGGTTCACAGGTCATGGTGCAAATCAAAATATGAAATATCCAACATGCAGGACAGTTCATCTCTACAAAGCCATTAGCTGCCATCTGTTGCCAACCCCCAATCCCCTACTGTATGCGCACACCCTGTTAACTGTTGTAATGCAACAGTATAACAGAAGCTGAGTAGAGTCTAACTTACTGAACACACAATGTGAGAAACCAATCTTTGCACTTTTGCAACACCACTAAGTAGTAACTGACATGACTGACAAGTAGCCTATTTAAGACAGAACAATTAACCCTCTCATAGCAGCAATACCATCCAACCATGTGTGCTTTATTCAATTATTGGCTATATTAAGTCATGCTCACAAAAGATCAATTCAGTTTACCTTATACTGAGGTCTGATTGAATTGACAGATAGATACATCTCTGATAATGCTGATAAACAGTCCAAATAGTCTACAATGCTCAGTATACAAAACATAATCATGATAAATAATCAGATAGACCCTAATTCCCAAAAGACACAAAACAGAATATTAATACATAATCCATATAGTCTGTAATACTAAACAAGAGATATCTTTATAAATAATCAGATATCTCAAAATTCTAAAAAGGCAAAGAGGACAAGCCAGCCCCTAATTCCCAACAAAAAAAGAGACTAAGTACATGGTCCAGACAGCCCATAATTTCCAACAAAGATAGGAAAGTATATCATCCATAATTTCCAACAGAAAAGATAGGCTAAGTGTATGGTCCAGACAGCACATATTTCTCAACAAAGAGAATAAAGGAGAAAAATACACAGTTCTGATACTAGAGATAGCCCATATATTTCAAAAGACAAAAGGGGATAAATCGTTCAGATAGAGAGAACCAATATTTATTATTACTCACAAGACAATGAAGGGAGATAAATACTTCAGATAGAGAGAGCCAATATTACTCACAAGACAATAAGGAGAGATAAACATTTAGGACAGAGAGAGCCAATATTACTCACAAGACAATTAAGAGAAATAAATAGTTCAACAGATAGAGAGAGCCAATATTACTCACAAGATAATGAAGGGCGATAAATAGTTCTGACATAAATAGCCAAAAAACAAAGAAGGAAAATAAATAGATGAGATACTCAAAGGACAAATGAGATAAAAACATTTAAGATATACACATAGCGAGATAGCCGAAGGACACACGAGACAGTAAAACAGTTCAGCTATATATAGTGTTCATACTTAAAGCCAAGGCATCAGATAAACTGTTCAAGTAGCATAGCATATAATTTCCAAGGATGAAAGGAGATAAAAAATATAAATACAAATCAGTTTAGACAGCATGATAATGCAAGGGTACTTTCAAACTGTGCATCAAAAAAGAACTCCCACCAATGTAAAGTTCATAATGTAATAATATTCAAACTTAATGTGTTAAGAGGTCACCTACTTTCAGTTAGAAAAGCCTTAGTCATTTGCAAGCACATAAAGTAGTTCAAGTATTCCCAATATCTACATCATGCCATATCATATTTTGCCACTAAGACGGTGATAAGCACATACTTGTATTTTAGGCCCTGTTTGCTGTTCTCTATTTTGTGTGTGTGTGTGTGTGTGTGTATGACGGTCGAACCATGGGGCAAATTATGTTTTTCTATTATTCTTTTCTATATTAGTAATCAGTAATTGATAGTTACTAGTTATGGCTGACCTCCGCATGGCCGATTATACAATCTGCCATGCCCACACATGCTACACACAGTAAAGGATGGAGGTCAAGCTCACTGAAATGGAAATGTATAGAAGGGGAGAGAGTGACAGTAAGAGTGGGTGAATGTTGACAAGATATGGGATGCCCTTATATGGACCTTTGCATTTCGATCAGTGATACATGAGAACTGGTAGTCTGACCCAGACTAGGTCAAATATTTATTGCTGATAAAAATGCACATCATCTATTGCAGCTGACCTTTTTTCTAATCATCATGATTCTCTGCTGAACTGATCTTCATGTTCACTCTGAAGCGCACCTTATTCTTGTCATGAGCCAATGGTCATCAATGTGACTTCATCGACAAGGGCAAGAGGCACTGTGCGAGTAAACAACACAATGGGTTCACTCTACTGACGAGAACAAAGTTAAGTTGTCTCATGACTACCCAATCTATAATCAACCAGATGAACATTTAACAGATAGAGAAACATTAATTTTGGAACAGTAAATAGACGTCTCAGTTGATCTGTGTTTTCGTAGGTCGAATTCTATTGTTTTCCTTTTATTGTTATTATTAAATCTTCTTAGTTCTTGTTATCTTAAACCCACATTTTGGTTAATTTGTTAGTGTCACTGAAAAGATTGGGCTGGAGGTTCTGAGCCAGAAATATGTGAATAAGTCATAATTAATCATAGGGAAAGATAATGTTGCCAACTCAAGGCACATCAGCTAATTTGTCTGTCATTATGCTAAATGAGTAAAAGGTCCCAAAGAACAGTAATAATATAGATTGAAAGGGCAGATTAGGTTGCATGGGTTGCTGTCAGTATTTAAGATAATATAATAAATTTCATGATTGGTGATTCTGAGTCTGATACTGCGATAGGGTCATTAAATAAACCCATGCATGTGACAGTGTGCATGTTAATCTACTCTTTTTTCCTTACATGTGCACACACACACACACACACACACACACACACACACACACACTACCCATTGTTTATTTGGTGTGTGTAGGTGTTTGTTTTGACAAGATCTGTTACATAAATCTTACTCCAACACGGACATTTTGTGGAAAACTGAGTTTTGTGCTCATCATACAAAGATGGTATGAAATAATTAAAATAGAAATGTGTATGTGTGTGGTGGGGTGGGTGTGCATGATGTGTGTATATATATAGTGTGTGTAACAATATGTGCATGTTAAGTTCAAGTGGATACAAAGCATGAGTGTGTGTCTGTCTATGAGTGTTTATGTGCATATATGTATGTGTGTACTGGAGTGTGTGTATTAAGTGTTCAAGTGGAAACGAATGTATGCACGAGTTAAGTTCAACTTATGTGCTTGTACGTATTATGTGTGTGTGTGTGTGTGTGTGTGTGTGTGTATGTGTGTGTGTGTGTGTGTGTGTGTGTGTGTGTGTGTGAAGTTCAAGTGAAAACAAAACATGCCTACAGCATAAGACTGTTGAACGGAACTTATCACTTAATAGTGATTCTGCCGGGACGACCCCCCCCCCCCCTCTCAACTGTCCACACCCCAAGAGTATCCTTTATCGCTGATGAGATTCAAAAGGAAAACTTTTTGGTCTTTGGTGCGCAGTCTTTTGTTTGTCTGTTTAAAATTCGGGTTTATTCAAATTAATTTAAAATTTCAATTATTATTTGTCAGTTTGTTTGCGCGTTAATTAAACATCTTATTAAAATCAGACGTAGTAGTCTCCCTTGGTGTATCAACATTAGAATCGAAGAGCATTAGAACAGTACAGCAGTTCTGTCCTTTCTGTTCCATTAGAACTGTTTCGGTATTTAAAATATATATTATTATGATTCAGTACTGCATTAATGTACATGTGTCACCTGACAATGTGTAAATAAGTGCACCGTAGGTTCCCCGATACGTTTATCGGCCTTATCTCCAACGCAAGCTCAGACATGTGTGGTCTAAGATAGTCTCTACTGTGTGCGGCGCATCCGAAAGGTGAAAAAAACTTATATAAAAATAAGAAATTGAAAAATAAATAAACTGTCAAGAACACAGACGTACGTGTATCTAAAGATAAATTATTCACTGTCCTGCACAAACTGGCTTGCAGCTTAACACGTTCTGGCTTACAGCAAAACGAGAGTCGTCTTATTTTTCTTCCGATGCATGCAATCGGGATAGATGTTTACTCAACCACCTTCTTCTCCAACTCAACCACTCATGAAATAACTTCCGGAATGGGAACTGGGATAAAATGGTTTCTTGTGTGTGTGTGAGAGAGAGAGATGCATTTTTAAAATAACAGCACGCATATATAAATACGTTATTAGAAAAGCACATCAGTCAACACCTACAGGCTTGTGGCAAACTATAATGTACATAGGCCTGTAATGAATTAAGGAAACGGTTCGCTGTTTTATTTTTAACAGTACGTCTGGAAGTGTATTTTTGTACAATTTAATCCCTTAGTACTGGTGATATCAAAAGAAATATTAATTTGCACGTAATTGAGCAAATTCTGTCTTGATGCATCTTGGCCAGTGCCAGGAATCGCCGCAAGATGCGAGCTTCTCCGAGCAAACACTCATGAAACACTGCACTCCCAAGGTTATTCATGAATAATTCATCATAAGCAACGAAACCAAAGCACTCCCAAGGTCATTCATGAATAATTCATGATAAGCAACACAACCAATACACTCCCAAGGTCTTTCAAAAGTAATTCATCATGAGCAAAACATCCACTGCATGACCTCAACCCGTCCTGACAGATTCTTGACATAAACAAAATAACGCCAGTCTAGATGGGATTTCAATTCAAAAGAGAACGAAGTTCACTTTAGACCCGAGCAAGAGAAGTGAAATAAAAAGTATGCGGGCATGTAGCAGTTCAGTTCAATTATATTTTTTTTTCTTTATTGTGTTTATTTTATTTAAATTGGCTTTCTTTTTTCTTTTGTCCGTGTGTTGCACACTCACCATAGCTCGCCTAAACGAGAACGACCATCAGCTGTTATGCTGAGTGTTTGTTGTTTTTTAAAAACGCCTCTGTGTGTGGGGGGAGGGGGGTGCGTGCGCGTGATTATTTCTGTGCACATGTGCGCGGCTTGTGCGACAACCGAACTTGTTCTACCGTATCTTCTTTTTTTAATTCTCGCAGAGTAAGAGAATTGTGTGTGTGTGTGTGTGTGTGTGTGTGTGTGTGTGTGTGTGTGTGTGTGTCGATGCTCAGTTATCTGTTACCTCCTGGGTCTCAGACCTCCTGGGTTTGTGAACCCAAGCCAATGGCTGAATTATGACTGAGCATGTCTTTTGTGCGACTGTAAAACGTCCAAACAGGCGACCGTGGCAAATGTTAGTGAGTTATCAAACTAAACCAGGAGTTTATAATTACCCGTACAACATGTCCCCTTAAGGCTTACTGATACCCGAGAGACGTCTCTTAAGCACAGGAACACCTTATTGATTTTTTTTTTTTAATCCGTCTAAATTTAAACAACGATATGAAAACTAGAACAACTAAACCAAGGGTTGCATTATTATGTCCGTGGTTCATTTTCATTGAAGAGAAGCGCTCGCTAGCCAAGCCTGTTAAGTCACATCGTCCGAGGAAATTTGACAGCTCCGCAGTTCGTTAGCATGTGTGCAACGCACTTAATTAATTTTTCTATATTTTCGGATTCAGAATGTCGCCATTAAGATCCACACACACACACACACACACACACACCTCCTCACACTCAACAACAGGGTTGAACTTTACACACGCAAAACTAAAAAAGCGTGACGATCGCCTAAATTGCAAGGCTAAAATGAAATATGGCAAATATTACCTCTGCTAACTCGATCACAACCACCGATACATTTAAAAACAAAACAACACGACAAAAATCCTGTAACATTAGACAACCTCAAGATGTGTACAGGCTTCAGTTTCATAGTGACTGTAACAGGCAAAACAACAGCATGTTGAAACCGCTCCGAACTAGCCGCCGGCCGATATGACCACGATGAATTTTTATTGTAAATATTAACATATTCGATTGGGGGGGGGGGGGGGCGGCGATCAATTTTGAAAATCGCAATGCTGTAAGCATAGCCAAATGTGCTCGAACAAATATACACGGCGAATAATTTGTTGTTGTTGACAGCGAACGAATTTACTTGTATAGTTGGGGAATGGATGCCGAGAAGTCGGAAACATTTGTTTATTATTTTACTCTGTTGTTTCTGGTTAGCTTGCAGTTTGAATGGGATTTTGTTGTTGGTTTCGGTTTTTTGTTATTTTTTCGTTGCACGACATTTTCTTCTTTCAACATTTTTTTTTTTAATGACTTTGACTCTTACCAGTTTAAATCGGAATGGAAAGAGTTTCAGATCGCAACAGGGACAATAACAAATTCATAGGGTGAGTAAACAAATTACTGCACCATTAGAGACGTGTGCACGTGTGCACTGGAGGGTGTGTGTGTGTGTAAGACTGTAAGGTGATCCATCTTTGGGGACAGTCAAACATAATATTTTGTTTTGTGTTTAAATTTTAAAATTATTTAGAGGTGGTTGTGCCAAAAGGAGTGACCCATCCCGGGTGCTAAAACAATCCATTCTAGGTGCCAAATGCTTTTTTTAGGTACACTCCTGCTGTGTGTGTGTGTGTGTGTGTGTGTGTGTGTGTGTGTGTGCGATCTGAATTAACACAAATATGTTTGCCACAACTTCAGAGAACTAATGATAAAATGCACGAGCTACTAAAGGGTTAACAAAAAGATACAGTTTTTTTTTTTTTTTTATAGCCATGTCTGTTTACACTTTCCTTCACATTAAAACTGCTTTTCGGTTGATCATTCTTGCAAAAGCATGCACACTTCGCTAATTTCAATCTGATTGGATATAACAGCTGTGACAATTTTGCTAATTAACAACGCAATATTTATATTTTACCTTATGGATATAATAGCTGTGACAATTTTGCTAATTAACAACGCAAAATTTATATTTTACCTTGTGTGTGCCCAAATCATAATAGTAAGTCACAAGATATAAAAAAAAAATTTTTAAATTCCATGAAAGTGAAAATTAATTAATTTCACGATTGTCATTTTTTCTTTGAGATGAAAATGAAAATATTTTCTTTCAAACATGTTGAGCTAACCAGAAGAGTTTGTGATAGAACTCACTGACGTAAATTTTGTACAAATAAGTTACTCAATCCTATTGTTATTGCATAATTAATATTTCATATTACGCTTGATTATTAAAAATAAAATGTGTATTATTATCGTAGGTAGACTTGCATTCAATGTCAGTGTGAGATCTACAACTGACTATCTTGGGGAGTACAACTATTATTTCATAATAAACATTATATTAGAAACAGTCCTTAGTTATGTTTTCAGGAGCGAAATTATTGTTTAATTTGCTAAGATGCGGGGAGAGCTGTCCAAACAATCGAGTCTGCCCTTGCCTCGAGATGAGCATGCGTATTTCTGTGTGAGCAAGTGCAGGACACTACGAATAAGCGCCATTATTTGCAAGTTCTGTGGGTCACCTCAAACAAGATATCTATGGGGAAATAACAATCAAATTAACATAAGCATGCATCCAAAGTAAATTAATATGCAATTTAAAATTTAATTTCAACTCCTTATAACTGTATGTGAATTTACATGTCTGATAAATGTTCAGTGTTCAATGAATCAACTATGCATGCCCAAAGTTGTATCTGTTTAGTTTATGCTATCTAATTTTGCACTGCATTATGTGTGATGTTATTAAAGTGTATTCAATTATCTGATTGAGACACCTTTTCTTTTTAATTTTAAAGAAAAAAAGAACAACTTGTTCTAATAAAGGCTCTATCGGAATATTATTTTAAATAAAATAAATGCCAAAAATTGCCATGCAAAGGGAAATTACTGAAACACAGGTGAAAGAAAAATAACTTAATAAATTTCTTGATTTCTGAAACATGCATTTTACTGCAATTTAGATTATGATTTTTATACAAGGAAAAATATACAATGGATTATAGCTTCACACTTCTTCCAGATAAATACTAATTAAACTATTTATAGTCTTTATAAAGCAAGCAACATTTCATTTCTGTACTGTACTTTTTAATAAAACTGACTACCATAAACTGGAGAGAAAAACAGGAAGAATCAGTGCCTTTAACTTATTTAATTTGATGTTTTAGTTTTAACAAATTTGCATAATTCCAGAACAAAATGATATAACAAGTCATCTCAGTGCAATGAAAATCATACAACAGGTGCATTCATTTATAAACTGCAAGCAACAGGCATGTTAAACACACATAAACACAGAGAGCAGTACTACTACAGAAAGAAAGGGAGAAAGAGAGCAGCATATAATGTATAGATCAGATATACTCAAAGAGAGTGAGAGAACAGAACATAATGTATAGATCATATTTCTACAGAAAGGGAGATAGCAAGCTGTCATTAATGTATAAAATATACTTGTCAAAATATATTTGAAAAGTATAAGTCAGTTTCAAACTACAAATTTTTCTAACATCTTGCATTTGCAACAGTCTTGTGCTGACATTTACAGTTAAACTATCTGCAAACAATCATAAATTCAAATGGAGAGGTGTGAACTTAGAGTAGTAAAACATGGAGAGAGCAAGCAGTCAAAAATGTATAAAATGTACTTGTTGAAATAAAGATGAAAAGCATAAGTCAATTTGAAACTACAAATTTTTCTACAACTTGCAAGAGTCTTGCACAGACAGATTTACAGCTAAACTACCTGCAAACAATCATAAATCCAAATGGAGAAATGTGAACTTTTAGTAGTAAAACAGAACATTGTGATGTTTAAGAAAATATTATGAAACTGAAAGAGCATATTATGCTAGTGGTTGTTTCATGAGTGCATACAAATGTTGTTACTAAATTATTTTAATTAAACATCTAGATCCAGTGTGAAACAGAAAGCTAAAATGTCAAGGATATTTTTCTAGTTCACAAACGAAGATGTGTTCTATGAAATAAAAAAAAAATGAATCAAATTAATAAAATGGACTTTGACCTATAACAATTTATTTTTATGTTCTTAAAAGCTTGTGCTTCAGTGATGGTAACAGAATAAAACTAAAATTAAATATTATTAAACATTTAGTGTGTGCAAAGTTCTTCAAGGTTTCGATCAAATTTTGTAAAATTAAGGCCATTTCTAAAACTTGTAAAAGGTCATCATGTTCTTTTTTTGATAATAATATGCATTATATCATCAATTACTAAACTTGTCACGATTAGACCTTAACTGAGAAGGGTGAGATACATCCCCCTCAAGGGGGTAGGTGTTACCGATATTGAGGAGGGGGAGGGGATAACTTCAGGAGGTGCAAACCAGACAAAAAATATAGGCTACCTTTTGAAGACTAAAATATCCTGATATGGTGATTTTTCTTGACAAAGGACTTCATCGACTTTAAGCGAGAGGCTGTAGCCTGGCCATTCATTGTCCTCCTCCCGGAACCATCCGTCTTTGTCCAGTCGCGACAATGCCATCCTGTTGGACAGTGGTTATCTCAGTGATACAGTCTCCAAATAGGGTGATCTTCCAGTACACAAGGGGTCGTCTAATGTGGACTGCTTCCAGACTTTGAATGGTGTATCCACAAGCCAAGGTTCTCGTAGCTGATAATGGCAGTGTGTTATGCGCAACTTCAGAATGTCCAAAACACTTGAGCGAAAGAGAAATTGCCTCATGAATGCCTTATCGAACGGCAGATGCATTGACACAGACAGCGTGCGTGCGCGAGTGAACGTGTGTCGATGTGCAGCACGAAATGTACAAGCGTGTTCGATGATGCCACCACCGCTAATAAAATTCAAGGGCACATAACTGTCAGAAACTTTTCTTGAATGACTGGATCCGCAGTAGCTCAAAATACATTTACTGCATTGTAGTTATGTAGACCACAATCTACTCACTGTAACTTTCATTTTTCTTTAGTGACACTAAACGTTTAATAATAAAACTGAAAGAGAAAGATTCAGAATTTATTAAAGTAAATATTATGACATATAATACTATATTACTAATAGTAGCAGCACTGTCACAATAAGGACCCATTAGCTTGGAAGTGAACTTGTAGTCCAGTTAAATTTATGTGTTGGGAGGGGACACCTCGTTGAACTGCATATAGTTAGATATATGTAAGTAGAGTTTGCGGCCTTTAAGTATCAGTGCTAATATCAGTCGAAATTCCGATGTTGGATTTTACGCATATCAAATTTAGATGGTCTTATTGTGATACTGTTCATTTGTATGGAAAAATAATTGTATACATGTGACAGCTCTAGAATTTCTATATAACAGGAGCATAGGAGTGGCAATCTGGTTGGAAAGGGGGGGGGGGGACTATAGTACTTGACTTGAGCTGAGTTTGCATTGCAAACAGTTTTAGGGTCAGCTAGGGGGGGGGGGTGGCAGATAAAGATTATGTATGGGAGAACTTTAGCCCTTTCCTCTTCCGAATCATTGTGTACTTAAAACTATTTCTCAATACGATGTTAATTATGTTACCATAGTTACCATATACTGATTGCGGTGTATTTAGGCATACAACTTTTAGTGCCATGGATTTAAAGAAGTGAATGCAGAGCGGGTGAGTTTTGTGGGAAGATTCTGTGTGATCCGATTTTCAAGAATTAAATGTGTTTTGTTTAAGTACCGTAACGTATGGAAACACACGCGCGCGCGCATGCATGCACAACACAAATATAAAGCCGCGAGAGTGCATCATCTATTAGCCAGTTTGGTGCTATCCTGATGAGCGCTTTTTGGCTATCTTGATGATAGTTTGGTGATAGTTTTTGCTATCTTGATGATAGTTTGGTGATAGGTTTTGCTCTCTTGATGATAGTAAGGTGCTATATTGATTCTATCTTGATAAATAATAGTTTGATTATAGTTTTGTACTGTCTTGATGATAGTATATGATAATGGTGCTATCTTGATGATAGTTAAATTTGGTGCTATCGTGATATATAGTTTGATTTAGTATAGTTAGGTGTAAAATCTTGTAATTGTAAATTTGTAATATATCCTGTATTATTATTTTATACAAGAATCTAAAGCGTGTGGATATTGTATCTAGTCTTAAGTATGAAAGTGCTATTTTGACCCAGACTAAGTAGTGTGAGGTCAGAGAGGCCTTGGGAAGAGTTATGTTACAATCCATTCAGGAAATCGTGGTTTAGTTGTAACGTTGAGTCAGATTAGCAAGGCTGAACGACCCCTAGGCTAGATTAGGCAGGTGTTTGTAAGGAATGTTAGACTGGACATTGGTGTGACTTGAGGACAGGTTGGTCTGACTGATAGCAGAGTTGGAAGGATCCACAAGCTGACCAATCAGATCGATTTAGATTCCAACTTGGAATCGAAGTATTAGGGACAGAATCTTACTAAAATTTTATTCTATTCTGATATTTTCGTTACAAGCAAAAGGATTCTCCCCATTTGGAACGCCATGGGAAAGTTGCAGTGTGTTTGAATTTGGGCGCACACCTGTGACAACGTTCTGCACTTTGTTTGGCTGTGATGTCCTGAGTCATCGAAGGTCGAACCACTGAAGTGAAGCCACCTAGAACTGACAGCGTTTGATTCATTAATTTTCTTAACAGCTACACACAGTCATGTCTATCTTAATTGCACAGTCACGCATGTTTAAATTGACTGTCCTTATTTATCTGTCTGCTTTATGTGTTATACCTTATCCTGCTTAGTGTATTGTTTATTACGTATCCTTATACTGGTAAAATAATAACATTTGAATTTTACGGAAAGCATAGGAAAGACATTGTTGATAATAGGAACTAAGTTGATTTAAATAAATATTATCTCAACTGAGTTCTGGGAGCGTTGGTTTTTTTTTAGGGTTTTTTTTTTTTGGGGGGTGGGGGGTGTAAGGCAGGGTGTGACGTATGTACGTACGATTGGTAACCACCAAACATTTCATTCATTTTGAGGTTCCCCAGGCCCTCAAAACACTGTTAGACTCGTCACAGCGAGCTCAACTTTAGATCTCATGTTTCACATCTAACCGCTCGCTTGCTAGAAGTCTCTGGCGGTCGCTGGCAGTATTATTATACAAGCTTGGCCGATCTAGTAAGTCAAGTTGTAATAATTTACTAGATATTTAACTCGAATGACCATGTAACCAGGCACGGTCTGTCTTTGTGCCCGCCAAAATCAGCCTCAATATCAGAGTCAATCCTAGAATTGTCAGAGAAATACTGTCAGAAAACTCCCAAACTCAGTGATAAAAGGTTTTGCCAAGAAAGATCATAAACAGTAGTACCCCTCCTGTTTTCTAGAATGAACTCAGTGATAAAAAGGTTTTGCCAAGAAAGATCATACACAGTAGTACCCCTCCTGTTTTCTAGAATGAACGATGTGATAAAAAGGTTTTGCCAAGAAAGATCATATACAGTAGTACCCCTCCTGTTTTCTAGAATGAACTCAGTGATAAAAAGGTTTTGCCAAGAAAGATCATACACAGTAGTACCCCTCCTGTTTTCTAGAATGAACGATGTGATAAAAAGGTTTTGCCAAGAAAGATCATATACAGTAGTACCCCTCCTGTTTTCTAGAATGAACTCAGTGATAAAAAGGTTTTGCCAAGAAAGATCATACACAGTAGTACCCCTCCTGTTTTCTAGAATGAACTCAGTGATAAAAAGGTTTTGCCAAGAAAGATCATACACAGTAGTACCCCTCCTGTTTTCTAAAATGAACGATGTGCATCTGGTGCGTCAGATGTCCCTTTAGTGTCACGTGAAATTTAGGAAAAGAGCACTCTGTGTTTTAGAATTGACACTCTATTGGCACACCAAGCACCTGCCATTTCCTTGCCACGAAATTGAGCAGTTTTCAGAGCAGACCAAGGCCGACTGAATTCCTCTATCAATGCAAAACCCAAAGCCTGCACTCTGACTAAGCCATGACTGCCGAGCTATCACAGTCAACATAACAGCCAGCCCGGGCCAGTTTAAAGAGATGTATACAGACAAAGACTGTCATACAATGGCCACTGAACAAATATCAAACACTCAGAACACACTCCCGTCATTTTGATTCTGAGACAATCTTTCAGCCACCATTCCTTCATTCCTATATCCACCTATACCTAAATTTACATGTATTTGCATTTTCCTTTTAACTGTTGTCATTGTCTTTATGTCAGGTTGGGATTGGGGGTTAGTAGCCATTTTTTTTTTAATGATTATTAATATTTAGGATACATTTAATTTTTAAATACTTTGTAACTCCTGACACTACAGAAATATGAATGGCCGTGGGGTTGGCTATGTTTGGGTTTAAATGTGATTATTAATATTTAGAATACCTTTCTTTTTTAAATACGTTGTAACACCTGACACTATAGAAAAGGTGAGTGGCCGTGAGGTTGGCCATGTTAGGGTTTAAATGTGATTATTGTCATGGAGATGAGAAAATATTATTAAATATTTTTCTCTCTAAGTGGCCTCAAATTCTAAACTATTAACGAAACAGTTAAGTTAATTAAATTGGACAGGGATGTAAATGACCATTTTGTCAACAATGTGAAACCTAAGTGTAGGGATGCTAGCTGAGGAAAATAGGTTTCATGCCAGGGAATGGAAAAAGTATAATTAACCTGAGGGAAAACGCTGGCTGACCCCAAACTGATATAAAGACGATGACAACTGTTTAACAAAAATGCAATTACTTGTAAACTTAGGGATATTTGAAACTGTATACATATGTAGTAATGGTGACTGAAAGATTGTTTTAAAATCAAATAACGCAAGCCCAGTCTGACAGTTCAATAAATGGTTTTTGTGTCCACTGTATAACATTGTCTTTATATATTTCATTAAACTTGCCAGGGCTGGCTGTTAAGTTGATTCTGATGGCTTGGCGGTTCTCGCAGGGGTCTGGTCAACAGATTGGCGCTGTGCAGGCTTTGGGTTTTGTATTAATAAAGGGATTCAGTCAGCTGTGGCCTTTTCTGTAGAATGTAGATAACTCAATATGGCGCAAAGAAATTGCAGATATTTGGCGTACTGGGTGCCAGTTCTAAAACATAGAACACTCTCTCCTTAAATTTCTAGTAGACACTAAAGTGATCAGAAAGTAGACACTAAAGTGAGCCGCACCAGAAGCTTGTCATTCAGACATAGAAAACAAGAGGGGACATTTGATAGATGAGTGAAAGAAGAAATAGAAAAGAATGAATTAACAAATATATACGTAAATGAATATATATATAAATGAATACACATAAATGAATACACGTAAGTGAATACACATAAATTAATACACGTAAATGAATACACACAAATGAATACGCATAAATTAATACACATAAATTAATACACGTAAATGAATACTCGTAAGTGCACAAAATTTAATCTAGATATACACATGGTTCCGTGGTGACCTTTCTCCGGCAAAAACTTTTTTACCAATAGGGTTCTGGGAGAGTTTTCTGAACCACACTTCTCCTCCAATAGGTGGTCAGTTGGGCTAGATAAATCTGGCGAATTATTACAACTTGACCTACTACGTGGCCAATATTGCATTATATCAACAGGGCCTCTGCGCAAGAGATGAGCTAACAATGAGAAACGGGAGATTTTAAAGTTGGGTCAGCTCTGAGTCCAAAAGTGTTTTGAAGCCCTATGATAACATAACATCTGAAGCTGAAATTATCCATTAGTGTTTCAAGACTTAAAATTTGGACATTACATTATATAGAAATTGTGAACCTATTGTTTCTTACAAATTAACTCTCTCTATTTTCTCTTGATTGTTATATTTAAATATTATTGTTATTTCTTGTAAACAACTCATTGCTCATTTCAGTATAGTGTTTGGGACTAGATAGACGAGTGAGGGGGATAAAGATTAATTATAGTGTTTGGGACTAGATAGACGAGTGAGGGGGGAGGGGCAAGATTAATTATAGTGTTTGAGACTAGATAGACGAGTGAGGGGGGAGGGGCAAGATTAATTATAGTGTTTGAGACTAGATAGACGAGTGAGGGGGGAGGGGCAAGATTAATTATAGTGTTTGGGACTAGATAGATGAGTGAGGGGGCAAGGTTGATTAAAGACGGATACAAATTTATCCCCTAAGCAAGAAATTGCCATCTGTAGGAGCCTATGTGTCAGTAGAATATTTACTTCCTATGGGTGTATTTTTTAGAATAGAGTTCTAAAAGTGCCACTCAGACTCACCAGGTGAAACTGGAGAGACGTCTAGTTAGAATTGAATCTATAAATTATAATTAAATCACCTGGAGTTAATATGGTTATAAAAAATTAATATTAATATGCAGTTAATATGATTATATTTATAAAAAATAATATTAATATTAAAAACTGATGATAGGCGCCATCCCATTATTATTATTAATATTATTATTAATAAGTTTTATAATTCCACACACACACACACACACACACACACACACACACACACACAAGAAACTGACAGCATCCTCTTTCCCAGCTGTTAAATGGCGAGAGACCGTTATTAAGCCCGTGCAGACTTTATAGCACACGGGGCCTCCCATTATCATCTGATACTTAAAATCTACCTATGGTGACACTAAGGAGCAATAAACAAATAGCATAGCATATCTGCAATTCATTCTAGTCTCTTACCCGTGTCACCTTATAAGCGAAATGCTAGCAATGTAATACCTTGAATTCTTTACCACCACCACCACCACCACTCCCTACTCTTACGCTACCGTGCAGGTCTATTGACATGATTGCTGTCAAAATGACAATAAGAATTTCTAAAGTTTGTCTACGTCAATGGCGTACATTATCGTAACCAGTCATGCATAACTGTATACGGTTTCAGAACGTTGAGCGAGCAGCTGAACCGACTTTTGACCAACGTTCCTTCTACTCAATCTACTGTGTGTGTGCCGAACTGCCGGTTGTTTGAGCTTGCTACAAAAACTTGTGCGCTGAATTTTGAAACTGCTGCGCGACTGTGCACTCTTAGAGAGAACATTGTTTTTGATACTTATCTTTCCCCGTACATTATTTTTTTTAAAATTTAAAATAATCTGTTATGTGTAACTTGGCTGAATTTAGCTTAACACCCGAGAACAGTACACTGGGTGCGGTGACCCGTCAAAACCGCGAACGACAAATGCGCGCCGACAAAACCGACAAAAGCGCGCCGACAAAACCGACAAAAGCGCGCCGACAAATTCGCGCTCTTTGAAATCGACAAAATCGCGATAAACATCACCAAGTAAAGAATGGCAGGAAGTGTTATGTATGTTCGCTCTATTACGTAACTGCACGCATTGCAGGACGAAGGGAGGGAACAAAACAAAATTATTAAGATTAGATATATGCTTCATTCTTTCATTACCTTTGTGTAAGAATTATTTGCACGTAGTATCTCTTAATATTGATCTTTATGGTAAAATTATTAAGATTTGATGTATGCTTCATTCTTTTCATTGTATTTGTGTAAGGATTATTTACACGTAGTATCTCATAATAGTGATCTTTAAATAAAATTATTAAGATTTGATGTATGCTTCATTCTTTTCATTGCCTTATTTTGAGGATTATTTGCACGCAGTATCTCTTAACATTGCTTTGTGTATCGTAATATTGATATCTACGTATGTTATTATTACATTCTTGTACGATTTAACATGTATCATCGCGATTTTGTCCATCGCGGTTTTGTCGGCGCGCATTTGTCGTTCGCCGTGAACCCACTGGGTACAGTATCTCAGGCGGCTGCATTTGAGTTCTTATAAAGATTTTGAGTTTTCTGGAGCCTATCGCTGATTGTCGCGATACCCTTTCACTTACAGGCTTTTTAACACCCCACCCCATTGTATCCAACCTACTCACGCACCCCGATTCCCTTGAAACTTTCCTTGAGTTTATGTATTATGTATTTTGTATTCGGGTAGAGATAAAACAAATACTGAGCACGTGACAACAGAGTTATCTTTCCTTACAAATGATTACACCTATCGTGAAAATACAGAATTTCGCTAATAATGGTCATTCATTCAGGGTTAATTAACTTCTGGTGTAATGAAGGGGTTAATAAAATACCCAATCGCGAAAACTATTTTTTAAACAACCCGCATCCGGCCATACTACACATACATTACTTCGGTTAACATGAATAAAAAAAATTTTTCTAAAAGCAGTTCGTGGACTGATAAAAATAAATTAAAAACTGCGTCGCGCTGCGGCCGGCGTTAACGCAGAAAGTGTTAGGACAAGGGCCGAAACAGTAGATTAGAAAGAAGGTAAGATTGTGTCTTAGTGGGCTAAAAAGGTCACATACAATGAATTTCGCACGAGCGTATCAGTTTAATCGTCCGGTCTCGTGGCTTGCATAGTTTTATGAAAAAGATAGGGTGAGATCAGCCGTGCCAGCGTCGAGTTGTGCCGTTTGTTGACCTATCACTTGTTTTCGTCGATATTGTTTGTTTACGCGCCAGTATCTGATTTATTCTTCGGATTGGCAGCTCTCCATTCCGACATTCACACACATACACAAAACTACTGACACACCAGCACACGCACAGACATGGACTCTACAAGCCAGCACAAACAAATATTCAAACACACTAAACTAGTAAAGTAACACACAAACACATTCTAAAGCAAACATACACTAATACACACACAAAAACTCATTCACACAAACATACAAACAATAAAATCATTCACACACACACACGTTTGCGCAAAGCAACCAGCGAAATTACAACAGCCACTGCTGATGAGGACTGTCAAACACACAACGAACATGGTAATGCAACAATGTTCACAAAACAACGCAGTCAACATGCTTCCATGGTACTTATTACCAAATTTCTGCTGCATTTTAATAACTTGTTACTCCCCAAAGACGCTTCCAAAATCTCGACTCCATTTTATCTCCGATGCGCACACGTGTGCTGGCGGAAGTGCGGCGAGCGACTGAATGGTAATCCCATTCTACAATTATGTAGCACTCATGTTGACATGGTAACGAGTACTTAAAACTTTATCAGTACATTGTACATTCGTTTTTTGTTGGTTTGCTGGTTAAAAAATGAACTAACAATAAACCACCCAAAGATGATGCTTCACAGATCTTTGGGAAATAAAAGTTGAGAGTCGATCAGCTTAGAGATAAATTAATGTAAATAAATACATGGAATTGCTGTTGTCAAATTGTATGCATTTGAAATGTTTCTCACCAAAAATAATAAACCTTGATTAATGTTGTATTTCTTTAATTTTAAATGTTTCATCACAAAAAATTAATAAATCTTGATTAATGCTATATTTTTTTAATTTTAAATGCTTCTCACAAAAATAATAAACTTTAGTTAATGTTGTATTTATTTCCTATTTTTGATTTTATGGGTATTTAGGTTACATATTGAACTTACGATACTTCAATGGATGATGATATTCCTTTAAATCTTAATAGGATACGAAACTCCACAAAAGACTTATGGCTTATCTGCTTTCAAGAACTAATAACATTTCTAGGCCATCACTCACAAATTAACCATATATAAAATAAACAAGCGATTGAAATAAGGCCAGAAGTACTACCCATAAGTTGGCGATAGAAGGAAAGCAAATAATGATGGCACAGGTCACGCTCAAAATTCAGTCAAGCTTGGACCTGCGCCAGTGGGGTGCATCGGGGGTGGTAGTGGTGGTGGTGGTGATGTGTACCTTGTGGCTCAGTATGGTTCCATTGTTGGGAGGATTTAGAGCCACTCAGCGGGGAACAGAAATCACAGAACCTTTTCTTTCTAAATATCTGTCCTGACAACATACCATATGACACGATATGATCAGAGACCAGTTTTGAGAATAGTTTAGGATCCCCCCACCCACCCCAATCCCTAATGCGACGCGGTCAACCAGTGACAACCCCCTGAGTATATACCCAAACAAATGACTTATTTGAATGAATATAAGCCCAAATGGGCCGTATTTGAGTGATTGACTCAACAAACTTCATTCTAAAATTTTCATGTCAAGCGTCTCAAGTCACTAGGGGAGAAGTGCCACACACTAAACCTGGACCTTGACCTCATTATTTTCTTACAAGGCTTATCTACTTGCAACAGTTTCACCTGGCTGCCACTACCAATTACTCTTTGCCGAAATCTGCGTCTATGGCAGTGAGTTACCCCCGCCCAAATTTGCTCCTTCACTTTTTATCTGCCATTTCTTTAAAAATAAAAGGGCCTTCTTCTTTAAAAAGAAATAAAAGTAAAATGTTCAACAAACTCTGTTAGCTGCTATTTTAAAATGTTAACAACACTCCAGCTTCAATATTTACAAACAGTAATTATTGTTTCTTTATTTTTAATGTTTAGCAGTCTAAACAGGGAGAAACAAAACATATAAACAAAAAATAGTTACCACCACCCCCCCTTCATACACGTTTTCCCCATGCATTTTCTATTGCTTTCCTCCACAGTATATAGAGTTGCAGTGGAAAGGAAAGAAAAAGTATTTTGCGGACCTATGGACTATGAGAGCTTGTCGCCTGTTATCAGTCACGTAAAGTTAGTGAATGGAGAATTTGAGATTGCTATCCATGTCAGCTTAGGAGCAGTGAATCAGGGAAATACTGTCAGTCTTCTGTTCCACTAACACTACAACTAATAAAGTTGCTTCTTCTGGTCCATTAACATAAACTTATAACACTACAACTAATTTTCATGTCTAAACCAAATTCACTTTTCCACATTATTTGATCCTATTGCACTGTAACTGTCCTTCATATCTTGACTAAATCAAATTCACTTTTCTTGTTTCTAGTACTCTGCACTGCTGTTACCCATGTAAAGATGTCTTCATCATCATGCATTCCCACCAAAAAAAAAATATCAAAACCCACCCAAAACAAAACACCAAAAAACAACAACCCCCAAATCAAACAAAACAGTTTACTAACATATCTGCAAAAACATTTCTGCAACAAACTTCCATTTTTTTAAATATTTACATCAATTATGGTGTAAAAGAAAGAAACTATTATCAAACAATCATGCAACATTTTAAGTTCTTTCATTTATACCAATAATGATGTAAAAGAAGTAAATTATTATCAAACACATATGCAACATTTTAAATTCTCTCATACTTTATTTGAATGAAAAAATGCAGAGAAATGGCCTGAAACTTTGTGGCAGTGTACAAAAAGTATATTGCTGATTTGCACGCAGAAATGGTTAAATAAAATTCAAAACATAAATATTTTTCAAATAAAAAAATTTATGGCAGAAAAGGCTATTTTGACAAAATACAAACTGTGCATGTTAAAAAATTAAAAGAAAACTTCTTACGCCATAAATACTGACTCAACAACAACAACCCTCCGAAATAAGTATTTTATTTTCTATTTATTATTTTGAGTACAATTGGTGTGGCATCTTATGTAGGGGGTAATATTTTGATCTCGGCGCAAAAAGCAGAAATCACATACAGTAAAAATTATGAAGGTTGTTAATATTGTGCAAATATGATAAACTATGAGATGATAAATACTGTACATATTTATGCTGTAATGATAAATTTTTCTGCCCCTGATGGCACTACTGGGGCATCATCAGAGTGTGATGGTGATCCAGGAGACAATGGGGCCAGGTTTGTGAGACAGAGAGAGGGTCACATGCAAGTAGTTGCTGTGGTTCAACTTGATCAATTAAATCATTCCAGTGTTTTTGCTTCTTTGGCTGAGCAGCAGATGAAGTATATTTAGTTGGCTTACATGTTGGGTCTGTGTTGCAGAAATCTTTACATACAACATATTAGAATTACATGAACACTCAATGTAGCAAGATGATGATATTGACAGACATGGAGGAACTAGCCAAGGGAACAGCAAATTCTAACTGTTCACATTCAAATCTTTCATCTGAATTTAAAATTAAAAAAATCCACCCCACCCAGCTTATTGTTGAATTTGCATGAGTTAAAATGCATAAGATGCTACCCCACTGTATTAATTGACAAAGTTCACAGTTCGTTTTAAATAAGTATAAAGGTCAACATGTGCATACACACGCACGCAAACACACATATCTGCTCTGATAAAATTACATTAGATTTCAACATTTTGTTCAGCTATTGGCAGTTTGAATTTGACTATCATTTCTCTTGAGTTCAAGGACAGAAATACAGATCTAACTTTAAAAGTGACTAGTGAGGAAGATACAATCATTTTAAGACCAATTATATCAGAAGCCATTTAGAAAAATTTGGTTCATAGATTAGCTACAAATTCTGACAGTTTATCTTTGTTTTGCTCACCATCAGGCTTCGATGATTTAGTATGAGCTATCTGATAGTTCATCTCCCATATTTTACTTTTTATGACAATTTTTTAATTTAGTTATTATTTTAGGATATTTTTTGCAATTTTTTTCTTTTTGTCTTAATTTCTGGTTTGCACTTACAAAGCAAGAAATTTAAAAACAAGCTTAAGTCATATCTTCAGTTCCAATTCTACTGTGCAGTGGATGTGCTAACGAGCAGTTTTCAACAAATTTTTATAAAAATAGTTCTGCTCAACAACTTCAGTAAAAATCTAAACATGCAAAGGGAAAGTCCCCGTATTTGTGTAACAATTCACAAATGCTTCAAACTGTTGCAACAGTAATGCCATGAAGAAGAACAGATATTAATTCAACCTGTGCCGGAACAACACTCCACACTTATCTGAAAATGAGCACCATTAAGGTTTTATCAGCAAATCCTGAAGACAAAGACAAGTCTTGAGATTGTGTACCTTAGAGCTTAGTAGAACAAGTGCTTAATATTCTGCCTGCTTCAGTTTTTGAAGCCCAAAACTGAGATCCTGAAGGCAACAAAGATTATATCAAGATCCTGTTTATTTGCAATTTCAATGCTATCACTTTTTTTTGTCATCCTTGCAAGCAATGACATATCGCTGAGCCACTGACAATGGTGGTGAATATCCATCCAAGTATGATGTATCTTCAAACAACACTGAGTAGTCATCTTGTGGCTGTAAAAGTAAATTAGAAAAAATGTTTTGTCAGCTTTAATCAAATCAAAGCTTTTATATTCCCATGAAGAAAAAACCCCAATGTGCTTTTAAATAATTGGATATTTAAGTATTTATTTAAACAATTTATCTTTTGAACAAATATGTGAAAAGCAATATTTATATCAAACTACTTTATAATATTAACTTTGTAATGCATTTTCCCCTTAAAATAAATATTCTCTAAAAATTAATAACATTACACAATTATTAACAAAAGTAGCAGAAACATAACCAACAAAACTGAGGATACAAATTGTTACAAAAAATTTATAATGATCTTACTTTCAAATCAACTTGTTGTCTAACCAACAGCATGAAACCAATAACCAATCTGATGAAAATTACTTAGTTCAGGTAGAGAAATAAATTCAAATGCAACCCACCCACCCCAAAACAAATAAATAAAACATTCAGAATTACTCATGCTAAAGTTTTACCCAGAGTTAAATATTCTGATCTTTCAGTTTCATCATTAAAAGATTATTTTATTGGCCACAATGAAATAATTTATTTGTGCTACTTTTCACAGGAACTCTAAGTGTTAACAATCATGACTGTTAAGCTCAACACTCATGAGCTAGAGAGTGAGTTGATCTGACAAATCACAATGTCCAAGCCAGGTTATGAACCCATGACCTCCAGCAAGGCTAGCCATGTAGTTTGTTGTTTTTAAAAAAAATCTCTTCCAATCAACTCCCTAGACACTGTGTAGACATTGCTTGGTAATGTAACTTAATAGTTACCATCATGTAACCTGCGATTAGCATCAAAACCTCTCTGTACATCTAACTAGTGCCTCTTACCCCAGCTGGTGGTTCATCCACTAAGGCTCGGTAGAAACATGTTGTTTGTGGATACAGTGCCAACACCAGCTAGAAAAAAATGCACCAATGAATTAGAATAGAGAAGAAAATTATATATTTATGTTTGGTCATTGTTGTATTCGGAAAAATCTTGAAATTCTTTTGGAAAAGATATTATCCAGCACAAATAAAAAATTCATACTTGGAAAGAAAATCTCTTCACTCTCAAGTTAAGTCCTGTTAAAAAATTTTAATATTCTTTATTTGACATTATTCAAATTATTTCCTGTCACAAGTTCAACAGCATTGTAAAGCAGTACTGTAATGGTAGGACTGTTTGAATAATATAAAATAGCAGAGTATGTTGTACTGTAATAGTAGGATATGTCTAGACACATGTACAAGATAAATATAATACTGAAATACAATATGCCTAGATACTCTTATGCAGGATATACACATATACAAGATGAATATAATACTGAAATGCATATGCCTCTATACTTAATAGCAAAATGCATGCAGTTTTACAATGGCTAGAATTGCCTAGATGTTTATTTACAATTAGAATTGCAAAATGTATCCAGATTCAGAATTAACTTGCCAGATAGACTGATCATGAGAAACTGGTGTGCATGAAATTGTGTGTCCTTCATTATGCATATCATATATCGCTAAGTATATACAGCCATTTCAAGTTTAAAACACATTTCATACCATGGCATATATTGAGGCATAGTCTGTATATGTGTGTTGCACATCAGTAAAATTTCATATTTTGCCATTCTACATTGTGTTTGCCATAGAGAGTGAAGGATTTTTATTGCCTTTTAAACAGATATTAAATTGTCATTAAAGCAAACAAATGCCATAGGTTTTCACAGCTTCTACTGAAAACTCAATTTTTATGTTCTTGCACTGTGATTAAGAAAAGAAAGTTTCCTATTTAATGTTTGCATCTTAATTTATATTTGGATTTACTTATGCAGTTATATTATCATTTTAGTTTAATGTTTTTTTTTTCACTTTCAAAATATCAATATGTTATTTTTCATTGTTCAAATTTATAAACGATTATTTAATAAAATACTGGTGTCCTATTCAGTTATGATGTTATGTGGATAAATAATTATTTTTCTCTTACAGATGGCTAAAATAATACTTTTGCAAACTAATTTTTAGAAATTAATAGCTGCTGACCAAATAAAGGTACAGCAGGCATGCAACACTGCTATAATTAGTGAATAATATGTATACAGTGTTGAGAATATAGAATTGTGCAATAAAGAAAACAAACAGCAATAAACAAAAAAACCCAACAAACTAATTTACTGTGCTATTCAGAAAAGTGCAGGAGTTTCAATAATCGGACTGCTGATTAGCTTAATTTTATACTAAATTATAATAAATAAATGATATATTTATTTTTATTAATGCTTCATATCCTAAGATGTCAAAGTACTTCACAGTAGTGGCCACTGAAGCCTGATAATCCAGAACTAAAGAGAGGTTGTAAAAAAATCCATCAAGTAAGATGGGTCTCCAACCCATGACCTCACGCACAGGCGCCCAGTACCTAGCAGATCTCTCATCATATAGCTCCTATTTTTTTATATTTAATATTTTACAATTATAAGACAATGATGATTTGCTGGGCTAGCTAAAAAAATAACTCATGAGCTTGATGCAATATATTTTCAAATACTACAACAAATTTGCATTGAACATCTTATGAGTGGTACTGGAATCTTGCTTTCTCATCTTAGGACTGGGAATGTTTTTTGATCACAATCTTTGAGGATAAAAAAAAAATGTGTGTTCGTCCCTCTAGTTGCTTTCACGAGCATATTCTTATACCCTTTACATCATGTTACTTTCAGAGTCAGTAGATGTTTTAACCCCATTAACTTATCTGCATGTGATGTACAATGTAACCCATTTAACCCATCTGCAGGTGAAAGTAAATGTTAATTCCTGGAAACTCTTCTGTTTACAATGTGAAATTTAAACTCATTAACCCATCTGTCTGCTGGGAGAAATTCAGATGAAAGATGATAGAGGCAACAGATAGATGATGATACTGGGAGATATTTAGGTGAAAGATGATAAAGGGAGACAGATAGATGATACTGGGAGATATTTAGGTGGAAGATGATAGTGGGAGACCCATTCCTGATTATCAGTTTATATTAGTCAGTGGTGTTGTTTGGCACTTTTCTGTATTAAATCACGCTTAACAGTTTTCTTTTTAACCTTTATTTCCCAGGGTGTAAAACTAAGTGTAACACTGCAGGAATGCAGAAGAGGATGAAATCTCAGGTATGGATATGATGTCAACAATATGAATATAATGTTATGCCTATACATAGAGAATGTAAAACTATGTGACAGTAAGGGAATGTTAAACCAGACATGACAAAAATGTGGTTATGGAATTATCCAGATGTAAAACTGGACACAACAATAGGGATGAAAATACCTGGATGCAAAAAGAGATGATGCTATGCGTGGAAATACTTGGAAGTAAAGCTGAATATAGCACCACAAGTATGGATATAATGTCACACATGGATTAGTAATCGTCTCCTTTAAAATGTGATCTAACACGATGAGAATAGAAACACCCCTGGTATAAAACCATATATGTCATCACAGGAATGGTTATGACATCAAGGATATGGATATGATGCCAGACACACTACCTGAATGTGAAACCAGATGTAATTTTAGAGATTATGATTTAACATCTGAAGTGACAACATTGATCAATATGTTGTCACAACTGAAAGTGATGTCACTGAACACACATACAAAACTACCACTTTTATACAAGATATACACAAACTAAAATCACAGCTAGGCTGCTACTGTATGTTCAAGGCAACTCTGCAGATGGCAAAGTAACTCTTGCAGTTACAAACATTACAAAAAAACAAATACTACAATCAAACAATTGCTGTCAGATTATATAACAACTTAAAGCAAATTTGACACCAATAAAGATGCTATGGAACTAACTACATATATGGATGCCATTTAAAATGTGATATGCAGTCATAAATTTTCAATCTATCTATCTGACACTTACTGTTCCTTTAGGAAAAAGTGCCTCTGGGTCTGTCTCTGGGTTAGCTTTCCAGATTGGGAGGGGTACAACTCGCCGCCGGCTAATGGAGTGCCGTCTGTAGGGTAAAGATCTGATTAAAACTGGGTTATCTGCTTAAAAACAGATTGCTTATTAAGTACCAAATACCAGCAAAAGTTAATGTATAACTTACTTTTCCTCAGAAAAGTATATAAATTAGCAAAACAGTATTTAAAGAATGTTTAACAGTGTACATTCTGGATACATTTTGATAACATCAAATCATGCTTGATATTTCATTTTTGTGAAATGTTGATAAAGTTAAGAGAATAAATTTGACAACTGCATATTGAGAATCTGGGGCATCTCTTTCCATAGGATAGCATTTTTTCAGGCACCTAATGTTGTAAACCTATTAAAGGAATTTAAGCATCTGAAGATAAAATTCTTCTGCTGTCCATGTAATTCAAGTAGTTGAAGAGGAGAGACTACAAGACTTGACCAAGTCTTTGAAAATTATTTTATAAATATTTACGTAATGATACGTCTGTTTAGTTTGGGTTAAAAGATCTTTAATTTGACTTTTCAAATATAGTATTTGACTTTTGAAATTATAGTAGGTATTATTTATCATGATCATGTATTTTTCTTCATATTTTCTTTCAATGGCAATACTTAAAAATAAAACTCTTAATAGCTCCAACATGATAAAAAAAGATTATACTCTACTAGAGTGATTATTTACTACACAAAGATAAAACATGTACTGATGTAGGAAAATAATGGAACTACTAAATTAAAACTATGCAAATTGATTAGTTTAAATTAAATTCATAATTACTGTGCAATTGATTTTTCTCTCGAAAGACATTATTAGGCAAAAATTACTGATCTTGTACAGTCAATCTGAACATGTACTTTGCAAGCCCAGAGGAGTTCATATTTTGTGTGTGCATTACCTATCTATTGTTTTTTCTTTAAATAATTTTGCAGGTAATGAAAATATATTTCAGTAATGAGAAGTACTTTCACACACTTCTTTATTCACATATTCAAGCTAAGTGTGATATAAGAATTACTTCTCAAAATCACTTTAGAATTCCATCATTAATTTTAGTCTCTCTGGATATCAATTTTTCAAAATTACTGAATAATCCATCTTCACAGCCAGTCTGGATCATCTTACACTTCAACCTTTCTGGATCATCCATCTTTTATCCATCTGGATAAGCAACCCATCTTCACAATCACTATGGATCACCCCTCTTTCACAGTAACACTGTCATTTCAGTCACTTTATCATTCTTATTCACAATAAACATGTGATGGGTAATGAAGAGTGACTCGGAAAGATTATCCATATTGATTGTGAAAGATGAATGATACAGAATGACTAAAAGAAGGATGATACAGAGGAACTGTAAGATGAATATTCCAGAGTGATTATGAATATCGATTATCCAGCAAATGTAAGATTACTATCCATGCTAGACTATCTATATTTTAGTCCTTCTACATCAGTCACATTCCAGTTACTCTAGATCATCTATCTTTCAGCCACTTTGGATCATACATCTTTCAGTCACTCTGAGTTATATATCTTTCAATCATTTTGAGTCATACATCTTTCAATCACTTTGGGTCATACATCTTTCATTGACTTTGGGTCATACATCTTTGTCACTTTGGGTTGTATATCTTTGTCACTTTGGTTTATACATCTTTGTCCCTTTAGGTCATTCATCTTTCAGCCACTTTGGGTCATACATCTTTTAGTCACACTGGGTCATACACCTTTCACAGTCAACTATGCCAAAATATTTATTCAAAATATTAAGACAAAATCAAGCACTTATTGTGCCAATGACCAATTTTAAAATTCTTTTTTAAATTGGAATCATCTTCCTCCTCTCTGAAGATCAAGAGTTCACTGTCATACCTAAGGGTGTTTATGAATTATAAGAAGTTGATTTTTCTCATATCCATGTGTTCTTTCCATTACAAGATGCTTATTTGACTTCTACTTTTTTTTGTACATTGTATTTATTTTTTTCTTAATAACAAAGGAAAAAAATTAACAATCAGGATTGTTGAAATTTATACATTCATTAAAAAGAAAAAAGCATACATAATTAACTTTAACTTATTACAGCTAAAATTAAAATGTAAAAAGGATGTCAGTAAAGAAACAAACATGAGATAAGTGAATTAAAATTTTAAAAAAAATTTCTGAGAAATAAACATATTAAGCACTAAAATTATAATAAGTTGACAGGTTACGTATTTGAGTTTTTATAAAATTTTTTCCTCCCCCCCCCATTCTTTCTCTTAGAACTTACTCTTTGCCCTCTTCTGCATCAATGTCATCGACATCATATTTGTTTGCCTGAGAGTTAAATGTGACCACTTCAGCCAATATCCAGTTTTCTTCCCCATCTTGTCCCCGCACGCGTGCTGCTACCTTATCTCCAGTCTTGCAGACATAAGTGCTATCTGCTGGAACTGCTCCACAAAGGGGTGGTGGTCTGTAAAAAAAATCAAATGTAATTCTGACAGTCAAAATTTGGCAGGTTATCACTTCATATTATATTTATGGGGTTTACCAAGCAAAATTTAAAACATTCATGGGAATTTACACTATTGTACATACAATCAGCACCCCCTCCCCCAATAACCAACCTATGATCAAATATCAATGTGACATATCCACCTGCTTTACCCTTGAGTTTATTACATTAAATTTTAGATGAAAATTACTTTGTCCCTTGTTTGTTATTGGAAAAGTCACTTTAATAGCTAAGAATAAAAGTGATTATTTCAAAGCCACAGTAAGAATGTTTAACACTGTACATTTTGGATAATTTTTGATAGCATCGAAAATCATGCTTGATATTTCATTTCTGTAAAGTGTTGATAAAGTTAAGAGAATAAATTTGACAGTTGCATATTGAGAGCCTGAGGCATCTCCTCCCCTAGGGTAGCATTATTTCAGGTACCTAATGTTGTAAACCTATAAGTTACAGAAGTATAAGCATCTGAAGATAAAATTCTTCTGCTATTCATGTAATTCCTGTAGTTGGAGAGGAAAGACTACAAGACTAAGTCTTTGAAAATTATTTTTATAATATTTACATAATTATACCAGTCTGATGTGTAGTTTGGGATAAAAAACCCTTTAATTTGACTTTTCAAATATGTTGAAATTATAACCAGAGGCAAAATTAATAAACTTTAGGGTTTGACTGACATTATAAATCTATTTCTAACACTCCAAAGATCTTAAACTTTACAGTTAGACTGACATTATAAATTTATTTCTAAAATGCCAAAGATCTTAAACTTTCAGAAACTTAGTAAGCCCAATTAGATGACTACTATGATTATGAACTTGAAGTTCTGCTAACTTAATTATTTGTTTTTTAAAGTCACATTCAGAGGACCAATCAGAAAAGTATTTCCCAAATCCAAGCTTTACCATAAAGCCCCATAGAATAAAAAATGAATCTGAATAAGGTAACACCTAAGAAAGAAAAGAGAAGGGAAGGGGAAGGAAGGGATGGAGACAGGGAGGAAGGAAGAATGGAAAGCAAGAAGGAAGGAAGGGAAATGGGAAAGGGGGAGTGGATGGAAAGGAAAGAAAAGAAAGAAAGAAAGAAAGAAAGAAAGAAAGAAAGAAAGAAAGAAAGAAAGAAAGAAAGAAAGAAAGAAAGAAAGAAAGAAAGAAAGAAAGAAAGAAAGAAAGAAAAAAAGAAAGAGTTCACAGTCTCCAGTGAGACACAAGTGAAAATAACATATAGCAATATAACCATCAAAGATGCATGGTAAGTGACTAAAAATTTTGGAGAAGATAAATCAGTATTGTATTATGCATCAGTTTCAGAAAGCATCAGAATGGGTTTGTCAGAATTAAAAGACCTGGCGTACAATCACACAGGTTACTTAACTGAAACATGATCAGTAAACTTGGAAATTTTCCATAAACAATCCTCAGATAAAATAAGGACCAGCTAAAAATCAGAATGTTTCTATATGCCACCAATGATGGAAAAATTTCTATCTACTGAAACTTTTCAGTATGCATCCCTCAATGTATGTGCTCAATCGGTTCCCTAAATTTTGCTCACAAATGAAATCTCATAAATATATGGCCTACTTCTCACTGCTCCACATGTAGAAACTGTATTAAGTGCGAGGTCTTGAACATCACGTGTGATATAATTTTCTCTTACTACAATAAAGTATGTGGGTATGAAAGAATAATACTTCTCTTTGTTTCTGGTAGTTACTATAGATTTATCCAATCAATCCAGCTATATTTTGACTAAAATTCTGTTAAAACTGTTAAGGCTGATTCAGACAGTCATGCTTCACATGAACATACACAACCTTGGCTACAAACTTAGTCTTTGTATAAAAATGAACGGTAAACTCAAAACGCATATGAGAAGTGTCACTTTACAAATATGATAAAACTTTTCATTTTGGGATATTCCTAGTGAACAGTCATCTGTTAACAAAAACATTTGTAGCAAGTGTTTCATTTCCATTTTGTTACTAAAGAAAAAGAAAGCAAGTTCCAAATCATATCCCTGCTGTTCTCATTGCACCTAATCTATTATCTGTTACACAAGCACACATAATAAAATCAAATACATTATTAACACATTTTACTTTTCAGTACCAACACATATGTAAATAGTGACTGTATATTTGGAATAGTTTAAAAATTTGACATTTTCATTGAGTATAGAGAATAGCTATACATTAAGATTTGCATACAAGCATATCAGTGTGATGCAGACAGTGTATTGTATGTTAACAGCACAAAGATATACAACCATTGTGAATAGAATAATGATCTCCTTACTCTCTTGGTCTTACTTACAGAACTAGCATCACATTGTAGTGGAGCCGCACAATGAAAATAAAATAAAAATAAAAAGGTGTTAACACATTATACAAAATAAATTGCACTATCTTTTGTAGAATTAAATAACTTTCTCTTTGCAGTTAGAGAAATCTCTGGAACATAAACACTTTAAATTTTAACATACTTTGAGAAAGACAGATCTGAATTATTTCTGTATGCTACACTTTGCTATAAGTCTCCATTAGAGACTACAAAGCTGTCAACAAGGTTTTGCAATACTTTCTATCCTTTCTCCACTTGAGTATCAATTTGTATATGTGCATTTGGGAAAAAATCAAGCATTTAAAATCAAAAGTGAGCTCATTAATAGAAATAATTATATTAAAATATACTCACTGTATTTGTGAAAACTTGTAAATCTAAATCACATAAATCAAGGAGTGCTCATATAGTTTTTCTGACAAATAATTTTTTTAAAAGAGCTGACACACCAGCCACTAAAAAAAAAAAAAAAACAACCAAAAAGTTGAAAGATCATATTGTGCAAGTGCCATCATTAATACAAGACACCAGCTTGGGAAATTTTTCAGCAACTTATCTTAAATTTATCAGGAGTTGTTTTCAGACAAATTAAAAAAAAAAAATTGAAATTTACCGCAAAAATCTTGGGAGTAAAAATGCCATAAGGTGCAATACCTCTAAATAATGATTTATGTATACTGAATTTTCCAGCAGCTCTCATCAATTTATTGTACTAAGTATTCAGACAACAAAAAATGTTGACAGTCGTTACTTGTAAAGCCTGAGACATAGTAAAAGGGAAAGGACACAAGGTGCTACACTGCCAAACAACAGAACAGCAAATTTCTAACTGCTATCTTAATACATGTGGCTTTCAGGTAAAAAAAAATAAAAAAAGAGAAATGCTGACCTTCTCTACTGAGGATTAAGAGTGATAGAAGTGAAATGTCACAATGAGCTGCTGTCCTCACTTGCAGCCAAAGAAATATCTACAATTAGGATTTGGGAGTGGTGGTAGGACTAGGAGGGAATGGTGAAAGGTGGCAGTTCAATTACTTACTTCTCTCCAGGCTTGCTGACCCACAAGGGCAAGGTCACTGCATTTTGTTGGAGCAGAGTCATTAAAACCCCTCTCCTCATTATTTGTTTTGGCCGATCTGATTCTGCCCCAAAGTGAAAATACAAATTATTAAAAGAACCCAAGCAAAACTAAAAATTAAATTTTGTTTTATAAAACTATAATGCTACTGGTGTGTTTTATAAAATTAAATGCTACTGGTGTGTTTTATAAAATTAAATGCTACTGGTGTGTTTTATAAAACTATAATGCTACTGGTGTGTTTTATAAAATTATAATGCTACTGGCATTTTATAACATTATAATGCTACTGGTGTGTTTTATAAATTTATGCTACTGGTGTGTTTTATAAAATTATAATACTACTGGTGTGTTTTATAAAATTATAATGCTACTTGTGTGTTTTATAAAATTATAATGCTACTGGTGTTTATTAAATAAAAGAAGACAAACTCTAACATCAGAACAAACAGATAAAAAAAAAATGACAAGTTTATGACTACAAGAAAAAGTCTTGTTGTTTGTATGTGTACAGAAAAGTGGGAAATACATATTTTTTTGAATTGCTTGTTTGATTTTGTAAGGAAATTTCTTTAAGCTGGACAAATCCTAATACTTAAAAAAATTTTTTTTTAAAGAATGGCATTAAGTTTTAAGTTTTTAAAAAGACTGAAATTTTAGGATAGTAGGACAGGTAAATCTTTTGCCCAATTCTTGCCTTCACATGGCTTATTAACTTGCCAGGGCTCTTAAAATATGCTACTGTCCAACTTACAACTAAACAAAGACTTGCCTAACTCACCAATTTACATATCAAACTTATTAATAACATTTGATAAGAGCATTTTGAAAAAAATATTTAGGGTTCATATCTAAATCCAACCTTAAAACTTTAGATGCTTTCTCAGATAGATACAACTGATGGAAAGATTTTATTTGTGGAAAGGCATACTTAAAATGATAGGTAGGAACAAGAAAACACGAAGGTTGAAGCTTTCTATATTATTTTGCCCAAACAACTGATAACTAGCTACTTTTTCCAATTTTCAACTGCCAATTGATCACAAACAGTCTCACCAACAGCAAAAGCTGATCACAAAGCTCAAAAGGTTTGAGCTTAGTCCTCCACCAATCAGTTAAGGCTGTTAAGCTGCCTCAATGGGGTTGGTGGGGGTTTGATGGGTTTTTTTTTTGCTGTTGTTTGTTTGTTTGTTTTGTTTTTTTGGGGGGAGGGCTGTTTCTGCTCACCTCCCAATGTGAGCAAAAGCCAGCTTGGAATAATTTTACATCAGCATAAAAAAATAAATGTCTGAAAATGTTTGTCAAATTTACTAAGATTAAATGCAACTTTAAAACAAAATAAAAAAGCATTTCACTTTACCATGTCGTCTGTTTTCTCTAATGGATTTAATTTCTGTGATTTTATCAAGAGCTTTACGTAAAAGTCTGAAAAGAAACAGGTGAAGAAAAATATTAAAATCATGTCTAAGTGTATTATCAAAGGAACACTTAAAATCTTTAGCTAGATGTACATACAAAATAAAAATAATATACATATAAAATAAATATTAATATCAAAAATGTAATTATCACGTACATGTTGCTTGTAAAAAGAATAATTTTATTTCTGCTTCAATAAATTCAAATGCTAAAAGTGAAAACTGTATGAAAATCACAACTTAAATGCTGAGTTGCAAAATTATCCCAAAAAGTGTTACTAATCAAGTCACTTCCAGTACCAAGGTAAATGCTCAACTGTCAGTTTTAAAAACATGAAACCATTTGTATTTTTTATTATGTGCAACTTACTCGGCTTCTGTTTCTGCATCCTGCATAGCAGTATGGTAAAGGCCCCGTAATTTATTCTTGTAGTAAGGTGTAACTTAGATAGAAAAAAAAAAGTTCAAACCAAGCAGCAACGCAGATTTAGAAGAAAATAAAATAATGCAAAAGCCAACATTTATGTTTTCATGCGATATATTAAAGGAATTGACACTGATAGCAATAATTGCAACACTTAAGCTATCATAAGACTAATTAAAGGAATTGACACTGCTATAATAATTGCAATTATCATAAGACTAATTAAAGGAATTGACACTGATAGTAATAATTGCAACACTTAAGCTATCATAAGACTAATTAACTAAAACTATTAACAATCAAGACCTATAGTGACAAAACACAAGCTTAAATGATTAAAACATGCATAGTTACATATTCGTAAAAGCATTAAATGCACAAGTAAGCATCTCAACATATTTATAACAATTTAAAGCATCGGTGTAAGAAAATGGATCAAATAAATGTACCTTAATTGGAGCATGTGCTATATCATTTAAAGAAATAAATTGCCATTTACATATTCTTGGTATAAAGTACAAATGAAATAATGAGGTAAAGAGAAGCTCTGACTGATTCTTGGGTTGTAGTCACTTACTTCGTGATTCTTGCTGCATTCGCTCATGAGTCTTTGAAATATTTGTTAAGTTGTGTTCTCCTCTCGACCGCTCTTCCTAAAATATATTTATTTATTTATTTATTCTTTTAAAAAAGAGTAGAATATTAAGCTGTAGGTGAAAGCTTTGTTGTAACAAATAAAATTATGCAGGGCAAAGAACTCATCTGCAACAGGTAAAATATTTTAGGAAATAAGCATATGTATTATATAAATACATATTTATATACTTAACAGATATGAATTTTGGCCTAGGTTAAAAAAAAAAGAAAAAAAAAAAGAAAAACTATCTTTCCCAACTAGCTGAGCAAGTAAAACTTCATTCAGTCAATAAAGAATTCTAATTTCTATCCAGGTTCTAGAAAAAAACATCTCATAATCATCAATAAGACTATGAAAAAGAACTCATTTATTATCATTAAAGGTCCATTCTTTAACAAATGACACAAGAGCACTCTAAGCAAAAATAACTACAAAAATTAACCATTTAGTTCTAGAAAACAGGTTGTTGTTTAATTTAATTTTCTTTTTTTAAATCCTTTCTAAATATTTTGTTGTTTTGTAGAAATAAATTTTGAATTAAGCTGTATTAAAACTTAATAGCTAAAATGTAACCCATCTTGAGAGCAATAAGATTTGGGAATGAAATGCTATGGAAGTAATAAAGTAGAAATTAAGTATCATTCATCAGTAATAAAGCATACACATCACAGAGTTGTTGACAGTTATCTCCCCTGCTTTACAAACTTACCTGAACCTCTCGAATTAAATGAAAAAGTTCTTTAAGTAATTCTTTAATGCGGGTTTCTGGCAGTGAGGTGCTGGATGCTCCATTGCTATTGTCACTGGTAACTGGGCTGAGGCTGCTGGCTCCACCACTTCCAGTGCTATTTTCATGTTTTCCGGATTTAGTTCGACCCATGCTTGAAAACCTATACATCCACTAGGATTAAAATAGTGCAAGCAGCTTTAACACAGCAAAATTATTCTTTTTCTTTTATCATCATAATTCCTGTTTATATAACACAAAAATATAATTTCTCAAGGAAAGCCACTTTGTGGTAACTGGCAAAAAGGCCATAACAACAATATTTATAAAAATAAGCCACACAACAATAAAGAGATCAGTGTTTTATTAGGCAAGATTATATTATGAACTTTAAAAAATAGTTGTAATAGTAAATAGTTATATGCACATAACTTTTGATTAATAGTATAGATGATGGGAAAAAAATGAGATCCTACAATGAGAAGAGTGAAATCAATAGTTTAATTAGTCATTATTTGCATTTTGAGAGTGATGCTCTAGGGGAAACTGGTTAAGAGTGATTAATTTTTTTAAAAAAGATTATGATTAAACAAAACCATATACAGTCAAAATAAGCCTAAAATTAACAATGGACATATTACTTGGCATAATAATAATTAATTTTACAGAAGTGGCTAAAATTTTCTTTCAATCCATGTTCTACCTCTACCATCCCCAAGTCCAACATTATCATGTTTCACATTTAAAATTTATAAAAATAATCATTTATCAAATAGATATAAACACTAAATAGTACATAAAATCACAGAATTATATTCTTTTTCTTTTTCCAAAATAAAAACAACAATTAATATAATTACATCTACTGATATCAGAATACCAACTAGCAATGAAGACATCATAAAAGTGCTTAACTCTCTCTCATACAAGAATACATTTTGACTTTCTAACATCAGTGATGTATTGCAAATATTTGGTGACATTTAACCAAAAGAGAAAAATTAATATAGGTCAACCACAAAAATAAACTCAATCACCTATGATAGTACTGCCAGAAGTTCCAATTTAAATGTTACAATAATTCCTAAAAGATATTTGCACAATATGCACAAGATATATGCACAATGAGTAGTGCATTTCTGCAACAGATCTCTTTGCTAGAGCACAAATTTACAAATCTTTGTGTTTGAGTTAAATGAGAATGATTGAGATATGAGTAGTTTGAGGATCAAAATGGCATTCTGTTATAAAATGAAGATGGCAGTTGACAAAAGCAAGATTTTGCATATGCCTCATGTTATTTCTTGGAATAAATGATAAAAAGCATAAGCAGACTTATTCACATAAATGCATTTAGCATTAAAATCTATATTTAACTGCTTGCTGTCTGATTTATCGGATCCCATAATCAAGGAGCAACATATACACTAAATATTTATATAATTATAACCAGGTCCATATTGATTCATAGGGGTGGGGATGGGGTGTTTCAAAACAATTCAACATAGTCTAACTTACATAAAGAATTAAAACTACTCTGAGATTTTTACTTACAGTAAATGTGAATCAAATAGATGTTGGAAGAAATGAAACACTAACATTAACAAGAGCTTTATCTTGAAACAGTGACATAAATACTCCAAATAATTTTTTAAAATCAGCCAGCATTCTCTGACATATAAAGTGATTCGTATCTAAATTTCAACTGAAACTACTAACACTGCACAGTACCATAATTTTTACAAACATATTTGATAATATAACTTAGCAACATGAAATTAAAATTATTTTCAGACATTCTAACGTACATCTTATAGTTATATATCGTTTCATATAAAATTTTCTATAAAAAATTAAATGAAGTCAGTTGCTCTGCATAAACAAATTAGGCCTATAGTTTTGATTACAAATGTTCAAGAAAACTTTTAAGTCCCATAAACGCGCGTTCGAAATTGTTTACTAATACTACATAATTTTTTTTTCCCATATGCGAGTTCAATTATCAGGAAATTTACCTCCGAACTAAAATATGTCACAAATATAATCCATATAAATCCTCATTATATGCAGTTGACCTATGTATCCATATTAATTATCGTGTATAATGTACGGCCCATCAAATATCAAAGCAAAGGTATTTTAACTTAGTTACTGAATATCGGTGTCCGTTGTCTATTGTAGTACTTGTAAACATAATATTTTACTTAATTCAGGACAACATTCAAGTGTATCTAATGTCTTTCCTTTTAGAAATATTATCTAAACTGCCAACGTATAAGTTTGAGGCAAAAGTGTAATGATGTCTCAAATCTATTTCGTAAACAAAGACCATGTGTTTCTTGAATATCCTCTTCCACCCATGATGCAGACGCCAGAGACCACTAGTTTGATTCAAATTAAAATTTGGCACTTATATAAAGAAAACCTTAGCAATTACTAAATAATGGGATGTTGGGTGCTGGTATTTACTAATTAAGTAAATGTTACCCCGGAATACAGGATACCGCAAAAGTTCTTTCCTTAGACTTCCTCGAAACTCTTACCTTGATTTTTAAAAAAAATTATACGCACGACGGTGCACCTGTATTTGTAATACCCAATAAAAAGTCATCCTTGCCCAATTCTAACAAATGTTAAGCATTTTAAACTGTAAATTTGCTCTTTAAAATAAGGTTTAAACTTTTAATTTCTGACTTTAAAAAAACATTTTAAAAACTTAATAATTCAACTTTGATATTCCTCACTTTATTACCTTTCTTTATATGGCTATTATTTGTATCGCGACCGTGCATGTAGATGCTTTCTGGCATAGTCCCGCACTTCATTGCAGACTGTCTTTGCGGTTTAGGCTAACAATTTGCTACTGTAGCACTAATCGCTATCGCAACACTGAAAATGATATATAAATTCTAATTGTGCGTGTTGTACTAGTAACTGATGACAGTTAAATATATTTAAACACTATGTGTTTTGTTGGCTGGTAGAATGTATAATATTTTATTTATTTAAACAAATACTAACGGCTGTTTTTATAGAATCATTGTACTCAGCACTATTACGACTGCGTGTCATATGCATGGGAGAATTATATACAATTCGTATAAATGAAAACACGATCCTTTTGTGGAAACCTGCTTTACTATTTTCCAATTATATTTTTTATAAACCAGTTTTGAAGGCTTGGTTACAAGTACAATGCTGTTTAAAAACTTTATTAATAATGTATTTATTTTTCTTCTAAATATTTCTCAAGATTTAGTAGTTCAAAAAGAGGATCAAATGCCAATGGCCTTGAACTAAGTATACATATGACGAAGGGGACAGTGGTGCTAAATCCGGGCAAAGGCCTTGAACTGTCAGTTTTGACAAGGCAATGGCCTTGAATCAAACGTTCGTGAAACCATAGACGTTTGTCTGTGATGAAGCGAAGTGGTACAGGAATTTCATTGATTAGCATAGGTAATTAGTCGATTCACAAGGATAACGACTGATTCAAACTCATTGATTTATTTTTTAAAATTTGTGTACTTTATTTATACTTGAGTGTTTTTTAAAAATATCAAAAGACCACTTGTATAAATAAAGGATTGTGGACAAAATAGATTTTCTGGGGATTACAATCAACCTTCATAAACTAAAAGTTTGACAAAAACTATAGCCTATTTGAATTATTTATATAAACCTAGTTATTTAAATATATTCTTTAGGTAGAGGTTTGGACTTTTATTAATACTGGTAAAATGAATAGTCCTAGTCCTTTGAAATGACAATTTTCTGAAGGGAAAAATATATAATTAATTTTATTATGTACCAAAAGCAAATTCAGTATGAACAGTGAATAATTGTATACCCAAAGTACTCGCTAATTACCAAGAGTTATGGTTTATCAGGTCGCTAGGTGAATTTTGACCAGTTTTGTCATTGAGTCTGGTTATTTTGGGTATGACTATGAGAGGACGATTTCAACAGATAAAAGTAACAATATCAAAACTAGAAACAATGTACAAATGATTGTATTCATAGGGCGTAATTTTATACTAATAAATACTACTTAAAAACTTAATTAAGATATTTGTTTTTAATCGTATACTGTTGTAATTTAGGCTGAAGTTAGATTTACACTTTAACTAGTTCCGTAATTCACTTGATAAGAGTGACAAACATCGGTCAGTGACTGTGGGATTTAGTAAATTATGTCAGTCACTGACTGTAGAACATAGTAAATTACATCAGTCAGAGACTGAAGAATGTTATAAATTTTTACTTTTATCTTGTGTGCATTGATTACAAAATATTTTCTTATAGGTCACTTGGTGTTCATTCATCAGGCATTGTCAGATCTTTGGTATTACATAATAAGCTAATTAAATCAGGTATTTCTAGGTTTAATGTTACCAATGTTGATTTTAGAGGTCATTGAAATAGGCATTACTTTCAACGGTCTGTGGGATTTTCCTATGGGATATAACATTGAGGCGGGTTTTGATACAGATTGGAAAATATCGAAGGAGAAAAGAAGGTTGGGGAAAGAATCTTGCATTCTATGAAAGTCTGCTGACCCTCTTCATGCAAAATCTGGTGTTAAGACCCCTTGGCTATTAATTTACAGTTCTAGTTGGTGTTATAAATGTTCTTTTAAAAAAATCTATTTACTTTCCACTACCACCATTAGCAAATACCAAAGCTTTGATAGGAACAGGCTAGTTCCAGAATTAAGCAGCCAAGCCAGCCATTATCACACAGCAAAATTGTGGTCTGACCCTTTATCTGGTGTCTGGAACCAAATACACTAGAAAGGCTGATGCCACTGATCACTGTGGCAATTCAGAACTGGTTTGTGTCTAGTAAAGAAGCTTTCATTTTGATATAGATGTTACACTTGAATGTCTGATTGATAGACAGCAAAACATAGGCAAATTCTGCTCAACTCAAAAGTTGATTAGATATGGTTTTGATACCATTTTGATTATCAGTTCTAGTATGAACTTTTTTGGGCAGAGTGTTGTCAACAATATTTACTTTTTGGGCAGTGTTGTCAAAATTGAGGTTTTATTTACATGGTGACATTTCTGTGTCTGATTTCTGCTACAATTCTATGCAAATAATGGTCACAGTAAACCAGTAATATTTTAAGTCATTATTAGACATCATGGATTCTGTTAAGCATATCAGTATAGGCACTAATTTCTTTCACTTATTAATTTTTTTTTTACCAATTCCTTAATACAGTGACTTTCTCTGTGATGCCCTTTTCCCATTATTACTGGGATGACCTCTTTGTGCAAAGTTACATTTTTACAAGTAAATACTGCTGACATTAAAATAATGTTTTGTACAGTTTATTAAGAATAACTTATGAGTTGGAAACTTTTTACTATTTGTTGACAGTATCTTAGGAAGAATTATAAACTTGAGTGTTAACTGCACTCCAGTATAGAGCAACTTCATATTTTAATTAAAAATGAAACTGAAAGTACCTATAACTTTCCATATTAAAAAAAAACCCACATTGGCATTGTAATGTGCACTTTAGGGCATTTTGTTGTCAACAGTATTTACTTTTGGGGCATTTTGTTGTCAACACTGTTTACTTTATGGGCATTTTGTTGTCAACACTATTTACTTTTTGGGCATTTTGTTGTCAACAACTTTTACTTTTGGGGCATTTTGTTGTCAACATTTACTTTTGGGGGCATTGTGTTGTCAACAATATTTGCTATTTTGGGCAGTGTTGTCAACAATATTTACTTTTTGGGCATTTTGTTGTCAATAATATTTACTTTTGGGACATTTTGTTGTAAAAAATATTTACTTTTTGGGCATTTTGTTGTCAACAATATTTACTTTTTGGGCATTGTGTTGTCAACAATATTTGCTATTTTGGGCAGTGTTGTCAACAATATTTACTTTTTGGGCATTTTGTTGTCAATAATATTTACTTTTGGGACATTTTGTTGTAAAAAATATTTACTTTTTGGGCATTTTGTTGTCAACAATATTTACTTTTTGGGCATTGTGTTGTCAACAATATTTACTTTTTGGGCATTTTGTTGTCAACAATATTTACTTTTTGGGGCCGTGTTAACATTTACTTTTTGGGCATTTTGTTGTCAACAATATTTACTTTTTGGGGCAGTGTTAACATTTACTTTTTGGGCATTTTGTTGTCAACAACTTTTACTTTTGGGGCATTTTGTTGTCAACAATATTTACTTTATGGGCATTTTGTTGTCAACAATATTTTTTGGACATTTTGTTATCAACAATATTTACTTTTTTGAATTATTTAGGCACTTTCCAAAAGTTCTCCTCAGCTTCAAAAATCTTTACACTCTACATAATTTATGAACCAGTCTGAGTGTGAATGCTGTCAGAGAATAAATGAAAGATTTCTTTTTGCTCACTCTCCCTTTCTTACAACTCTTTTTCATTTGAAGATAACTCGCTTCTATTTCCACATGGTAGAACATCATCTTTATGGTAGAACATAATCTACAATTACATTATCATGACAAGCAATAAACTCTAAGACAAAATGAATCAATAAAACACTGATCAAACATCATCATATCTACATTAGATATATTTCAAACATGGTGCTACATTCATCATATAACTTGGCAGGCATGCATGCAAACTTGACTGTTATCAGTGATTAACAGTATAACAGCTGAAGTATTTTTTTAAAAGGTAAATAATACAAACCAAATTTTGCAAAAAATTCTCAGCACCAAACACATCCAGCAAAATAAGTTTCAAGAGAGAATGAATGTGTGCACGGTGGACATGCAAAACATTTATGATGTTACAAATGTCTCACAAGTGGACAAAGTGCAATCGATAAGCTGTTTTGTTGTAAGTTTGATGCATTGTGATGTTAAACTGACAACAAACAATGGATAATTTTTGGCTGGAAGTTCTGCAACAAGCAGTCCTAATAAGAAAACATTTCCTTTTGCTTGGAGTCGCGGAAAGAAGCAGAAATGACTGAAATTAAAACAAGTAAAATGGTTAACATTTTCATATGTAACATGTTTGATTATCTTGGGATAATCAATAATGATTAACATTTTCCTGCATAATATGATTTCAAGGGAATACATTTGGGGAGAATCCATAATGACTGACATTTTCCTTCAGAATAAGATTTCACGAGAACACATCAAGGGAGAATATAAAATGATTGTCATTTTCTCTCAAAGCAATTTTTTGGAAAGGAATACCTGGTACATCTGGGGATAATATAAATGGCTTAAATTTTCCTCAAGAATAAATTTTGAAGGAATAAGTTTGGGGAGAATATAAAGAGTGAGTTTCTAAAGAACTTTTCAAACAGAATACATCTGGAAAAAGTTCGAGATACAACTAATACTTGAGTGCTCACAGTTTCATTAGTTGTCTCTATTTTGAATTATGTGAACAAATCAGAAGTCTTCAAATCACTGCACTAACATTATAAAAAGATTATGAAAAAACATTTTATAACACCCAAAGCATTATCAATTAATAATGGAGTCACTGATTTCACGTATTAAATAAAAAGTATCATCTGCACCATAATTTACCAGTGACAAGGCAACTTACTGTTCACATCTATGAATGATGTCTTCTAATAATGGAATACTTGCACATTTCTTAATGAAAACTGGTTGTTGGTTTGGTGGAGGTGTTCATTAGTCTCTTAATATTAATAAGTTACCCTTTTGAAAAGAGAATGTTGACTATATGACATATGGGGAACATATTCTGGTGATTAAATTAAGACAGATTCACCAAACTCAACTTTCTATAGTTGCTATGGTAAAGGTTTGTGGATGCACACCAAAAAAAAAAAAAAATAAGAGGAACAATCACTTTATCTTACAGAGATTTACCAAATAATAATGATTTTGATGTAGATAAAAAATTCCTGCAATAGTATAAGACATAAATAGCAATTATAATCACAAAGATGCAGAAACATAAAATTAATCATTATCTACATCACAGTTTGAACAAACAAGCTACTTTTCACTGATAGATTTTTATTAAAATTTTCCATTATCTCACTCTACATCATGATTATCAAATATATTGAGTAATTTTATGCCTTCTTGAGAGTTAAGATCAACAAAGGTAAGAACACTTTACTTTTCAGTGTTTATGTCTTCTCTTAAAAGAACTTGCAAATTGGAAAATGCGTAAAGATGGTATTTAAAAAGAAAAGATTACTTCTGAGATTCACACAGACAAGCAATGGAGTTGGAGACTGGTCATCAAATTCATTGCTCTTTTCAGGACACAAGTAGCCTGTATTGTTTTCTAAAATAAAATGGTCAAACATACTGTTCAGAAAGATATGATCCAAGAGCTATCCATAGCCATTTTGGAATACATTAAATCAGGAGTTATTTTTCCAACTAATGAGATAGGACAGAATGAAGCTAACTATACTCAACAGCTGTTTGATGAATGGAGAATGCTAATGATCAGGAATAACTCAAATGCTAATTATAGAAAAACATTACAAACAAACTTTTGGAAAACATTTTAAAATTAGAAATAATGTTAGTAGATTTAACAAATCTTAACAAAAAAGTTTAAAACATTAAATAGACAAATTTACCATTTACAAATTGTATCAAATTCTACAAAGCTAAAAGTCAATTTGAACCATTCTCTTAAAAAAACAAAACAAAAGAAATTCCAAAGAAAAAACAAAACAAAAGAAATTCCAAAGAGAAAAACAATCAAACATTTAAAGTGTTGAGCAAGGAGCCATTTATCCAGTTTCCAGAAGTCTCGGGTTCCATGCTTTGTGAATACGAGTTTTGGTACTGTATTATTAAGTTTAAAAAAAACACACAAGTTTTAAGAGTAAAAAAATGTTTTTTAATTTTTTTTTTTTTAGTCGGTTTTAATTCAGATATTAAATCAAAACTTTTTTGTACACAAAAAAATTTTTAAAAAAGGAGGTAGATAATCACAAATAAAAATCTGAACTACATAATACAACAAATATGTTTAATAAAATATTTTTAAAAAATGAAAAAAATGAATCAGTCATACATGATCTGTTATGCAATCAGCTTTGAAAAAAACTGCTTAAACAAGAACTAGGTGCATATGCATGTGTGTGTGTGTGTGTGTGTGTGTGTGTGTGTGTGTGTGTATGCATAATCTTGTCTGCACATACAGTATTATTTTCAAAATACAAGAATACATTTTTAAGAAATGATTTCTTTCAAAGCACAAATGTATATTTTATAAATGAAATTAAATTACTGGTAACATCTTGCCTTCGTATGCTGAGACAAAACAAGCAATGAATAAAATTTGGTAAATATTCTATCAATCGGTGGGAAATTCAATACTACATCCTCAGCATTTGTTGAAGCAGAAGCTGTGAATATAACATGTAACATGTGAAAGTGACAACAGCAAAAAAGACATCATTATTTATTTTACAACATCTTCAAAAGGTATGACTGGCAACAGGATTCCTATTTCTTAACATGGAAAGGGGAAACAAGATCTCACTCGAGCTGAAGAAATGCCAACCATCAAGAAACCAGGAATACAATGACTTCACTGGTTCTGCACAACATATAACAAAATAAAATGATACAGACCCAACACCAGTAGTGAAACTGGATGCAATGAATGTTGACTAAAGCAAATGCAAAGAGTGTATAAGATGCCGAGAAATGACTGACACAAAATACCAGAAACGAGACATACTACAGGCTGTTTAATATATTTATAATTAGATAATAACCTATAATTAGATAATGTATAAGCAATATCAGAATCATTCTATGTCCACTTCAGACCAGTATATTTCAAAGTTTATCAGTGTCAAGAAGTGAGGGGACTAAAATATCTGTGACTATCATTCATTTTATTTTTTAGGACTCAATTTTAAATCTAATTCAGTGCTTTATAAATTGATGACTAACACTGTTTGGCTTAAATCTTTACGAGTCTCTGATGGTCATAAAATTTTATAGGTTTATGATGGAATTAATATAAGTGGTTTAGAAGTGAATGACAAAAATTAACAGTAAACAAGTCTATTATTACTACCTTGGAAAAAGTGGTAGAGAGGTCTTTCAGGTTGATTTAAAAAAAAATATATTGATCTTAAGCACAACCCCCCCCCCCCAAATATTTAAAATGCTTTAAAATTTCATCAGTGAGATAGGAAAATAAACATTGACATAACATTTTAATATCATTTTAATTAACACTTCCCCCACTTCCCTCTCAATATTGTTTGATTTTGCTTTGTCTTTTCCAAATCACAACTGAATGACAGAAAATAATGTATTAGTCCAAAGCCACATCTGCAAATATCAGCATACAAAAAAAAAAAAGCAAGCAAAAGTATTAACTCTGACCAAAAATTAACAATTCAATTATATTGCATATATTTCTGCCATATTTAAGACTACTAAAACCATGAATGCAGTATATGAATATACTCTTTTCTTTCCTCTAGAAAACAAGATTTTTTACTAAAGCAAAATGTAGCTACAACCATATTCTTGGATTGAATTAAAGCATAAATATAACCCCACCTATAATGATTAAATTTTTAAAGTAGCATGGAGCACAACAATTCTCCTTTAACTTGTAATAAAAAAGGGAATATTTCTCAGCTTAAATATGACAGAGATTACAGTTAGCATCAGGAAGGAAATGAAGGAAGATTTGTCAGGATGTTGGGAAACATTAGCAAAATAGTATAGTTGGGAAACATTAGCAAAATAGTATGGTGATTTGGCCCTTACTAAAGTATTTACATATATTCTGTCGCTCAGAAAATAAGACCGAGATATATTTTGTCTTCTGGTTGGAACAGGTTTGGATATGTTGCTGACTGCAAATAAATAAAAATTGTGTAAAGTTATTCAATCCCTCTGCTTTAGAATTCTATAAAGACCTTTAAAAAATATTTATTGAATTTTTAAAATAAGATTTTTAGTCTGATGTTTAAAAAAATAAATACCTGTAATAAACCACTAAAATAATCCGAAACAAATGACTAGAGCAAATATGTTTGTCATTTTGAACAAAAGACAGTGAGAACTTAACAAACTGTGCAGCTGGTAATATCCTAAGTACTTGTAAAATAAATACATCTATTGCAATAGTGCTGTAAACTGACTGTACAAAATTTATATTTTTAAATTACTGCACTACAAGCTTGAAATAGAGAAAATAAAAAGTTTCCTGTGTAAAATCGGAACACTTGACAACAAATATGATAATCAATATGGCAACACTCACTAAAAGTATACATATTCTCAAAATTATTCTACTGCTCTTCCAAGAGTATACATTTTTATATTAATGTAGATTTTCTGTGACTGACATGTTAAGTTGAATTCCATATGACAGACAAAAATATACTAAAAAGAAAATTTATTAACAAATTATATATATATAATTTCTCATTCTTTATTGCATATATATATTATTAAATAAACCTGATAGTCATCATATTAAAATCTCCTCACATAAACATACTTTCAAATAAACTTCCTATTAAATTAAATATACCAAGATACTGGGATTAAAAAAGAAATTTTAAAATATTGTTGGCCTGTAGCATATAAATTGACTAAAATTATTTTAAAATCTACATCTGATATTATATGAAAAACAATTTTTATTTTTTCTGGTCAACATACCTCTTTATTTTAACTTAATACACTATCCACTACAGTGTGATTTTTATCCCTTTCTTGTTGAGAAGCAATTTAAAAAGATGAACACACTTCTCTAAGTACATTATTCTCTAGATAGTGAACACAAAAACAAACACTTTTTACACTAAAAGCATTACAAAAAAAATAGTTACACTATTGTATTAAAATGGGTTGATGAACTTATGATAATCTAGCCTGATTACATACATAAACATTCCTCTAATGCACATGAACAAAATATTGTTTGCAAATTACAGTGCCAATGGAGCATGCACAACAGAGATATTCAACATACATACATACATACATGTGCATTCAGCATATTTTTCTCTCTCTCTCACACAAACATACATGTGCATCCAGCATGTTTTGTGTCTGTTGTTGCATCAGACAAAATGACACAATATGGGCACTTACCTCCCACAAACAACCTCATTCCAGCAAAACAAATATGAGCAAACCTGATGCTATTACTTTTGGTTAAAACCAGCACTTTTGTTTAAAAAACAAACCCCATAACAAACATAAGTGTCCTGGCTGAGGCAAAGTAATCCACAATATTTCTGGCAACATTAATCTGATGCACAAATCTTCATTGACTACGGAGCTGACAAGTGAAATCTAGAAAGGATGAAGGCCAAGAAATTATTCTAACTCTGGGAAATAGAGCAAACCACCCAAAAGAAGTAGAGAACTAAAGATACATTACCACAGCTCAAATACAGTGATGAACATGGAAGAGTGAAAAATCAAAATGATTGCTGGAGGTGGAGATGATAAACACAGTTAAGAAATTAAATGTTTGGAAGTATTCTTTACAATATTTATTTATAATTGTTAATATTAGTCATCATCACTAATGATTTAGAATGATGACTTTTCAATATTATACAATGTGGCAACAGTAGTGAGAAGGACAGATGAATGGATTTTATTTTTCAAAAATGTTTAGGTAGTGTTTGAACTTCATTCAAAAAACCTTCCTTTGTAACTGTTCCATAGCTGTTCTGCAATCTTGTCTCCCTTTAATAACATTTTCCTTTATTAACTTCATTAAAAAAAAAAAAAAAAAAAAGGAAAAAGTATTTGTAGACATTGATTCTCTATAAATGTAATTATCCAAAAGGTACAAGTGGTTTGGTATAAAAAGTGGTATTGTAGATTATAGTAAAAACAATTATGTGCAATAAACAAACTAAAAGACCTATTTATCATGGAAAAGTAATTATATGCTTACTGGTTAGAAGATAGATATTGTGATAATACTTAGAAGGTTGCTTTAAGAGGGAGGCAGTGTCTACTGAGATGCACAATGTGTGAGAAATATGAATTCTGACTTCAGCTAAACCTGAAAACCAAAACCATATAGCTGTATTGTTAACCTTAAAGAAAATCAAACTTTTAAATGAAAGAAACACAGCAGTTGTATTACACTCTGACATGCAATGGCTAACAAAACAACAAATACTGAGTGACATGCAATTAATTTAAAAATAAAAACAAAAAATAAACAATAATAATGTAACTAACAGTAATAACTGCAAAGATACTTTCTTAAGGTGAATGCAAAAATTCACAAAATAACAGCTGACTGTATATTATCACAGAGCAAAAACCAAACAAGATAATTACATGTAAATATTATATATACAGTATATATTTATATATGTGCCCTATATATACAAATATCTGTCAACAATAAAAAAATACATGAATATAAAATCATATATATAATTAATCATACAACTCTGCTGAAATAAACTCTGCTTGCAAATTTCTGCTAAAAAAATAATAAAAACAAGACGAAAAGAAGAAAGAAAGAAACAGTGCTAAAGCTTTATACACACATTATACAAAATGTACAAAAAGTAAATACTAGCAACAAATCTTGGAATGCTAAATTAAAGTGTTGCAAAATTAAACCAGTGTTGAAGAAAGAAGCATATTTCAATCATTCCTATTGCAAGCATTAAAAAGCATATATTTACCAAACTATGAGATACTTAATGGTAGTTGGATGCTCCCATTACAAGCTCTAACAAGTACATATTGACATATCTATGAGAGTTATGATAGTTTGGTAACATCCATTGCAAGCACTAACAAGCATTTCTTTATACAGCTATGAGATACATAATGGTAATTAGTTAATCCCATTGCAAGGACTAACAAGCATCTATTTATAGAGCTATTAGAAACGAAATGGTAGTTTAGTCACTCCTATTGCAAGCAGTAACAAGTATCTATTTTTTGAGCTATGAGACACATAATGGTAGTTTGGACACTCCAATTGTACACCGACAAGATTGTTTACAGAACTACGGGACATAATGGTAGTTAGGACACTCCAGTTGTACACTGACTAGATTGTTTACAGAACTATGAGATACATAATGACAGTTATATGCTCTCTTGAATAATGGACAAATATGATTTTGAAGCTTAGGTCCAGCACTACAGCATACCATATACAATGGTGATTTGCAACACACATTGAGTTATGTTAGTGACTATTTTTCTCCCTAAAAAAATCCAACAACCTCGCCAACTAATAACCACAACCTGTGAAATGTTAAGTGAACAGTGCGCTTTTACATCTGTGCTTAGAAGAAGCACTTCAAGATATTTCTGTTCAGAAGTATTAAAATTCTGACGACTGAATTGCACCTTTCTTAAATTACAATTATTTTAACTTTATTTGAACACTTTTTCCATCACACAACCAAATGTCTACAAAAGTATTCCATCATGTGTCAAGCATTCAAGCAAAAAAGGATATCTTTTTCTTGCTTTAGCACTATAACAAACACATTCAGTATCCTTATTTTGAAGATGTCTGGTAGGTGTCAAGAAAAATGTTTGACATGGTTGAAATATTTTTAAAATATATAAATAAATCATATAAAACTGCTATTCTGCTAAGCATTTTTATTTTGCAAATTCCTGTGTTTCTCATCTTAACAGAAGCAAATATTGTTAATTTTTATGAGAAAACTTGATTTGCAGCATATGCAGCCAGTACATTTATTCTCTTTAGAAATATACAGATTATATTATTACACTTATTATAAGACATGACTGTGTACTGTCTGTGTTCTAAAAGTTTGTGACTCTCAAACAAGGCTTTCTTTTGTCCCACAGGCTGGGACATCTGTAGATTGAAAATCTCTGATAAAAATAATTAATCAAACAAAGAATTAAACAAAGAATTTATTTTTAACTAAACTTGAAGGACAAAGAAACATTACCTGCCAAGATCTTTGCAGACCAGTATGTGTAAAATAATAAAATGTTTATAATTATTATTACTTATAAGCTTATCATTCATAAATGATTATAAATGAATGCTGGCTTCATGCTAATGAGTTAAGTAAATAGTTTATGCTGTTTTCTCTCCTATCTGATTCAATTACTCTACCACCAACCCAAATATAACTTGAAATAAACATATTATTTTCAAATGAGAACATTCGAGTTTGCAACTAAATTGGTACAATCTTAGAAAGAAAAATGTAGCAATGTAGGTTCATGGTGTATTCCTGAAAAACCCAGAAGAATTTATCTCACTTATGAAAGGGACGAACCTTTTTGAAATATTTTATGAAAGTTTCATGATTCTCTACAAAGAGGGTAAATTGCAGAACAGAATAAACAGTTTCAAAAGTGTCAGCATGTAAGGTTTAAATTTTTCATGAATGTGTGCAGAACACAACAAATCCTCCTGTATTTCATTCAAAATTACTTTTATAATAACCAAATAAAACTTATGGTGGAAATTAGGAAAAAAGAAAAAATATGGAATCACACTTATATTGCTCCACAAACTGAAATACAACCACACTAGTTAAAAGATTAATAGTGCAGATCAAGTATATGTGTGTTTTGGTAGTATGAACAAAAAATACTAATGCAGTCAATCTTCCTCATGCAAAACAACACAAATTCACACCTGTTCAAAACATGAATGTGTACGAATTATAGACTGTCTTTCACCACCACCCTGAAAAAACAAAACATAAACCAAAAAGCAATCCCAGTTGGTCAAACCACCATTGTTCCACAGTCTGCTTTTAATAAACTAAAGCCATATCTATGATGCATGCCTCTTTCTGATATCAAACAAGCCAGATCTATGATGAGTGCCCCTGTTTGATACCAAACAAAGCCAAATTTATGATGTGTGCTATTCTCAACTGTTACATCTTATTGATGTGAACTAGAATAAACTAGACGAAAAGAATGCCAAATAACCAAACATCTATGCAAACTGATAAAAAAAAGCATATGTGCTACTTTATATTTAAAAAATGAACATCCTGCAACAAAACAAAACAAAACAAAACAAAAAAACTACAAAAACAATCCAGTGAACAAAGCCAATATTAAGTGTTATAGTGAAAATATTAAATAAAAAATACTGGCAGTTAATTGAAAAGTAATACCACTGGAAAAAAAAAGCTTTATTAATCAAAATGAATTAGAAAACCTCCCAGAAAAGTGCATATAATAGATACAATACCTTGTCTTTCTGTCAGTGGCTTTCATGACTGATGGAAAATCACTCACTTGTCATTTTCACACAATTTCATCAGTTTTTAAGTATTACTGACTAAGACACTACTCATCTGAAACAATCATTCAAACCACATAATTTGCTTCATGTATGGGTGTGTGTGTGTGTGTGTGTGTGTGTGTGTGTGTGAAAGAAACAAGATACTCTGTACATAATCATTACCATCTGGCAAACTGTACACTTTTGGCTCAATATAGCATGGGACTACCTGCATTAAAACACGAAACAGAAGGACCACACACAAGGTACTGGACATTTTTTTTTGTGTTCAGAAATTTAGGGAATACCATGAATTACAGGTCTAACAACTCACTGAAGCTATTTACAATATAATAAATGAAATATTTTTAACCATCTCATTTAAGGGGATGTCTGTAACATAATGAAGTATCCAAATAATTGAGAATGCTAACTCAGAATGCATGTGCCATGATCTTTCTCAATCATTCACCATTTAGGGAAAGCTACACATATCTAGCCTAATAGGCCAGCACAACCATAAGTTATGAAGAAGTTGTGATTAGTCAGTAAATGTAAATAAAACACAGGAGACATTTTTTGAAAGATTAACATTAGATATTTTTTGATATACTATTTTGCAAAATATTTTGATAATTTATTTTTACTACACGGAAACCTAGAACTATCTTCTTGAGAAATTAAGAATGTGTATGACAGAACCAGTATAGTAACCTTTCCTCTTCAAAACTGCTTGCATTCTGTGGGACACAAATATCATATTTACACAGTAATTGCAGTACATAATTTGGAAATGTGATGGACGAAAGAGGTTATCACCCAGTCTAGTGCATTATGAATTGCTGGTTGAAACAAGAGTGAGATGACTTGCCATCTAAAGCAGGTAAGTCAGGGCAGGGTGGGGTGCAGTAATCAAGTACACAAAGAGGACTGACATTCTACATACACTGAACAAGTGATAATGAACTGGCGCTTAATTTAAACATAAATAAATTTATCAAACATACTGACTACTTCATAACAAATTCAAATTTTTTAAGACACTGAATATATATCAATATGATACATTTCCACCAAATAAATTAACTCAGCCTCAACTTATAGGAATAAAAGAAATAAGCACTCAATGTAACTTTCAAGTGAATTTTCTTCATTCATAAAATAATTACATATATTTTTTAAACCAAAAAAACGACTTTCATGAATAAACAATTATCAAAGCACTCAAGGCCAAGAAATGACCAAATTAAACTTTCACATGCGCAGACTAATGAAAGTATTTCAACAGATGGGCACAGTAGGTCTTACCTTCTTTGTGCCAGTTTAAAAGTCAAACAAAATTGAAATGTGGTGAAACTCACTCTAAAGATTACTGGAAGCCTTCAAAGTGCTGGTAACATTAAAAATAAATGTATACATACATCATCCTGGTCATAAGCAATTCTAAGCGACAATTAACAATGCCCCAGTATTGGTGTCAGTTTTATATTATTTTCCAAAATCCAAGAAAGCAAGGATATTGGGTAGATTACCTCATAGAGCAAAAATTATATTTTATGAATTTTGTGTTCTATCTAATGTCAAGGGTGCAGCTGCAAACAACACCAGTTGCAATCGCTAAGATACAGAGAAAAATGCATATTTGTTATCATTGCAGCAATTTCTGGATATTTTCAATATTGCAACAAACAAACAAAAAAACACCAAACAAAATAAAAAATATTTCATGAATCAAATAGAAGTGGACAGCTGAGGGGAGAATTCCTGAAGAACACTTAGCACTTCAGTGAGAGTGCTGCATCCCAGGACATTATCTCTGATAAACAAAATCATTCTTTTGTTTTAGAGCTTTTCTTGTTTTTGGTGCTTTTCTTCTTTTTTATTGCAATAAATAATTTTGGCTGGAACCAATGTGCTTGTAGACCAATTCTTGCATCACAATTATATATCCTTCCATGCTGCAAATCATTCACTTTGATAGATTATTTGTAAAACATTCTCATGTTTTAGGTATCTGAGTGTATAGCACTCAGACCTTTTTAAATATCAAGTGCTCTATTAAGTCAATAATATTATTATTATTTCAGGGCTGACTTGTCAAAAACTATTGGTTATTGATATTTTCTTTTAACATTTCTTAGAATTAAAACAAAAATTCCACTTTCATTTTCAAGGGAAGTAATACACAAAGAGAGTTTGGTGTCCATAATGACACATTTTAAAAATAATTTTCTTTTTAAAGATATAAAAAAAAAACACCTTTTTTTTTATGCACTTAATTAGAAAATATGCCTTTCCAAACTGTCCTTAAACATCAATAACAATATATGAAAGAACAAATGAACATATGCAGAAATTACATTTCCAGTAATCTTCAAAGTAAGTGACCTCAGGAAAAACAAAACAAAACTGAACAAAAAAACAAACAAAAACAGTTGCATCAACTTAAATCTTTTTCAAGATCCCCCCTCCCATTACCAAGGGAGGACCTAAAGTTAATTTATTTCTGAACTATCTAAGTACTTCAAAAGTAAGCAAGCAGCGAGTCCAGAACTAACACAGCAAAATGACTGTTAATGTTCACCAGCTATAATCTTGAAAAATGTTTTCAAAGACAGTTCAGGTTTTTCAATTTTATTTTGATTGAAAAACAAAAAGTCTACTATGCCTGTTCATGGCTCACAAAAATCTGTCAAAGGGACTTCTCCATGTCACCTTGTCTGGAATGAAAAGCTGCTTCACAATCATTAAAGACTATCCAGAAACACTGAATGGAGCATCTCCAAGGTACTGCTGATTATCACAAAGAGTAGCGTTTGCTGAAATAATGCAAATGTACATCCAATAACAACAAAATAAATAAATTATATATAAAAAAATAATAGGACAATATAACAGAACCAGAAATTATTGACACTGGCAGAAAATGCAGAAAGACGTCACAGGTAACATTCTGTTTGTTCACAAAATGCCTCAGTAGAAAGAGAGCTCAGAAATCCCCTTTAAAATCACAGTCACATTCACCACAACAGTTTCAGCAGATCCCTGTTACTGAATTATGCAGAACTTTTTGAAGTCGGACTCAAATTCATCTTCTATCTCTGACAGATCGGGCTCTTTCCCTGTTGTGTCTGGCATGAATTTACCAAAGTCAACGCCTTGTCTTTCATAGAATAAAATGTAAGCAGAGTTGGTATCCAACTGGTCCTCACGTAATTCCTGAAAAGAAAAAAAAAGAAAGCCCTCCTAATTGTTGACCATAAACATTTAAGAAATTATTACTGTTTTATCAAATCTTAAAGACAGAGAAATAAAGAATGTATGTCAATTGTGGAATTATGCTCAATTTTAAGTGTTCAAATTCTTGATTATGAATGTCAAATACAGTTGCAATAAATAATTTAATTTTTAAAATATGACTGAAGGAGCAAATGCTGCAATATTTTAAAATTTGCCAATGATATGTAAGAGGGCACACTCTGACACTTTAATACTGAAGATATGACACAAGGCAAAGAAGGACCACATGGACAACACACATTAATACACAAGGTATGACACAAGACAAAAGCAAAACTAATGACATGTAAAAGGCCACATAGACACATGTTAATACACATGGCATGACACAAGACAAAAGCAAAACTCATGACACTGAGAATCACAAGTACTTGTAAAACAAGTCTTATAATGCACAGTAATGTGCTGAAGACAGCAGATGTTAAGACTTCAAAAGGAAATGACAAGGCTCCAAGAGAAAGTAAATAGAAAAGTACATTTAAAATAATCTTCTATAGTCTTCTATACATCAACCAAAGAGTGTTTAAGCAAGATTAACAATTATGATAACTAAAATTAGTGTCCATTTCCATGAATTATCAATTATAATTCTGATCATGGAGAATTATAGTGTCACATCTTTTTTTTGCTTCAGGTAGGGAAAAGTGTATGAGTTAGTAGTGAGATAAAAGGTGAATCTGCTGGTCTCAGTTCCTGATTGTCAGTCTCAGTTTCTGATTGTTTGTCATAGTGTCAGCATTCTGCAACACGAGTACACTTTAATTCTAATACATTGATTTCAAGATTCATAAATGTGTTTTTGTATTGTCCTTAAGTTATGATGGGGTTATGTTCTGACAAGCAGGTTGTAAGTCTCAGCCATAAGTCAGATATCTCTTTTTGACTTATTAAATACATGTATTTCCAAGTCACTATTCCATCATGTCATCATTTGTTAAATGTCAGTGTAATAAGTAAATTGGTTTTAAATAAAAAGATTTTATGACATTTTAATGTGTCTACTGTATAAAAAGCTTATAAAAATAGTATAACACAGGTACAAAACGTGGTAAACAACAGCCATAAACAGATCTCCACTGTATCCTCAATATCATATGACATTTAGTTATTTGTTATAAGATGCTCATTCCTGTAGCAGGAATCCTTGAAAATGTATTTTTTGAACATTTTCTCCACTTTCTGATGTTTTAAATTTAATTTTCTGTGGCTGTTGTAAGTGGAAGTTGTCATAAGTCGCATATGTCCTACAGTCTATATTTCAACAGATGCTTAGTCAAAAGAGCAGAAACACTTGAATGATTTGATTTCCAAGTATGATCCCTCTATGAAACGAAGTGTCAAATATTACAATCTGAGACTATTAAATTACCAACAAATACTTCAGCAACTCATGAGATAGCAGCAACAGTTGCTCATCACCAAATGTTCAAGAAAAAAAATCAACAACAGAAAAGTCTACACAATCAACTTCTCAAGCTGAATTGAAGCCAATCAGTTCATGTAAAACTTGCTTTTAGTCACACAAACCTAGCCCACTGTCTCACGGATTAACATCACATTCTGATAATGGCCCAGTAGTGATGTGACTAATCACTGCAGCACTTACATACACCAGGACTTTGAACACCATGATATAAAACACCATACATAACAACATCAAATATAACAATAGAAAGAGATGAAAAAATGTAAACTGAATTCCAATACTATTACAAGTGCTAGGGTCATGTAACAACACCAAATGTGAACAACACCATATATAATAAAAGAAAGAGATAATGCTATTTATAAGTGCTAGGATCATGTAACAACACCATATGTAATAAAAGAAAGTGATGAAAAAGTAAATGGAGTGCTAATACTAATACGAGTGCTAGAATTACGTAACAACACCATACATAACAAAGAAGGAGATTTAAAAAAATGGGTAAACTGAGTGCTAATACTATCACTAGTGCTAGAATTAACAACACCATTGTTAGAAGAGTCTAGGCAAATTATGCCCATTTTAATTATCGATTTTTATTAATTAAAAGTTTCTTATTTTAAAAATTGTTTATAATGAATATTGCACTGTTAGCCTGGCCTTACAAACTGTAGTGCAATACTTGTTTGTCATGTACTAAAGATATAGGTCACTTGACCTTCATGCATGGACAGATGAAAGGTGAAGGATAGTGCAAAGTACCTTGTTAACTGATTACTCAATGTCCATATACGGAGATATGCTTTCCTGCCGATGATGTAGGATGAATACATAAGAAGCATGGGTGTGCATGACTTTATAAATAAGACTGAAAAACACGATGAAATTTCCACATGCAAACAGTACCTATAACTCCAGGGGTAGAACAGATCTTGGATGAAAGATTCTTGATTGCAGTTGTCAGAAAAGGTAAAACATATTGAATTTTCAAGTTATTATACACGTATTGTATTAAGGATGTTGTAGAGATAGTCATGTATTCTTTTATTGACTTTTGTATGAAAATAACACCATTTCTTTTATGATGTTCAGTGGCAATCAAAATATGCAGTGTTAAACTCAAACACATGCTGTGTGTTTATTATAGCCGCTGATTTATAGTAATGGATATAGGATGTAGTGGAATGCTCATTCAATCTCCACTAATTGTAAAAACCATTTATAATTATTGTAACTTGCATGAGTGTGAACTAGAACATTTTATTCCCTTTTTAAAAACTGTTGACTGTAAAGTAACAATCAAGGTCGAACTGTAAGAGCCACCTATTTCTGTTGCCACTTGTAATATATGAAAGGCATATTATGCACTAACGCTGATAGAATCGTGTATTCTATTTCAGCGGGCTTTTGGTGTTATCTCTTGGCTTTCTACTTGAGCTACTTCTTGGGTTGTTTTCTCTACCCCCCATGCCTGCACATCACATTGGTTGGAGCTTGAGGCTGACGACACAGTGAGACGAGTTAAGATGGGTCCCATGATAATCGCTGTGTCGATTGTGGACTGTTCGTATGTGTAACTCCATCAAGATGTACTTCCTCAATTACAGAAATTACAGCTAAGTGGCTAGTCTCAAGCCACTTAACTTTGAACCATGTTTATGATTTGATTCTAATCATATAGACAGAATAGGAGATCTCGGAAGACCCATGTGCATCTGATTATATATTATATTGTTGTAGATCATTAAATTTATTTTTCATTATTTTAACAAAGGAACTGAAATGATTATAGGGTATGACTGAGGGTTGGTGGGGGCGGAGCCAAATGTGGAATGAAAGATAATCTATGTTGCAATCAGTCAAGTTAAGATTATTATTCCAACCCAAGCATTGTACCTGAATTTACGTCTTTACATTGAATGCCAAAGCTCGAGGGCAACTTAATTGTAAAGGCTGAAGGTGAATTAGGCAACCAGTCTGTCATCGGTGTAGGTGTTTATATTAAAATGAATAACTTTAAAGCCTAATACTGAGACAGGGCCGTTAAAGATAAACTGGTATGTAACAGCCATACATAACAAAGAAAGGGCTAAAAAAGTGTAAATTGAGTGCCAACACAATTAGAAGTGTTAGGATTATGTAACAAACCATACACAACAAAGAGAGAGATAAAAAAGTGTAAATTGAGTGCTAACACAATCACAAGTGTTAGGATTATGTAACAACATCGTACACAACAAAGAGAGAGATAAAAACATGTAAACTGAGTTGCCAACACTATCACAAGTGTTAGGATTATGTAACAATACCATACACAACAAAGAGAGAGATAAAAAAGTGTAAATTGAGTGCCAACACAATCACAAGTGTTAGGATTATGTAACAACACCATGCACAACAAAGACAAAGATAAAAAAAGTGTAAATTGAGTGCAATACTATCACAAGTGTTAGGGTTATGTAACAACACCATACACAACAAAGAGAGAGATAAAAAAGTGTAAATTGAGTGCAATCCTATCACAAGTGTTAGGATTATGTAACAACACCATACATAACAAAGACAAAGATAAAAAAGTGTAAATAATTGTTTTTCTGCTTTTCAGATTTTAAGCATTAAAAGAAAAAGCATCCTCCAGCAAATGGTGTTACATTTAAATGCATATATAAATATTACAAGTAACAGTATCTCCAGCAAATTTTGTTACATTTAAATGCATATGAATGTTAAAAAATAAAAGTATTCTCCTGCAAATGGTGTTACATTTAAATGCATATGAATGTTAAAAATAAAAGTATTCTCCAGCAAATGGTGTTACATTTAAATGCATGTGAAGTGCATGCTAATCAAAAATGTTGGTTTAACAGCTCAGAGATTTTATTAGGATTTTCTGTATGTGTTGACTGAAAATTTACCTTAATTACATCACAAATACCCACCTTACAGCTGCTGTCATTATAGCAGTACCATTTGCCATTTGGATTTTTTGCATATGCCACATAATGCCCACCTCCTAAGATCCCTGTGTGACACTGCAAAAACACCAAGACGTGTTAATTTTCATTAAAGTCTGATGATTCTCTATATAAAGCCATGATAAGAGCCAATTGGAAATGTAATGCACAAAATACAAAAATAAATAAAACAGCATATGCCACATAATGCCCGCCTCCTAAGATCCTTGTGTGACACTGCAAAATCACCAAGATGTGTTAATTTTCTTTAAAGTTTGATGATTCTCTATGTAAAGTTCATGATAAGAGCCAATTGGAAATATGTACAAAATACAAAAATAAATAAAACAGCAAATATTAACAAGATCTTAAATCAGTGTCCATTTTAATCACATGAAAGATAGATATTTTTTCAAGGACATGTTAGATGGAGAGTGATTAAAACTCTGTGTGTGTGTGTGTGTGACCATTTGTGATTGTACATAAGTGTATGTAATTGAAAGTAATACTTTTCCACTTCCACTGGGAGGTTATCACTCACTGACCAGATACAGGAAGGTACACCCACCACCGACACCCATATATCTTTATGCATAGGGCATATGCTCTGCTGAGAATTTAAAATGTAGATAATGGTTATGTGCATAAAAAGAAAGAAGTTAACTACAAGCTGTTCATTTGTTTGCTGTAAACTTCACAACCACTTTCACAAATAAATGCAAAAATACAAGCATGAGATTTATATTCTAGAAGTGAGAGACACAGTTAAAGGGCCAGGAAAATAAGGATTTTTAGTGGGGTATTGGTCTGGATACAACTTTTCTGGAGCAGTAGCCAATAGCATTAGAGCAATAGGTTAGAACCCTATCCCTTCTAACTGTTCTTACATCTGATGTCTTAAAAACAGATAGTCAAGTTCTAAACAAATTAAAATACAAACAAACTTACTAAAAACAAAACAAAAACATTACTTTTTTTAAATACTGAAAATAATTAATAATTCTTACCGACATAGCATAAAGATCATAGCGAGCATCTGTGTAGTCTTCAAAGTCATACATTTTCAGTTTGAGATCTGCAACATTTATTTTAGATTTTAAAATGTCATCAAATTAGACATTTAAATATCAGTATTAAAACATATATTTAAATTCCATCCAGTAAATTAAATATCATCAAAATACAGGTCTTTTTAATCCAATTTATGAGTGCATGATTGTAAGTCAAAACTGGTTTGAGAAATGCATTTCTACAAAGAAAAATAGCAAAAATCGTCAGTGCTATGTTAAAACCTTTCTCTAGTTGTTCAAGCTGACTGCTTAGAAATTAAATTGTATATAGACCTGCCAGAATGAAGAGGTACACTGATGTGTTAATATATAAATTGCTAAAAAAGGTTTACATATGAACATAATGTACCTCTAAATGAAAAACATTTGAAAATATTAGGAAAATATTAGAAATATTCAAAATTAATTGAAAATTTTCAAAAGTTCTATTTTAACTTATACAAATATTTTGTCTCGAAATTTTGGTTGTGTTGGATGTTCATATAATCAGTTGATTGTGAGTTAGGGCTTACCTATTTGAATTGTAATACTGGAGAAATTTAAATATAAAGTTAAAATACTTACAAAATTATAAAATAAAATACAAATCCTATCTATATATGAAAGAACTAAAACATAACTGATATATAAAATACTTATAAAATTTCCAATAAAAAAAACAAACATTACAACAACAAGAACGACAAACAAAATTTAAAACTAATTATTGTAGAACAAAACACCTTTCAGCTTTTCTATAAACCCTTTATTTGGAAGAAATGTGAAGTTGTGAGTACTGCAGTGTTCAAGGATATATTTCTAAACTATAAAGATATAACATGGCAAATTACTGTGGCCTACCATCAAAAGACAAGTTCCTGTTCAGCTGCAAAACTGTGTCTTGTATATGTGAATTTTAAGATCTTAAGGATCTGTATCACTGACAAAGAATGACCATAATCACTGAAATACAAGTCCTGTATCAAAATCTGATTTTCTGAAACTATAAAAGTCTTAAATTATTATTGCTCTTTTGCATACATTTAAATAAAGACTGAAAGAATTTGATTTGCATGCACATAAATCAATCAAGAATGATTTAAGACATTAACACTTGCATCAGACAATTTTTCCCTTTGACAGTCAGCTAAATATATGTTCTTTGTTATTTACAATTAAACATGCTTACTACTTATGTGTCCTTACAGACAAAATCTATACATGTACAGCTCACCATTTGCATGTCCTCACAGACAAAATCTATACATTTACAGCTCACCATGTGTCTGTCTTCACAGACTAAATCTATACATTTACAGCTCACCATTTGCCTGTCCTCAGACAAAATCTATACAGCTCACTATTTGTCTGTCTTCAAAAACTAAATCTATACATTTAAAGCTCACCATTTGCCTATCCTCACAGACAAAATCTATACATGTACAGCTCACTATTTGCCTGTTTTCACAAACTAAATCTATACATTTACAGCTCACCATTTACCTGTCCTCAAAGACTAAATCTATTCATGTACAGCTCACAGACTAAATCTATACATTTACAGCTCACTACTTGCATGACCTCACAGATTAAATCCACTTAACAGACAATTTTCAAACTCTGCTACCTCACCTAAGTCAGTGCCAGTACCAGTCTTTGACTGTCCATTGGAAATAATATGATGAAAAGTGCTTCTCTCCCCTTGTCCTTCTTCATCTAACACTTGCTGCGAAGATGAAGGTGCAGATACTAAAACCTGAGAACTTGGTGACCGTGGTGCCAAGTATTTGGTAGGATCAAGGTCATTGTGAGGAAATCGGACAATCTTATGTGACTTGACCCATCTTCCACTCAAATACTGGAATCGTTTTAAGTTGATCACCTTCAAATAAAAGCGAAATCATAGCACACATAAATCCAAAAGTAAAATTTAAAAAAATCATATCACACTTTTAAAAAAATCGAAGACCTAATGATTAAAATGGAGAAATCTTTAACTGATCTAGAAATATATTTTGACACAATAGTTCCTACTTTAATTATATATATAAATTGATAATCAAAGTGTAACGTGGCCCAGGGATACTCATTGAAATATTTAGAAATGTAGTTTTCGTTTCATAAAATATGATCAAATAATGGTTAAAAACTCCCTGAATAATTATGAGTACATATCTCTTTTAAAAACTTATCACGGTCTTTTAGGAGGAGTAGGAAGATACATTACTGATGTCTTTGTGTTTAAATATGACTTAGGGTAGACAGATTAACATTCAGTTGCTTTCTTCTACATAACAAGTACACTAATATGTTCTGCTTGACCAAGAAGTAATAAATCAGTTATATTTTTTGAAGCTTTTCAAAATTCCTACCACTCAATGGTCGTGCATGACCTTGTATTTATGTGGATAGTCTGATTAATATTCAGTTGTTTTTCCTTAACCACCCATGCAAGTGTGCCAAGTAGTTCTACTTCATCATGAACAAATGAATCAGGTTACAGTTTCAATGCTTTCCAAAATTCATATCAGCCAACAATCAAGTCTTTTTCTACGACCCTTTATGAGAATCTGAACTTGTTTATATTTGATAAGATATAGCTTTCTTTGAGGGGCCAGGAAACTAAGACCCTGACCCCATTTCCATCAGAGGTTTGAAGATAAGACATCTGGCTCTCCCATCTAAACTTTTATTTATCAAGTATATAAAGATTTTAATGCCATTCTCTCCATCAAGCAGGCAATGAGGATGTATGGTATATTAGGTCACTGTTTGCAGCAGCTTATAATGTAACTAGAAAAAACCCACCATTCAACATGATCAATTACTGCATGTGTTTTAATTTTCAATTTGTTGGAGTTCATTAATTTTCAATTCTAATAGCTTTCTCATGTACTTAAATAAAAAATATGATAGATATCAATTAAATTATTGGATCTGGACAGAAAAAAACTGAATGGAAGCAAATTCAACAGTTTTTTCCTGTCCAGATCCAATAATTTTAATTCTGACATCGCAAGACTTTCAGATTAAGGATGGACAGACCAAACACTCAAGCAGAGCCAATGCAGCCAACTCTACCCACAAGCCCTTGTCAGGGCAGGAAAATCAGGATGGCTTAAATCGTGTGGCAACTCACAAGCCCTCCTCAGGGCTGGAGAATCGGAATTATCAGAATGAAAAAAAAAAGAAAGGTCTGAAGTGGAAGATTCTGATGAAGAAAAAAAGGAAGATTGCAACATTGAAAATCACACAATAACATAGACAAACAAAGAAACAGGGTGCATATATTCAACACTATCACCTAATGACTTTTGAATCAAGTCAGAAAACGAAGAACTACACAATGCTTTATCTGAACTGTTTTGGGCTATTTTTGAGAATGCTGATAACATCTAAGTATTGAATCAAGCTATTGTAAAAGTTAAGGCACTAAATGAGGCTCTCCAAAATAATTTAATCACCATAAAATCAAATAAACCATCACTGATGGACAGTGAATCACAAACTAACATCACAAACTAATTCCATCTCCAAAGAAAGTCAACTCGATTCAGACTCAAGAAAAGGAAAAATGACAGGCTTTTTCCCAAACACCAACTACAATGACTGAAGAAAAAAAAAGCCAGATCCCATCTACTCCAACAGAGGAGAAAAATGTACAGACAACAACTACAAATTAAAAAAAGACTTTAAAATCGCAACATGCAGACGAAAACAAGAGACAAGAAAGAACAATTTGTACAAACTGAACACTGTACAGATATTCTAGCTGAAATTGGGACTGCTCTTGATGAATATGCAAGGGCACCTGAAGCCAATGACACCACTGAGAGTGTCATCTATGGTGGCAGCATCAACAACAACTCTTGACATTGAGACATCCCTCAATAATGGCCCAACAGTGTTGGAGATCCTTGCTCTTCCACCATTAACAGCAACATCAACAACAATGTCAACAACAACAAAGCCATCAACAGAAACAAGCAGAGAAATAGACTGCCTCAACACAACAGGTTTGACACAACAAGAGCATCAACAACAGCCTCAACAATGCCAAAGAAATAACCACCAACAACAATGGCAGTAATATGCATAGCAGTATCTGCAATGGGAATATTTCAACCATGCTGTTGCAGACATGATTCAGCTGATGCTCGCCCATCTATACTGGCTGTCAGTGCCCATCTTTGTGCATCCCAATGGATACCAGGGACAGCCACAACAACAGAGACAATGATGACAACAACAACAACACTGGTGAGGAGACCAGAGGGGGATTGAACATCCCGGGCACATGTACACACTAGGTACAGACTTGGTGTGCTACTAGCCCGGGCTCTGTAAGACACTCCCTCCTATCCACCCTCCCATTTCAACACCAGGAATTACTGCAACAACATCCACAACTTTGCTGGCCAGACATGTTTGCAACAGGAAATAGGCATCATCACTTTTCTTTTTACTACCCTCCACCTGTCTTTCATCATATTCAACTCTCCCTTTAGAGGCACACCTTGGGCCAAGGGATGAAATCGGCAGAAGCTGCAAAACTCCAAACACCAAATATCCATCCCACCATCTTTACTAAGTGTAATTGTCTTGGCCTCTTTTTACCTCTTGTTACTGTCTGGATCACTATTTTTGACTTTGGTAAAAAGTAATGGGTGCAACTCCTATTAATAGAAAAATATTTAATAAAATCCCAAATTATTTTACATTTTTTGCAATATGGCAAAGTGACTTCTGCTAAGGAATGAATACAATAAGACAATTTTCTACTTTTGTTTTCTTGAGTGAAGTTTGTGTGGAAGCCTAATAAGCTAATGAACTGATAATATGATCACCTATTTTGCATCTGATAAGCATTCAGGTAAAAATCCCTGAGAAGACAGACAGAAGAAGACAGATAGAGAAGACAGACAGACAGAGAGAGAAGACAGGTAGATAGAGAGAGAGATAGAAAGTGAGTGAGAGAAGACAGAGATGAATAATTGTTATATTTTTTGATTGTTATGCATTCATTTACTGAACAATATGCCATGTCTTCAGCATCACATTACAGTTTTCTTTAAAAAAAAAAAATTTCAAAAAAGGAAATAAATCCTATCAAATGACAAGTACATGAAGGAGTAAGTTCAAGCATTTAATTTTGCCACAGAAATATATAGACTCACAAGAACTGGTGGTAGCCGCCAAATATCAAGTTTTTTGGATGCCAAGCAATGCTTTTTACAATGTGAGCAATAGTAGAGCTCGTCTTCCCCTAGCTCTTCTTCCTTTGTGAAAGCCTGAAGACATGTGTCCAGGTCGATGGGATCGCTCTGAAGCCGTCGACTCTCCTCTACGCTTTCATGCTCTTCGTAATACTGGAAAATCATCCAAACATGAATTCATGAGTATGCTACTTGAAGTTGTTATTCAATCAGTCAGTCACAATATCATGAATTGATATTATTAAGCTATTCAACATATTATTAGTATTACCCATTTTGTTTTGTTAAGTAGAAAGTTATTATTCAATCAGCAGCCATCCATTACATCATGAGGGTACTAAATAGTTATTGTATAGTCATTCAGTGCTTCACACATTTTGCAATTAATTTTGAAACATTATTTAATCATAAGCATGCTAGACAGTCATTTTTTTAAAGCATTCATTCACCACATCAGGAACATATTAAATGAATTATTCAATCAATAATCACAAAATAAGCACTAGAGATGGCCATTATTCAAATTGTCATTAAATCATTAATCACACCAAAAGCATGAGAGATGGTAATATTTCAAACTGTCATTCAGTCATTAATCACATCATGAGCATGAAAGAAGGTCATTTATCAAATTGTTATTCACCCCATTATGCAAGCCACTATTCAGATGTCACTCATTTACCATACCATGAGACTGTTAGGTATCATTATTCAATCATTTATACACCACGCCAACATAACATTAAATGAGGTCATTATTCAATGGTCAAATACCACTTCATGAGAATGTTAGATATTATTTAATCAGCCATTCACCACTTTAACAGCATTTTATATAGCATAGTATTTAATCAGCTGTAGTGTTAGACAGTCATTTAATCATCATGAGTGTTACACAGTTATTATACAATCACTCATTCACAGCCAGAAAATGATAAATGAAGTCATTACTCAAGTCTCAAAATTATGAACATGCTAGAAAATCATTATTAGGTCATGCAATATAGTCATTATTTAAGGCAATGTGCACCACTTAAAAATCATGAATTTGGGTAATTTTTTTTTTCTTGCATATTTAGATAGTTCAATGTGTCTACTTTTAGCTTTCTGTTTATAGAAAAATGCACCAATAATGTCAGATTAGCTTATTTTTAACAATGGGTCACCTCAAGCTATGTTCCATATGTAGAGAGCATGATCCTTCCAACTCTGCAATAGTGTTTCCGATTGCCCAAAATGTGTCATGTGACTACAGTTGTGTCTGTTTACATTTTTTAAAATTCAATCACCAAGGATGGAAAAATGGTTCATGTACAAAAATCTACCTCCTTGAATCAGTTTATAAAAGCAAAAAATCAAGAAAATAGCAGCTAGCAATTGCAAATAAGAATAAGAAAAGTTGAAATAATATTGTTGCAGCTGCCGAGGAGACAGAATGTCATTCAAAGTTCACACACTACGAATTCAATTTCTCCTTCTAGTGACAGTTTTTTTTCTAGTCCTTGTGTTTGTGTGTAATTGTGTATGTATGTGTGTAAAGTGTGAATATTGCTTGTAATATTTTATAGATTTCATTATTTGCAAAAACTATGAAGGCATACTGAAAATTGTATTACTTGGGAGAGAACAATTATTATGGACTCAGTTCTGAGCTCCTGTTGCTGATTTATACAAATTATAAATAACAATCTTATCAAGACACATTTACATTATCTTTTAGGTTTTTATTTTGAGACAAACTACAGCAGATACCTCATTGCCAAATAGAGTACATTTTACATAATTAGTATAGCATAATGTAATCACACACTAATACTTGAGTTATTTTACAAACAAAGGTATGTTTGAAAACATATTAATAGAATTTCAAAGAAAAAGTGTTTGTATAACAATAGGATCTTCTGGCATGATGGTGGTTGAAGTTGCCTGTGTTACTATGGAAGAGAAGTGTTAAAAGACACAAACTCTGCTACCCAGTGCTACTGTCTGATGGTGATGCCAAGACATTCAAACCTTATAGTGAACACACAGTTATTGACAAGGAAGAATGCATCAACCATGTCAGCAAGCGGCCTGATACAGCATTTCGTAATGTAGTAATTAATTGTCATGTCATTGAGGAAGGGAGGTAATTCATCAAAAATGTGAATGCTCTTTATCATAAATTCTTTTTCAGTCAAATCAATAATAAATAAATCTGCTATCTAGCAACCTAACAATGATCAATTTCAAAACATTCATTTCTGTATGAAATACAGAATTACAGAATATAATTATTAAAAATGGAATTTTACCACATTATGACAGAAATATACGTAAATTATTACACACAACAGTAGCAAACTTGTGAAAAAGTAAATGTACTTGTTTCTATTTAAAACTTAGGTACATCCAGGTAAGTTGATACTGATTAGATAAAAATGTCTGAAACAACTTTTATGTAGATGCTGTCATGAGAAGTCTTTTCATTTTGTGGCATATAAGTTAATTTATTTAGATCAATAAATGAAAACTCCCTCTTCAAAGAACTTAAAAAAGGATATAATGAAATATAAATCTATTAGCAATTAATTGGTCAGAAAGAAGAGTAGAACAAAAAATGCATTTCCTTACCCATCTTCTCACATTGTTTATTTCTTTTAATGCAATTTCAAAGTTTAATATAGAATCGGATTAAAATTATGAAGATGCTGGCAAAGATGGATGTTCAAATTTTGAAAACATGTTAAATTCACTATTCATTAAAAAAAATGTCTCCAACAATTTATAACTATATATATAGAATGATGATTCATTATCACTCTCATGAAGAAAGATGACATAATGAAACAGAAATTTAAAAAAAACTATGTTGAACCATAGTCATAAAAAAATACTTTTGTATTCACAAGCCATGATGTCAGGAAAAAAAGCAACATTGTGAAAGTGTTTTTTTTTAAAACAGAAAATCAAGACAACTTTCTTCACTATAAATAGTGCTAACACATAGATGATTGATTTTCTAGCATCTCTGAAATGGGATGAAGGGTTGGTATGGTATAAACAAATGCTTCTGAGACATTAAGAGTTCAAAGCAATCGAAAAAGCAAAACAGTTAAATCCAACATCAAATTAACAAAAATCCTTTCAATATGGTCTAAGACAAAAAAACTGCTTGAAGGTAAAAATATTTCCGTCATACTCTCTCTTGAGATGTCTGGTAGCGCAGATGCAGAGCTGTGGGCTCCCAGTCAATGGCTAAGAATGATCCACCTCGTCCTGCATCAAAAAGTTCTGCATTACATTCCACTCGGCAGCCTCTGCAAAATCTAGTGAAAAACATCAGAAAACAATGAAGTATTCATTATGTGAAATAAATCAAAAATTTGAATATTCTTCTCTATGAGCTAACTTTGCTTCTGAACTATGAAGTATGAAAAGAACTGAAAGCAAGAATCTTGAATTTTAATTAAGAATGACAAAACATTTTGCAGAAAAAGTCTATCAAAGAAAAAAAGGGTATCATTGGGAGCCAGTGTCCAGCACTTTTTAGAGAGCCTGCTACCAGTCTTTGTGAAACAAATATAATTTAAGAAGTGTTATGTTTGCATATCAGCAAAATAATAATAATAATAATAATGGGATATTTATGCACACTAACCCTCAAGTTCAAAGTGCTTATGATATAAGCCACTAAAAATCCAAAACCTGTAGTGCCTTTACTTCACAGCTTCTTAGCTCCCTAAAAGAAGTTTGTGGATGGAGATCTTACTCTGGTTAAGTTAGCAAGTTTATTATAGATGAGAAACCATTTTCTTTGCATAGCTCTCTCTCGAGGTGAAATGTCAATATCCCAGGGGCCAGAACTCCTCTTGGTGGGTTTAGGAAGGAAGATAAGTGAAGTGTGTGGAGCATTCACTAAAATTATTATGATATTTAGGAAGTGTTATTATTGAACTAATGGAATGAAGACTTTCGAGGGAAAGTCATATGCAGACATAGTGTACAACAGCCATTTCACACAAGCTTTCAAAATCTTGCAACAAACTGGATTAAAGCCAGATATCACTGACACCACTTTCACAAGCTTACTACAAACAGCAAGATCTCATAAATTCTATCTGGCCCGTTATGCAAACTTAGTTTGTCTCTTCTATCACATTAAGTTCCACAATGCCAATCACCATAATTATTATCTGATGATCAGCCAAGATAAGTTGACTGAAGACAGCCAAATTAAATCTTCTGCAACCATTCTAACAAAGATAAATGCTGGATACAAGTAGGCATAAAATGATCCACATACTTCGACTATGTGCATCATCTCACCTATCAAGGGTGAAACTAGAACTTTCAAGACATCCGCTGTAAATTTCAACTTTTAAAAATTCTGCCCATTTGGCATTGCCCTAGTATTCTACTCAAGTGAATTATTTCCTGCAAGTATGGTCATCATACTGGAAAAAACAAAACAGTAAAAAGAGACAAGTAACACATTTGAAACAGAAGGCAAAGGTTACATACCTGAACCAGGGACACTTTGCACAAGTGAATCCATCTTTCTGCACCAGTTTTAATGCAAATGGGTATTCATAGCCGAGGCTGTCATCACTGAAACGCACACATACAATTACATATGCAAGCACGAATGAATAAATAAGCAAGTAGACCTATACACAAATTAATACCTGTCTATTCTCATTATTATTTACAAAAAAAAAACAAACTAAATCAAAAATGTTTACCAAATGGAAAAGAGAATCCTTTTCAAATCTATCAAATAAATGCATTAACTTTGTAGTAGAATTTTTTCTTAGATAGTATAATTCTGGTCAATCAAAGACTCTACAGTTAAGTCTCGGATTACGAACAAGTTCTAAGGATGCTCATAACCTGATTTGGTACATAATGAGAATTTGCAAGTAAGTGTTCGAGTCTGTTAATAAAACATTTGCCTCACAACTTTTATTGTACCAAAGAATGCCTCAAACCTATTAATAATGCAATACAATACAGTAAACTGTAAAAGTAAAACATAAGCAATTTGAACTGTGATGACTCACTTCACATATCAATGCAAGAATCACAAACCTTATTAGTCAAGAGGACTGATGACAGAAGACAGAGACAGACTGACATTTATTCAAGATCTACCCCTAGATATTTGGTTAAAGAGTTCAATTCTTTTATTATATAAGAATCTTCGATTAAGAGGGTGGTTTCTTTAATCCCAAAATGATACTGGTGGACAGACCTGCAAAATTTCCATCTACATATGCTTTCATGCATTTCAACTCTTGTGCTATGCAGCCTATCAATATGTTCAAAGATCCATTTACTTTGGGTCTTTCTGACAGGACACAGTCTATCAAACATGACAACAAAGTGACTGCACACACCACAGCACTTACAAACCACTGAGTGGGCACAATGGTGTGCATAAATCTGACCTCACAAGCTACTTTTAGCAAGACAATGCCAGGAATACTGCACTACCAGCAAGAGAGTTGCAAAGAATGCTGCCACTGCAGCTATTATATACAATCCTGACATCTAAGTAAGTATATAGCAATATTAATAAAAAAAACCAAGAGGAATAATAAACCACAATATATTTATAAATCTAAATATAACAGAATCCTTTTCTCAATAAGTCCAATCGCACAGATTATAAATAAGTTACTTTTGGGATTAAATTATGTGATCACCAGATCTGACTCTCAATAGGCAAAGGGCAACACTGTTAAAAACTGCTTCCCTTGTTTTCCTGAGGAAAACCTCAACACCAATACATGACAATGATGCCTGCAAGGGAGCTAATAACACTATATGGCACTGAAGCAATCCTAGTTTCTATTAACCCCTCCCCTAAATATGGGAATGACTTCTTACCATTTCTATGATGTTATTACTTTCAATGTTTTCTTTATTAATTAGAAGCTGAATTATTTCTCTTACCAAGAGGGGATAACATCGCTCTGATGCAATTACTGTCAATGCAATTTTTTATAAATTTTAAGTGGCATTAACTTTCTTATCAAGCAGGGAAAACAATAAAATAAAATTACTAATATGTCACTTTTCTGTTTCTTCCGAAAATACAGTGAACCCCTCAAGTAATAAGCCTGCACAATGTAATGTTACACAAAGGACATTCTCTCGATGGTTTCTGTGTATGGATGAACACTTTAGTACGTGACTGAAAAATCTGCATAATGACCACTATTACAGAATGGTTTGTGGTCCTTAAGCAGGGTCTTCTGTGGAAGTGACATGCGTAATCTTGCCATGGGGAACTAATACGAGCTTGTGGTATTGAAGAAATTGTAATCTCTAAAGAAATCAAGGGGAATTAACTAATACCAACAAGCTTGTGGTACTGAAGAAAATAGTAATTTCTAAAGAAGGGGAATAACTTTTAAGGGGAGCTAAAGTTAGTGACACTGAAGTGATCCCAATTTCTTCTGGAAAAACCCAAGACGAATACTTTCAGTAAGAGGTGCTAATTCTGTTAAGTTACAATGAAGCAATTCTAATTTCTTTAAAAAAAAATGCTAGTGAAATAACACATTTAACCTTTAGAATACTACATATTTCTGCAGTTTCTACTAGTTTCTCTTGATTGCAGATATACCAGCAATGAACGGGAAAGTGTCTGTTATCAAGAATGTATAGACTTACCAGTCTTGAGCATGGTTGATGGTTCGCTGCTCACTGGGGGGCAAAGGGCTAACCAGGCGAGCAACTTGCACCCACACAAAATGGTATATATCTTGACACATTGTATTTTCATCTCGTGGAATGATGATAGGTGTACCAAAAAGGCTAGGTCGTGTCTTTTGTGATGAGAGGAAGTACACATCCATTAGCACCTGAAAACATAATAAGAAATAAACATTCATTAGACAGGAAAAACAAATATCACAGAAATGAATAAAGCTCAACAAAAAACAATCTGTTACAACAAAAAGGTAGGCTTCATTAATCTACAATGAGACAACAATCTCATTATTTTCTTTTTTTTTTTTTAAAAAGAAGAAACATTGAACTAACAGTAACATACTTTATAAATAATATAAATTCTAAAATTTAACGTATTCATTTCTTGCTCATTTCTTTCATCTATTTACATTTATCAAGGATTTTACTGATTTTAAAATTAAATAACTTTATATAAATTCTGATTTCCTAAAATTAAGCTTTCAAAGAGAGATTAACCGAAGTTCTATCTATATAATGCCCTGGAGGAACTGCACTATACCATTTTTCGATGCACTCCAATCAGAAAATTATCAAAGAGTTCCAGTGAGCGTGAGAGACTGTCAGCACTGCTGCCAACCATGCTGGGTGTGCGGGAGTGGGTGGGAGAATCTTCCAACTGATGACCCCCAGAACCTGAAGGATCACAGTTGTGAGGCTGTTTCTGCTGAAGTTGATGTGGCTGGCCATTGCTCATTCGGGAGGATGGACTTCCTGTTGGATGTTCTGTGAAAAAATGTGGCCTAAGTAAGTGATTGTCTGAGTAAGTGATAATCTGATTTGGTGATTGTCGGAGTCAGTGATACTCTGGGTAAGTGAAATGAAAACACTTAACTAAGTTGTAAACATTGTGCATGTTCTGTACAATATTGCACACACATGCTGATGTCATTGTGTACTGCCACAATAGTGGATAAACATGTGCAAACATATGTACATGCATACAAACAAACACTCCTTAGTAACCAAGAGAACACTTTCTGGCAAGTAAATACTTTCTGTATTTGAGAGGACATAAAGAGAAACATAAAAAAGTATAAATCATTTTAACAATTAATCAAAAGATAAAGCTAGATACAAGGTAAATGATCAGTCAGGAAGTTAATATGTCAAGATAGTAGAGCAGTTAGCTTGGTAATGACCTGCCAAGGTATTTAGGGAGTCTGGCTAGGTAATGGCATATCATGACAGATGAACAGTCAGTCTAGATAATGACATGTCAAAGTAGTTGAGGGGTCTGGCTAGTAATGATATGTTGAAGTAGCCTAGGGTCTGGCTAGTACTGTCAAAGAAGTTCAGCAGTCTATTTGCAAATATCAAAAACATATGAAGGGTTAAATCTCTTGTAAAGAATTTTCAGTATTATAACTCTTTAAGATTGATGCACTATTAAATGGACTTCACTAATTTGATTTTTTAGAAAAATCAATACGAGCAATGATGCTCAATACCTTCACCTCATCCCTGCATTCCCCTTGACCCTATTTACAACACAGTACTAGTCTATGAGTTAGGTTTGATTTGGTCGAATTGATTTTGATTTCACTAAGTGTGTTCAATTCTAAAAGAATTAACAGCTCAAAAATATGAAGGGAAAAAAAAATGTTATTAGAATAATGAAAGTGCTTAAAGTATAAATGACATCAGGATATATCTAAAAATCTTTGAAAAAAATAAAAATCTGAAAGTTTCATCAATTTAAAGTTAAATTAATGCACTGAATAATAAAATTAAAATGGACCCATCCATCCATCCATCCATCCACCTACTTACCATCACATGAAAGGTTTTCTACTAAAATGTAAGCAAAATAAGGTACATTTCATATAATAAAAATAATGAATATTTATGTAAATTTTTTTTTACCATAAAGTTGGTAAAATATTTTTACATAAATATTCATTACTTTTATTATTAATTGTTAATCCACATCAAACTGCATGGTTGCCAATACTGAAGCAAATATGTCACTATGCATAAGGCAGAATGCAGTAAATGACTGAATTACTAATACTGAAGCCACAACACCATGAAGCACAATTTAATAAATGGTCAATGATGGTTTAAATTAATTTTGCTGAAGCCATATCACTAAGCACAAAGCATAAAGCAATAACTGTGTATGAGTTACTAATCTGATATCACAATAACACTATCCACAAGGCAGTAAACAGCAATGACTGTATATGAGTTACTAATCTGATATCACAATAACACTATCCACAAGGCAGTAAACAGCAATGACTGTGTATGAGTTACTAATCTGATATCACAATAACACTATCCACAAGGCAGTAAACAGCAATGACTGTGTATGAGTTACTAATCTGATATCACAATAACACTATCCACAAGGCAGTATACAGCATGGACTGTGTATGAGTTACTAATCTGATATCACAATGACTCTAACCACACGGCAATATACAGTGATGACTGTATATGAGTTATTAATTTTATATCACAATAACACGATCCACAAGGCAGTATACAGCAATGAATCATTAAGTTCTAAATCATAAATTACCTTTTTTGTTGCTTAAGTTCATTTGCCCATTCTCTCAGGATCTTTTACAATCTGCAGGTAAAATCCATATATTCAGGATCACTTACTGACAAGCTTTCCACGTTGTATTTCATTGAGGCCAACAGTTTCTGTGGTAAGAATGTGACCCGGATATTCTTCTTCAGCTGAAAGAGGTGTGATTTCTGGTGATGAAGGTAACTCATAGGCATAAAGTGTTCCCCCTAACAAGGTTCGTATCTTTTGGTCATCTTTAGGTAATGTCTGGAATAACAAACAAGATGCAGCAGAAGTTCACTCAAAAGCAAACAATGATAAGAAGCATTGTTTTTACAGAAATGGGACTAATCCACCAATGTCTATTTTTAGCACAATGGGACTACTCTATCAATTTGGAAACTGTCATAAATAGATGATGTATAATATTAGTCAATCAGTCCTACAAGTTTGCATTTGTTCCTGACTGAGCTAATCGTCAATAAGTTAACTATGGTTGTTTCTTTTTCTTTCTTAAATTGTTATACCTGTAAACAAAGCATATCATGTAATTTGTTCTTCCCAAATTGAAAGTGACTTAATTAAGTGCTGAATTGTGACATGAGTTATTTACCTTCACTATAGGTCCTTGTATTTCCACCAGAAGGAGCTGTTCTGCAGGAATACCAGATAATAAAGATAGTTCTCTTTTCAGGGCTTTGTATTTTTCATCCATGTTCAATCTCAAGCCATATTTCACAGGTACAGATCCATTTAGGCGATTAACTGTTGTGTGATTTTTGAAAAATAAATTAATGTAAAATATATATTTTTCTCTTTCAACAGACAAATAAGAGGAGTTGTCTACGTATTTTATTCAAAAGTATGTTCAACACTCCACATCAGAATACCCACAAAAAAATTTTAAAAAAATAAAAATCATCCACTTCCTCAATGAGAAGGACTGCAAAGTAAGTTTTTCGCACACCATACCTCAGAAGTCTCTAACCTTGAGAGTTCATGACTGCAAAGTAAAGTTTTTGACACAAATACCTCAGAGGTACCTAACCTTGAGAGTTCATGACTGCAAAGTAAAGGGTTTTGACACAAATACCTCAGAGGTATCGAACCCTGAGAGTTAAGGACATACTAGAATGCACAAGAAAAGAAATGTAAGCCAAAGATACCCCCCTACTCCACGACTTAATTGGACCTTACCTGCACTATCTTATGGACTTGCTAGCTAGTCATTTTCAGGTAGGTACAACAGTACCTGTAGACCTAATAATTCTATCAGTTTCAGCTTTTAAAACACTTCCCACTTCTCCTTGAGGAATATTTAAATTAATAAACAACCTACTCAGAATTGGAATGATAGAACCAAAATTACTAAACAAAATGATATGAAGCAAGTTTGTAGGGCCATCCCAACAATATAGTGAGCTAGCTCTCATTAAATGAGATGACCTTTATGTTAAACTTCTGGCAAGCCAGGAATTAAGAGAGTTAGAGAAGTCTGTGGATGGGAAATGATTAAGTTTAAGTGTATAGTCCTGAAGCTTGCTTCTGAAATCAATCATTCTTACAGATATTTGAATATGAAGTTAGTTAAAGAAGATAAATCCTATCAATATAGTTACCTGATTGCTCCTTATATAAAAAATAATGCCCCAAAATAATAAACATAATACATAAACAATACCCAAACTTAAAACCTAAACATAATACCCAAACAATACCCAACCAATGCCCAAATATTTAATAACATAATACTGAACATAATACACAAACAAATTTACATAATAATAAACATAATAACTGTGGTGTGGGTTTTAAAAAAATACTTAAAACTCTAACATGGCCAACCACACATAACAAAAATAATACATAAATATAATAATAAAACACAATCAGAAATATAATAACAACAAACATAATACAAAATTTTCTTTTTATGCAATAACTTTCATACAAACAGAAAATACAAATAATCTATGATCAGAAACAATTCTTTTGAATTCCTACCTGCAAATTAAGTTTACAAAGAAAAAAAAATTAATTATTAGCCCAATCAGCTTACTCAATTTTTGCTTTGGCATTTAAACATAATACATTTTTCATATATAAAAACTGTACTGTGTTTATTTTGAACCAGAAAGATTCATACATAAAAAAAATCATATTAACAAAATATAAACCAACGCACATTCTCTGAATGCAAATTTTTGCATTTCAACTAATGCACTGTCTGGTACTTGCATACACTTTTATCTTTAAAGCAAAGCTTACTGTATCAAGAGTCAGGCACTTAGGTATAATAAAAAGGAATAAAACTATAACATTATTGCAGGAAAACCATTTAAACAATAGAAAACTGGTGCATATTTATTGACATTCTTACTGTGAGACTGTTATCAACATGAAATTGCAAGACATACACAACAAACGCTTTGAAAAGTTACATCTCAAAATATGATTCTGAAAATAAGAAATATGTTCAAAAGGTGAAAAAAGGAAACTAAATAGAAAGACCGTTCTTACTCACCTAGTATTTCCAGGTGTATACAGGAATCCATGGGGAGGGGCAATGACAGATAAGAGTAGGGGTCAAAACGCACAGAAATCTTGCCGCATTCCTTGCACCGGACTTGAGATCTTAGCTGACCATGAAACAGGTCAACAATCAAGGACTGGTTCCGAAGAAGGTGGTTCTCCCAAGCCTAAGATATGAAAAGCAGCCAACATCTATTAGTAGGGTACGACATTACAGCTAAAACTGTTACTACTAAGGTTTATTCATTACAAATGTGTTAAAGATATTCATGCATTTCTTTGATTGCACCAACACACATGCACACACTTGCACGTACATCATATGATGTAACCTGAATTGCTACAACATACTTCTCTTGCCACTACTTCATCTGGCCGGTCATCACTGTCTTTCAATTCAACATAAGGCTTCTTGTGGACCCTGTAAGGAAAAAGTTTAAAATACTTGAAAACATATTACATCACTCAATTGACTTGCTTACAAAAAGTGCAACAAGTCAAAGGCAATCAAATGTAAAATATTAATTTTTTTTTTTTAAATACCAAAAGCAAAATTAATGCTTGAAAACTTATTACATCATTCAATTGTCTTCCTTATAAAAAGTGCAACAAGTCAAAGGCAATCAAATGTAAAATATTAATTTTTTTAAAAAATACCAAAAGCAACATTAATGCTTGAAGTTTTATGGACAGAAATACCCAGTGAGTATACCTCACCTGTTCAGGTCTTCATGCAAGCCATCTAAGAGAAAACTAAGCAACTCCTGAGAGTCATGCTGTTGGAAGCCATTGAACCGTGGAGCATACTTTCCGATTGTCCACTGCAAAACAGAAATAACCAGTGGTAAATCAGAAGAATATACATGGTGTACCACAGCTAAAGGAATATAAATCTGGATAAATGGACAGCTGGATAGATGGTCACATAGAAGAAGGTAAGTCAGATGGAGGGATGGGAATACAAAGGACAAACAGACAGAAAGCAATACAAAGGACTGAAGAGCATATTTTCAAGAATAAAGATAAACTTGGCTTTCAAGGTGTGGAATGATGAATATACGTGTGTACAGTGCTTGTTTTGTTTTACAAGTAAAACCATGCCTGGCAGCAAACTAGGTCACCACCCGCTAGTTTTGAATCGCGCGGCGTGGTATTGCGCATCTGCTGTAGTTAATGTATAATGCTGTGTTAGTGTGTACATTTTTAATCGTCCTTTACCATGTTATGCATTTATTAACTAAAGTTGTTATTTATGTATTTAAATAGGAAGTGGGTTGTACCTTGTATTTCTATAACTTTGTATGCTGGTTTGTATTATTTTTTTAGTGTATTTTATGATTTATGTGTGTAAGCATGGTTTCCTCCTATCACAGGAATATAGTTATTTATTTTATATGATAATTTATCCTGTAAATATATTGTAAGGAAGTGTTATATTTAAAGAGTATTTAGTGTAATTTTCTTAGACAGTAAAAGCAACAGACAACTCTAAGTAGTTTAAAAGAAATTTATATTAGAACCAAAGTAAGATAGCACAGAAGAGTCAGTTAGCACCGGTTTCAGTCTCTGTGTCTGAATTGTCTACTGTGGGCTTTCTTTGCAGCCAGGACTTTCAAGTTATATTGCATGTTAGAGGTGTGTGAGAGTCGGAAGGCTTGGTTGTATGCGAACATGGAATCATGTAGCTGAACAGAGAGAGAAGTTTGGTTGGCAGTATGTGGGGGGAGAGTGATGTGGACAGAGAGAAAGACAAAGCATTTGGCAGTGTGTCGCCAAGAATAAAGGACTGACTTTAAAGTTGCATGTTAGAGATGTGTGACAGTTGGAAGGCTTGGTTATATGCGAACAGAGAATCATGTAGCCGAACAGAAAGAGAAGCTTGGTTGGCAGTATGTGGGGTGGGTGGGGGAGAGTGATGTGGACAGAGAGAAAGACAAAGCATTTGGCAATGTGTCGCCATGAATACTTCATGTGAACGTACACGGTGTTGTGTGTTGTTATCTCTTGCTGTGGCTGTTGTGAAAGATTGGACATATTGTCTCCATCATCATCATTTCATCTCGCATCAGGGGGTGACCCATAACAACACAACAACCACACCCCATCAAAAAAGTATTAAATATATATATATTATAAAGTGTTACCAAAATGTGTAGTCATACAAAGAATAGGTGTGAAGAGGATGAAAAAAGAGAAGAGGATGATAGCAACAACAACAAAAAAAACCCTACCCCAAGTCTATGTGACTGGCAGATTTAATCCAACTTTTATACATGTACACGACAGTTTCTATAGCCTTCTGATCAAGATAATATATTTATTATAACTTTATGAGGTTGTTCAACAATGTTCATACAATTCAAACATGAAACTATTTTCATAAACTTTGCAAATATATTAATTCAAGCATTCTGTAGATATTTGGAACATTTTATAAACCTATTAGTGGAAATAATGATTTCTGAAAACAATGAAATACAGTGCACATGACATAGTGTATCAACTCTGTGGATAAAGCATACCCGGAGCTTAAGAGGTGCAACGCTACGAGCAGTGCCACTCCAGAGATCCTTAATCAGTTCTCCATACCGCTGTGCTATATGGCCCTTCATGCCAAGAGGGTTGTCCCTGCAAGAGTAAATTTTTTTTTTAAATGAAAAAACTGTCCTTGCAATAGAAGAGTGAATAAAATTAACCCTGTCCCAGCAATAGAATAGTAAAGAGAAATGTATAACACCATCTTTACAATAGAAGAGTAAAAAACAAAAAACAAAACACTGTCTTTGCAATAAAAGAGTAAAAAGAAAATGTAAAACACTGTTCCTGCAATAGAAGAGTAAAAAGAAAATGTAAAGCACTGTTCCTGTAATAGAAGAGTAAAAAGAAAATGTAAAACACTGTTCCTGCAATAGAAGAGTAAAAAGAAAATGTAAAGCACTGTTCCTGCAATAGAAGAGTAAAAGAAAATGTAAAACACTGTTCTGTATCAAAAGACAGTCTACCAAAAGTCAATGTTCTTGCACTAGCAATCAAACATTTTTGTCCAAAGACAGTGTTCTTATAATTCAATGTTCCTCATCAAAGACAAAGGTCTTTAAATACAACATTTATTATCATCAAAGGAAAACTGTGCTCCTTAAATGCAAAATTAATACAAAACATCCAAGGTTTGTGTTCTTGTAAATACAACATTTAATATAACACATCCAAGATTGTTTTTTTTTGTAATACAACACTGAATATAAAGCATCCAAGGTTTGTGTTGTTGTAAATACAACATTTAATATAACACATCAAGATTGGTTTTCTTGTAATACAGTTAATATATTGCATCCAAGGTGGGAATTCTTTTAATACATTTTTAATATGCCTCCAATGTTGGCGTTCTTGTAATGTAATACTTTCTATAACATATCTAAAGTCAGTGTTCTTGTAATACATCATTTAATATAATGCCTTGGTGCTCTTGTAATGCAATAATTAATATAACACATATAATATATCAAATAACATATATTACCAGTGCTCTGGTATTCTCTATAATGTATCCAAGGTTGTGTCCTTGTAATACAACATTTAATATAATGCCTTGGTGTTCTTGTAATATGTTATTTAATATAAAGTAACTAAGGTTAAGAGTACTGTAATACAATGCTTAAAATAACACATTTAAAATCGGTTTTCTAGGAATATAATATTTAATAACAAAAGATGTAGTGTTCTGAAAAAATAATGCTTAGCATTATATTGCAATGTTCTTGCATTATGTTCTGTATCAAAGGATTGAGTTATTATATTAAGATCTGTATCAAAGGGCAAAGCTCTTACATTTTGTTCTGTATCAAAGGCCTAAATTCTTATTATGGGACACAGTTCTTACAATATAATATTCTATATCCAAAGATTTGTTTTTGCATTATATTTAGTACCAAAATACAAGTGATAACGTTTTGGAAAAAACAAAACAATGCTTAGCATCAAAGAGTAGTGTTCCTGCATTATGTTCAGTGGGTAGTGTTCTTGCAATATAACATTTATAAATTTTTAAAAAATGAGAAAACACTGTTCATTATCAAAGACTGTTTTCCAGAAATACAAAATTTAGGATCCAAGGACCAAATTCTTGTAACAGTAAACCCAGTAATCAAAGACATTATTCTTGTAATTGGACATTGTTCATATAACAGGACACTCAGTAATCAAGGACATTGTTTTTATAAGAGGACGCTCAATAATCAAGAATACTGTTCTTATAATGGTACACCTAGTAATCAAGAACATTGTTCTTGTAATAGGACACACAGTAATAAAGGATATTGCTCTTGTAACAGGACACAGTAATCAAGGGCATTGTTCTTGTATAGGACACAGTAATCAAGAACATTGTTCTTGTAATAGGACACACAGTAATAAAGGATATTGCTCTTGTAACAGGACACAGTAATCGAGGGCATTGTTCTTACAAAAAGATACACAAATAAAGGACATTGTTCTTGTAACAGGACACAGTAATCAAGGAAACTGTCTTTGTAACAGGACACAGTGGTCAAGGGCATTGTTTTTGTAATAGGACTCAATAATCAAGAACACTGTTCTTGCAATAGGACCCATTAATCTAAGACACTATTCTCACAATACAGCTTTTAATATCCACAATGTTGGATGTCAAATTATATTGTATAATATAAAAACAAAAATGTACATAAAATATATTTCCTCACAAAAGGTGATAAATAACTAATATAAAGTTTAATACTACAAAGAGAATATGACAACAAAAATATGACAACTCTGTATTAAATGCTTCAGCTAGATATGATTTCTTGTATAGAAATGTTTTAAGAAAAGAATTATCCAGAAAATAAATATTTCACAATCACCATGGAATCCCATCAAGTATTTACTTGATATATGAGAGCAAAAACAGGTAACTGTTGCTATAGGAAAACATACCTTTAAAATATATTTTAATCTAATTTCTTACTGTCTCATTTTAATCTGAAATGAAGTATGCCTACAAAGTACTATATTTACATCAGAAATTGCAAAATTTGAAAAAATATCAAAGTTACTGCACTCAAAAATAACCATACCTGTTTAATTCAAAGAGATGCAGGCCTCCTGCAAAATACTGTGTGAGTGGCCAGGTATTAGACACGCATTGGAGCGCTGCATTCATGAAACATGTGTTCCCCAGGTTGTTCAAACCTGTTGCACCTTTGGTTGTAGGAACTGTCACAATGCAATATGATAAAATATACATTCATTTAAAAACTTAAAACTGGAAAATGACTCGAGAGAAAATGAAACTAAAATCCTCCAATTGCAAGTATCTTCAAAACTATAGCTCTTTTGAAGTCTGTTTCAAAAGTACAGTAATTAAACAGATCTAATGAAACAAGAATGATAATATAAAGAAATCTAATTAAGCTGATAAATCAACATTAGATTTTTCTAATGTTAGATTATTTACAAATTAGACCATACTTTTGGTCTTATAAAAATGGAACTCATCTGCAAAAAGAACAAAAAATGCCCATCTTCTAACTAATTGGAAATATATATATATATTATAGGAATTTACTCTGCGTTCAATTGTTGGAAAAATATGTTGAATGATTTCCCTTCTACTTTTTTTCAACATATTCTGTATCGATGCAATCTATATTTAGAATGCAGAGCATTTATTCAGTAGAAAAGATAAAAGAAAAAAAAAATAAAGCTACTTCTGACATTGCCTCAAACATGGCAAATCATCAATAATGTGTAAAAAAAGCAATGATTTAAGAGTGGATGAAACACTTCCAGAAATCCTTAATGACTTTGACAGTGATGAAGATGATTTTTGATAGCTATGTGACAAATCTGATCCTTGATGATGGATTTGCATGCCAAAACAGTAATAAATGACTCTGATAATGTGGAAAGCTAGTTAAGTTTTCGTTTTGCTACTTTAAAGTATGCGATAAATTTGTGTTATATGTACTATGCTGTGTTAGAGTATATGTTTTTATCGTTGTACACTGTTTTAGGTCATTATTAACTGATACTGACGTTTATATATTTAGACAGAAATTTTTTTTATAGTTTGTGTTTATGTATTTTTGTATGCTAGTTTATATTATTTTCTTTGTGTATTTTATGATTTAGTTGAGTGAGAATGGTTTTTCCATAGATACCAATATAGTTATTTATTTTATTATGTACTTTATCTTTCAAATTATATGTTAGGAAAGAGTTGTATTTAAAGAGTAATTAGTGTAGTATCTTTAGATAGTAAAATCATAACATAACTCTTAGCAGTTTAAAAGTAAATTATGAATAAACAAAAGTAAGTAAACACAGTACATGGAAGTAACTGTAGAATGATATGGGTTTTTCTTAGTAGCCCATATTAATATATTATTGGTGTGTTAGTGTGTGGGTCACTAGTGGTATGCATGCAGAGGAACAGAGAATTATGTAGCATGAAAAAGGGAGAAAGAGTTTGGTGGGTCAAAAAGTGGCTGTGTCCCCAAGAAATAAAAGGTCTCTCATGTAAACACAGTGTTGTGTATTGCCACCTCTTGCTGTGGCTGTTGTCAAGCTTGTGACATATTGTCCTTCACCATTGTTGTTGTCTTGTATTATGTAATGACCCACTACTACACCCTCACCCCCCATCACAATATTCTCTGAAAAGTCTGATTCTTTGGATGAAGGATTTGTATGTAAACACAGTGAAAATGACATAACTACCTGACAAGTCTGATGAGTTTGTGGTGCAAATATAGTGAAAAATTACTCTGATAAAATCTGACAGGATGGTTCTTTGATTGATGAGTTTGCATACAATTATGGGAACAAATGACAATGATTCATATTCATATTTTAATGACTGTGTGATATCAACAAATCAAAACCAAAGACAGAAGCAACAAAATAAACAGTGTTTCACTAGTGATTACCTCACAGCTGACCATAAAGATGATCATCCACAGCATTGCGAAATAACATCATCACCTCAGGAAGAGGAAGGATAACAAGGAAGGAGACAGGAGAGAGAGGGTTGTCAATAATGTGATTAAGTATGGTAGCGGATGCAGGCATGAGTGTGATTCTAGTTCCTTATTGTTTTGTACTGATACTGTAAATTTGGAAAATGCTTCTGCAGAGAGTTCAATCAATATTTATCTTTGTTTATGTACTTAAAATTTTCACTAGTAGAAAATTGGTGATTTATACTCATCATTTTCAGATTGTGATGTCAACATGTCAAAATAAAAGTCAGAGACATAACGTAAACAATGAGACACTAGCAAATATTTCAGAAACTGACAGTACTGGTGATTGGTGATTTAATCTATAGCATCACAAAAGGTATGTTACAGGTAAAGATAAAAGATTAGTGAGAGGGAGAGCAGGAAGGATATGTGGCATGAATGTATATCAGCAGGTACAGACATAAATATGGATCTAGTTGTAAGAGTTTTGCATATGCTGCAAATTTTGAGATTGCTTCTGCAAAAAAAAAAAAAAATTATTTAGAATTGCTTATAAGCTTATAAGAGCAATAATCACACAGAGTTACCCCACATGTTTCATTTAAAGAGATTTTTTTATCCCTGAGAAATTTTTGGTTGGGTCTTGTTTCAAAGTCATAGGGTTCTTGCACGGACAGTGATGGCATAAGAGTTTGCAATAGGGCAATATCTGCTTCATCACCATTTCTTCAAAGCAATAAAGCAAAACAAAACAAAATAAAACAAAAAATCCAAAATGATTATTTTGTTCCTTTTTGTAGACAACAATGACAATGATAACAACAACACTGAAAGAAAAGTTGTTTTTCCCTTCTCCCAACTTTTATAAAAAGAACTACCTTACTTATCCCTTTTCACTCTCAGCCCAAATATTTACTATGTGAACATATGCTTTAACAAGAGTACGATTATGTTTTTCATGATGCTTTTGTGTGAACACACCCTTGAATAAAAACAGGATGATGATTTTCATGATGTTGTTGTGTGAACAAGCCTTTGATCAAAAACAGGATGTTGGTTTTCATGACAGTGTTGTATGAACATGTCCTTGACACAAACAGGATGATGATTTTATGGTCCTGTTGCATGATTCATATAAACTTTTATGTGATAGAAATTACTAACACTATTTGCTACCTATTGTAAATGTCTAAATAATCTGGACATTTATTTTAAAATTATAACAAATAATAATCATATCCATTTAAACCAACAAAGAAACTTTACATACTTGACTAAAAGATAAATCTGGCAGAATTAAAATAAAACATACAGAGAGTTATTACCATTTTTTTTTTTTTAGATTTTGATTTTTATAATTTTGAATCATAGTAACTAAAGAAACTGAAGCTCTGTTGTCCAGACTTATAGACTTTAAAATGCAATGTTGTGAATAAATATTATCTTACCTGCCTTTTCATTTTTGTTATGCTTATCTAATTTATTGTACTTGTAAAAATCTAATTTCTTACATTTGACACCTTCGAAATATGTTTTATAATGCTCTAATATTAATTTTTCTTTTAAGAAATATACCCCCCCAAAAAAAAAAAAATGCACCACCATCATCACCCCATAAATCATAAAAATAATAACGAACAGAACATTTAGCTGGCACGTTTATCTAAAATATAGACTTGTAGAAAGAATAAACATAACTTTCTTAGACAGGGACATATTATTTCTTCTTCAATAACATATCTTACTGAGATACAGACACATTTGTTCTTCATGCCATCTTACTTAAATTTGGACACATTATTTGTTCTTAAATACAGACATATTATTTGTTATTGAATAACATGGCTAACTTTGATATTGATATATTAATTGTTCTTTAATTACACAACTTACTTAGATATAGACAATTGAATCATCTTCTCAAATATGACTGGCTACATGAGATATGCCACATAATAATATGGATACTTAGCAATAGCACAAGGACAAATCTTACTGGTTGTACAAGATATGCCACATAATAATATGGATACTTAGCAATAGCACAAGGACAAATCTTACTGGTTGTACAAGATATGTCACATAATAATGTGGATACTTAGCAATAGCACAAGGACAAATCTTACTGGTTGTACAAGATATGCCACATAATAATGTGGATACTTAGCAATAGCACAAGGACAAATCTTACTGGTTGTACAAGATATGCCACATAATAATGTGGATACTTAGCAATAGCTTTCTTTATAGCTAATAAGGACAGATATGCATTTGACCACTAACTTACTTGTTTATTACATGCAATTTGATGGTCATCAGATTGTGTAGACAGAGAATTATGTATATGTATTTTAAGTAACATAATAATAACAGTTAGTTGTTTATTAATTGCAATTCAATGGCCATTAGTTTGTGTAGATAAGAAAATTGTGTGCACACTTTCAGTATTGACAGATTTCTATATCTTGCTAGTTAAATCTTATGCTTATAGTCACAACACTACTTCCTTGGGTGTTGCTGTATTGACCTCATAATGTATGTTGGGCGACATTATGGTAACTCTGGGCTGTTAGTCACAACACTGCTTTCTTGAGTGTTTAAGTGTTGATATATTTGCTTCATAATGCTGAGTGACATTCAGGTAACAGCTCTGAGCTGTACACATACAGATCTCTAGCTGCTGACTGCTTAGCAAGCACTTCAAGTAAATACCACACTGTACAAAAACCATTCTAATGGATTATGCCTATTTGTTTTTTTCCCAGTGGTTTTTACAGCACAAGCTAATTATGTATGCCATACACAGAAAAAATAGAGTACAAAAATTCGTTATCCTAATCTTTGCTAACAAATTAAACACCTAACGTGACTGCCTGAAAAGATGTCTTGGAGGACTAGACGCTTCATCATGTGAGAATACTCAGAGGCATGGATTCATAAAAAAAAATGGGTTACATTGCATAGAATGTAGTGTATGTCATTTATATTTTCTTATGATTGTGATCAAGTTAAAATTATTTTATAGATTGTTAATGATATAAATTACAATCACTACTTTTCGACTACTGAAATCTGTTATTTTTGTGGCTGTTGATTAAGCTAAGTAACATGTGATCTTCATTCAATTTGACATTACTGATTACAATCATATGTAGGCTCATCTGGCTTTTTGCTTATTCTATCTGCTATTTAAATTTGTTCTAGTGTGAATGAGTGTGAGTTAGGTCAAGCCATGAGTATTAATGTCTCTTGCCTGGCACATGTGCTCCATCTGCGTCATTTGTGATCCTGGTCATTCCTAGTCTGGAAGGCATGAGAGGAGTTAATGAAGCACAAACTACTACCATTTATTATTTCAGTCTCAGCCCATCAATGCATCACAGATATGTTCTATGCTTTTTACTATGATTATTTAAAATTTATTTATTTGAACATAGTTTCCGGTAAAAAACAAGGCAGAGTCTAACATAACACCATAATGATGCCAATTTTTTAAAACTGAAAATGGATGACAATAAACTGCAGCACATGCCAAAAAGAAAATTAATTTAATTCAAATAACAGCAAAATTGAAACATACATAAAATATAATCTAAGTGAAAATACAATTTGGGATCTAAATTAATTAAAAAAGTGACATTTAAAAAATGTAACTCAAAATTAAAAATAAAATAAACATAATTTTACTGACACTGGTTTTACTTAACCTTTAGCACACTGAATTCACTTCTTTTAGCAGTATTAGAATAAGCAACACACATCAACTTCATAGTTTAAAAAAATTCATTAAACTTTCATAGTTTTTAATAAGATGTCTATGTATAGTGTGTATATAATTTAAAATTTAACTTTTAAAGGCAGTATAAATAATATAATATTGTGAAAAATATTCTTGGTAAAATGTTATGTGCCTATAACTTGCCGACAAACTATTGTTACTTTCAACCAATAATAAAATGTCAAAATTTATAAACTTTTGAATGTAGAAATTTTTGGGGAGGAATTACAACACAAACAATGAATCACATGGCATTTATAGTCAATAACAAAAATACTCTGATCTACAACAACCTCAACAATGGCAACAACAACACTGCAGAAATGATCACCAACAATGGCGAAGACATCAACAACAAATGGCAGTATTATGAGCAGTAGGGATATTTCAACCACCCTGTTGTGGACACGTTCCAAGTGCTGCTTGACCATCTATACTAGATGCCGTAGCCCATCTTCAAAAATCCCAATGGACACTGGGGACAGTGTCAACAAAAATGACAACACGACCAGTGAGGAGGAGCCATGGGGTTGAACATCCTGGGTACATACACACCAAGTACAGACTTGGTGTGCTACCAGCCTGGGCTCTGTAAGATACCCCCTCCCACTTCCATATTGGTAACAACAGCAACAACATCCACAACTTTAGTCCATGGAATACCATGCTATTTCTGCCTTTGCCGGACAGATATGTTATGGACAAGCCTGCAACAAGACTGCAAGATGCTTTTAAAAATTCCTACTATAGAGATGATGTAGCCAACAGGCTGACCCCTACCCCCTTTTCCCAGCGTGAAAGCTGGAAGCACCCCCTACTTGAACAACAACAACTCTGATAAAGTGATGAAACTTTACAAATTTATTATGATGAATGTAGCAATGTAGAAACAAAGTGGCTTCACTGAACTGATATAAAGACAACATGATTCTTTGTTTTACTATTTTACTTTTAAAAAAATAAAAATAATTTTAAAAGAATATATTCCAATATTAAAATAGTTCATAATTAATATAATCTTCTAAAACACTCTTATACAGCAGGACACTCAGATTAATCTAAAACTGCTAAGGTATATCTGAAATTTCTTATTTATCATTTTGGTACACAAAGTGCTACAAACAAATATTCGTTATAATGATCAGAAATATTAAAAAGTATTATCCTATCTTGTAATGATGGAAATCAAATCTGAAGGCCTCTATTTTCAAATGCTTGAAACCCATGGCTGTCATTATATGAACTTCAGAGATTGTAAACAAGATAGAGAACATCAAAAGATGAAAAGTCTATTGTGGTAAGAGGTTATCAACAAAAAAAAAGTAAACTGTCTTCTATTTTCTGATAAATTTTGAAGTTCTGAAACCACCATTATAATGATCGCCAATTTTGATTCCTCATCACAAGGCTGCTGATTTCTCTAATTATTTGCTTTTATAAATTCTTCTTAAGTAATTTTTTCATTACAATCTGCAAATAAATTCCATATCAGCTGATGGGTAACCATTATTAGTGTGCAAAAGTCAAAAACAACAAAATTAAGCTGTATAGAAATATTCCTTCTGAACCAAAAGAACAAGAGAATTCAAAATAAAAACCCATGAGAAAAAGGTCCTTCCCAAAAGTGGAACACGAATATGGAATATATGTTATAAATAGTTATATCCAAAATTCTAAGTCTCCAAGTGGGGAATCTCAGTACCCATATCAAGACTTTGAAGTTGCTTACTGTGTGCTAAAGGTTAACACAACAAATAATGAAATAATGAATATCTAGGACAAAAACAAAATCACCATCCCAAGTACAGCAGCAATAAAAACAAGCAAAAACACTTACTATCATCCTTTTTTAGCATTTTGTTTTTGGCAAGCTGGGACATTTCTTCAGGCCAAGTCAAATCCTTGTTGCGAACTATAAATAGAAATATTGCAAGCATGCAATAAAGGGAAATTTAACAGAAATTTAAATGTAAAGCAAGCATTTTTTATGCAATAAAAAACAAAAGCAAACAAACACAAAGTGAAAGAATAAAACAAGTTCTTAAAAAAAAAAATTATATTATTTAACAAAGGAATGTTGTCCCAATCCAACCAAAATTGTCAGAATTCTGCTAAATATATTCAAGAATGGATAGTGTCACTGTCCCAAACCTAAACAAAATAAAAATACATGCTGCACCATTGAACATCTCATTCCAGTGGATGTCAAATCCAAAATCTAAAACAGTAAAAATAAAATTACCCTCCCCATCCTCACACACTTGTTCACATTTAAAAATAAAAGCATTTTCTCAAAGAAAGCAACATGGGGATAATATTCCTGAAAAGTAATTATCTGGGTTGTTATTTCAATGAGCTCCCCCTTCTCCCAAACCCACCTTTATAGAAACCCCTCTCCCCCCACCTTCACTATGAGCTTCTGAGAGGTAAATAGTGCATATTTCGTAGAATAGTGTATGATAAACTTGAAGACCATTCAACACTTTTTCTACTGTAATGTGATAGTTAAGTCCCATTCTGCAATTTTGTGGACCAGTTAAGATGTTTATGAATGGTGCTAGAAAGTGTTCGAGTCCTTCTTTATTCTAGCAAAGAAAAGTTCATCTCACAGTTCCAAATGAAGGATAAAATAGAGTTTGAGATTAATGATAATACAAATGACAGCAAAGTAGTGAGTACAATTCTCAACTTCAATTAGAAGATGATGCTTTAAATTCAGTATGTCAATGAATAAATTGTGCAATTTGTTATTTCATGTCAACATTTTAAATGTTAATAGTTCAGGAGCTGTGTTTGTCTTTTGGATTTAATATGATAATAGTGCTGCTATTTTGTTTTGTTTCTTCTCAAGCACTATTGTGAGGCACAGTACAAATTACACCAATAGGTGTGTTTCGACAAATCGAGTACACATGCTCCCTTCAAATCAACAATATTGGCTGAAATGCAAATATAACAGAGAGAAAGGGAAAGAGATGCATAATCGTTATCTACATGAATATGAATGCCGTGCATTCATTTACTGAGAGAGAGAGAGAGAGAGAGAGAGAGAGAGAGAGAGAGAGAGAGAGAGAGAGAGAGAGAGAGAGAGAGAGAGAGAGAGAGAGAGAGTTTTGCATTCATTCACAAAGAGAGAGAAAGAAAAAGAAAAAGAGAGATGCATAATTGTAATCTACATGAATTAGAATGTTATGCATTCATTTACACAGGGAGCATTGCAAGAATTATGTCCTATACAATCAAGTGTAAGTATTCAACTGTTCATTAACAGACCACCCCCCTTTCCACCTCATAGTAGATATTGTGCACCATTACTTCTTGATGTGAATGCTTACTGTTTGTATCAGCACGTTTCCAACATTCATATTCAAAATAGGTATGTAATGCAAGAAATGGCATGCCACCGTAGCATGTCACTACAAGTAAATCAAAATATATTGTAACACTAACTATGTTTGTAAGGAGTTTTTTTTTTTAGAATTGAGTGAAAATAAAATTCCTTTACTTCTTCACTCAAAAACAAAAATTGTGGAGAACTAGGGTGTTTTAACATTTCTTTTCTAAAAATCTTTGACAATTTTTACTTGCTTAGTTATTGATTTGTATTTCTGAATTTTATTATCACAAGTTCCTGGCGTCATAGTTTTTCCAGTCAAATATATCCAATGATTTAACATAAAAAATAACATTTGAAATATTATATAATTTCTATTAATAATAAGAATAACTTTTACTGCTATTGTAAACTAAGTCTTTATTCAAAGTCTATTACAGTTTTAAAAAAGTGTCAAATTTCTTTGCAATCATTAAGCCTATCATCTGCTTATTGCAATATGAGTGTCCTTGAGAAAGCTGCTTTATAAATAGTGACTGTCAAGTAAAGAGTTAAGGTCCATTTCTAATTATCATTTTTCGTGAAAAACTGTAATGAGAAATTTCTTAGCTTAGTTTCTTGACATTGAGCTTATTCAAGTCTAGAATTTTACAGACAATTTTAAAACATCATTCAAAAGTGATTTCCTAAGATTGACAGGATATTAATTTTGCAAATCATCATGAACAGTATACAGCAACAATAGGCCTGCCATTCTAACAAATTTTAACTCCAGGGTAAAATAAACACATCAGTGTAAAATAAGCATATCATCATGAAATAATAAAACATCAGTTGTAAAATAATCATACCTTCAATCAGTATTTGCTGACTCTCCTCAATACCAGCCTCTTCCACAGTTAACTGTTCTTCATCCAAAATTGTCATGTTTTGCTGTAAAGAGACAGGCCATAGCAATCACTTCTAGATGTACTATGCAAGCTTAGTCATTTTAACAACACTGACTTCGCTACAATTCACAGCTTGTGCTCCAGTATTTTTCTGATATTTACTCACCACCTGATCTTTTCTTCACAACTCACAGTTTGTATTCCGTTCTTTTTTCTGAGATCCACTTACCTCATCTTTTAAGCTGATTTTCCAAAGGCGGATGTCCTCCCGGCAAAAGCGGAGCTTGGAGCAAAGGAAATCATACACTTGCTGTAAAGTGTGCTTACGACTGAAAGCAGCTGTGTAAGCAAGGTAACGTCGTGGTGTGGTCTGAGTGTTTGCTAAATCTAGAAACAAAAACACATTTTGTTAACCAAATAATTTTGCTTTAAAAAAACCACACAGAACAAAAACTGTATATAAGAGCAAAACAGTAAAACTAAAAGTTTTTCTATGAAAATAGGACAAGATCTAGACTGTATATGTTTTTTCAAGTTTGATCTCCATGAGCACAAACCCTCTCACCTGATAAATGTAGGCTCCACATCCATGAGAATGTCCACATAGGAAATCTCTACGGCAATTCTCACTATGTTAAAACTAAAATAGGATGACTCATGGCTAAGCAGTTAATAACAATGAATTGCATAAGCTTTTTTTTTTTTTATTAATTAACTGATGTGAAATATGGTTTAATGCAGTTTCTTGATATTAAATTGACTTTATTTTAATTTTTTTTAAAGTAAAACCTTCATAACAGTATCTATTAAAATAATCAAAATCAAATTAATATAATAAAATCAAGAGTGGATGACCCCTCCTACGATCTTTTGAGTGTCTACAACAAATTAAAATTCACATGAAACTCAAAGAATTTAGTTTAAGTCTTCTGAAAGACAAATGTAGTTTTGATAGTTCAAAGTCCCATCATAAAAGTTCAAAATATCCATTAAAATAATTTCAAGCCAAGCACTGATGAAAGGAATTCAGCAGTTAGATACACATTTGCCATGCATTAATTCATAAGCTTTAAAAATATAGCACTATTATTGTTATGCGTGACAAAAGTAGTTAGTCTGATACTTTACAAATACTGAAAACTGACAACACAAATATAAGAAACATTTAAAAAGGTTTCTATCAGACACTGGCTCAGGACATCAGCAAACACAAAGTTCAGCATTCAGATACTGGCACCAGGAGCCAGCAGAGTTAAGATAATGAGTACCAAAGTGTTAGTGCTCAAGTGTCATATTAAGAAAACAATACGTAATGGTCATAGTTTTAAAATCTTTCTTCTTCAAAGGTTCAATTATTAAGCAAGTTTATTAAGAAAATTCTTAAATCCAACACTAGAAAGACAAAGAAAAAGTCTTGGAAGTTTCTCTCTCAGAAAGAGGTGACAGATCTTAGTGTGAGGATATATCCTGCTTGCTTGCTAATGTCTATAAGTGTCTTGTGACTTCAATCAGCCAGGGAAGAAAATAAAAACAATACCAGTAACGGAGTTAACAAAAGAATCTAAGCCATTAGGTATGCACTAGCAGATACAAATATTTCCATTTAGACCCATAAACTATTCATAAACTATTCATGTACAGGGACTTCTTTCAGTTATGATGTGAGTCACCTGATGAATTACTGAATTATTTCACTCACAGTATGAGTGATGTGATGTTAACCTTTATTAACAGCCCATAACTCAGGAGAGCAATTTCAGCAGATGTGGCAATTTCCCAGAATTTCTAGAGCACTCTAGCTAAAAACTTATCCATGGTTTTAAGGGAGCTTTCAAAATCAGAATGGTAATACTACCAACTTTCTGAGCTTCATTAGGGACTGGGAATCAGCAAAGATGGGAGAAAGGTTAATGAAAGATGTATGCAAACGTGCTGCTTCAAATGATTACTTTAGCAATAGACTTATTCATGGTTAGAAGGGAGCTATGAAAATCAGGATGGTAATATTATCAATTTTCTGAGCTTTGTTAGTGGCTGGGGAAAAGGTACATGCAAGCATGCTGTTCCAAATGATTAATAACAACTAATGCAATTTAAACAAAGACTGATGGATGTACAATTCCATCTTGTGGTGACATAGTTATAAGCACAGTGAGCAAGAAGGTGCCCTGGGGAACATAATTTCCAAACGAGGAAGGGAGACCTTGAGTGAACTTTGATCTTCCTGTCTCTCTTACATTTACATGGTATATGATGCTCCTCATGAGCTTGTAAGGTCAGAGGTCATGACCTTCTCTCTAAGGTATGCACATCTGGTTGTATGATGGAGAAATATTTTGGTATTATGTAATAAACAAGTTAGAAAAGTTAGTATTCATAAATTCTGACAAGACTCTAGGCCTACAGATTCAATTATTGAAGACTAATGCAATGAAAACAAAATATTTTTATAAATACATGCCTGATGTAGATGTCTGTTTCTTAGCCTTCAAACATCATCATTTGTGTACACTTATAATATTGAGAATCTATGAAGGAACAAGTTCTATTTATCACTCATGTTATAATATCCATTGAGACTATGACATTTTCTATGTTATTAGAACACCATGGCTTCTCTTCTATACTCATTTCTAGACACCACCACCACCATGCTGACACCTGAAAATCTGTTCAAAAATTTAAAGGGATGAAAACTACAAATAGCAAGAAGCAAATACTGTAAATGAAATTTAAAAAAATAAATGGGCAAGAAACTCACTCCATGCCATTCCTCCGATGCCTGCCATCATCCCTGTGAAAGATGTGGCAGGTGGGGGACGCTGGCTTGGTACTTGATGGCGCAAAAGACGCACTGATATTGGATATAACTCTAAATCTGGTGCCTCATCACCTTTATTTTTTAATATTACCTGAAACGAAAAACAAAACTGAAATATACTAAATGAAATATCTCTCAGTAATCAAAATGTAAAACAATACAACACAAAGATCCCAACAAGAAAATAAACTTGACACCAAATATTATTATTTTTTGATGTCTTGGGTGCTACAGTACAACTGTTTAAAAAATAATAGAGAGAGAGAGAGAGAGAGAGAGAGAGAGAGAGAGAGAGAGAGAGAGAGAACTATAAAGAATATTTGTTAAATCACAGGAAGGATTTACCTCAATGAGGTGTTGTGTGATAGATTTGTGACTGAACTAATGGAAAGACTTCTACAAATAGTTGAACAATTGCCTAAATAGTGACCAAAATAGTGCTGAACCTATATTCATATGGTATTGGCTCATCAAAGTAAAGTATGCAGTACAAATATACACATTTAAAAAATAAAACTGATAAAATTTATACAAACACATGGCATATGTTCATTAATATCTATTTACCTCAAAGATAAAAGAAAAATCTGAGAAATTTATATCATAGATTATTTTCCAAGAAATGCTTGAAAGGAAAAATACCCTAAAGACATAAGAATTAATTTCTGTGCAATAAACTTACTGTTCTGGGGAGAGCAGGCGAACCACCATACCAGCTAGACAAGGCTCGCCAAATGGGTTCTGGAACAATTTCAAAATCCTTCCCGCGAGCCAATATCACATCATGGCGTAGCCGTCCTCCTTCATTAGTCAGCGAGGAAAACTGTTTCAAGCAATCAATTTACAGACAAGAAGTGAAAATTTCTCTTCCAAGTGATATTAGTCACAAAAATAAAAAAATATGTTGAATACAAAAAAATAAACTGTAAAAGGTAACAATATTTTATTTAAAAATAAAGACAGTATCAGTGTTGCTAGTTTTGAACTGTTTTTAAATTAATGTGTTGCTATTAATACTTTCTCAATAATCAATTAAATAACTTTGTCAGTAAAGTCTGTATGGTACTTTCTCAATATACTTTAGGTCAGACATGATCTTTTTGCCTACTAAGTACTTTAACAGAAATGTTTGTTTTGCCTGATGAACACAATTCTTCCAGCTGAAAAGTCAAATAAGACTGAAGAGGTTAAACGAGGAATGCAGTATGTTCACATTGACCATCAACAGCAAGCTCCTTCTACAGTTCAACATTATTCAAACAGATTGCATATACTGCATATGGTTGCACCTTGGATATTCTTCAAACACTATTTGATGAAATCTGTTGTAATAGGGGACTTGCATTTGCATGATTTCAGACTTTTAATACATACATATCTGTAGGCAGTGCCTATAATTTATAATTAATAATAGTCATATATTTTACAATTATTTTTTTAATATATTACCTTTGTTATTGTTAGATTATTATTATTTTTTTGTGTGTGTGTGGTTAACCAATTGTTATTGTAAGATTTTTATTGGATATTTAAAAAAAATACTGTTAATATTAGATAGTCATTCAATCATTGTTGTGCTGTTATAATTGTTATTCCAATCATAGGTGTATGTGAGTGTGGGTTTTTGCTTATGAGTATGTGTGGTTGTGTGAATGCATCTAATATCACAAATGTGAAAAGATGTTAAATTAAATAAACTAAGTAACTAGTTACTTTTTTGGCAGTGCAGTTTTCATAACAAGCAAAGAAACTGGTTGATCAGGATTTACAGGCCTGATTTAGGTACACAGATGGATACTTCATATTATGACATATGGTGAGCATTATTGTTAAAGTACATGTACATATACATGCAAACAAATGTGCAAAATATAATTTATGACTTTATTCTATATTTAGTTTGAATGCTCATGCAGTCAGTTACAGAAATTAGAAACACTGCATTCATTTCATATTTCATTTCACCTTTTTTCTTTTCCAGAGTGAATTATGGGTAGGATGTATTGCATGAAACTGCATTTTTGAGATGGCTTATATATATATATATATATAAGATTGTCTGAAAATTCATCCTGTAAATGTCTATACTCCAATGAGCAAGTATACTAAATATGGTGTAAATGCAGTAGTTATTATTTTACATGATTTAAAAAGTGATGTTTTATTCAGTTTTTGACCACTTGCCGTTTTAAAATTTGAACAAAATGCTAATTTGAGAGGACTTTATTTCATTATATATGTGATCCTTAAAATAAAAATCAGCAATATATTTGTGCTACCGAGAGTTGAAATACCAAAAGATTGTGTACCTGTCATATGTTTTGTTGTGTAGTCATTTCAAAAAGAGGTTTTGTGAAATTTTTGTTATCTACACTTAGTCAAACTTTGAACCATCACAACTTTTTTCCATAAAGTTAGAGCTCCGAAATTTTGTAATTCAAACTTATTTTGAGGTAGATAACATAACCTGCAAATATCAGTTCATTTGGACAGACTTCAAAATTTGGTGAAAATAAATAAAATCCCCAAGCCCTACTCACAACAAAAACAGGCTAAGAAATTGTCAGACAGAGAAGATGTGCTGTTTTTTGTCACACCTAATAATTTCACAGTAACTTGCAGCATTTCAAAGCCACTGGCACTCTCACTTGTACAACACAAACATAATCTCACCTTGTTGGCTGAGGGAGTAAGCAGTGGACTATTATCTATAGCAGGTGGGCGGAGAGAAGACGATGAAGTAGGGACGGCCACTTTTCTTTTTAACTTTGGGGATGTACTAGGACTGTGTGACTGCACATCAAGCAATCCATGCTTGCGACAGTTTCGCCCTGGTCCTGTACTACCACTAGAAGAGTTATTTTGAACATCAGCAGAGGGTGTTTTCACAATGCCAAGCATCACAACGCTTTCATCTTCCCAGGCCAGAGATGCACCCCCTGCATTCTTCCCTTTGACAATGCGATGTTTTGGTGTAGAGTTATTTGATGATGGTATCTCACCAATCTGTAATTATATTCAGAGTACAACAAAATCAAGATTCCTTGTGATAATGAAGCCAAAGTATTCACAAGGGAATGTAGCCTTGCAATTCAACAAATGAGAATGCAAAATAAACCTGAATATGAATTACAATCAAATTAAAAAAATGCAAGGTGCTTTTCACTTTCATGGATCACCTAGGATGGTATAATAAAACAAACAATTTATAAATTAAAAAAAATATTTGATTGCAATGCACCTGTAAAAAGCTACAGTGCATTTAAATATGAATTACAATCAAATTAAAAAATGCAAGGTGCTTTTTACTTTCATGGATCACCTAGGATTTTATAATAACACACATACACACTCACCCGAATTACTAGTCACTAAAATAGAAGTACTTTGTTGAATAATATTTTCTTTTTTATCATTCAAAAGACAATAAGTTTAGTATAGACTTACACTTCAGCAGCAAGGATCAACAATAAATTATTTCATGAAGCAACACTCATTTGGAGCAAGATTTTATCTGAAAATCATATTTAGTGCAGTACTAAAGAAAAAAAAAAATCACAAACACATTTATTGATTTAAAAAAAAAAAATTTGGTCTTAATGTTAATATGAAATTTTCCATATAAAACCTGATGTATATAGTATAAAACAAAATAAATCAGATGACTGTTTGGACATAAATTATGTTTTAGTAAATTTTATATAACTGGGTAAAAGTACTCTAATCCAGGCGATGCTGGGTTAATACAGAGAGCATCTCAATGTGGATCACCATCAAACTAAGAAATATGAAAGGATCAATATGTTACCTGGACATTTACATACTCAAGCCAGACATTCCACCATTGTGTGCTGATGAGAAACCACACCTGTCCAACTTTCATGGGTTGTCGTGATTCTCGTTCCAACCAGTTTCTGATAAAGAAACAAGTGTTCTGTTAGTACTAACAAACCCTGATGGGCTTTTAATCAAAGAACTTAAAATTTGTAAATATTATTCATTCTTTCTAAATATTATAAACAACTTTTAAATTAGTTATAACATTATCAATGAAATAACTGTTAGCAAAGACAAAATGAAAATTCATCAATACAAACAGCACAACTACTAACACAAAATAGAAATTCTTTTAATACAAGTATCATGTCTACTAATACAAAATAAAATTCTTGAATACAAACAGCAAGACTATTAACACAAAATAGAAATTCTTGCAATAAAACAGCAAGACTACTAACACAAAATAGAAATTCTTGCAATACAAACAGCAAGACTACTAACACAAAATAGAAAATGTTGCAATACAAACAGCAAGACTACTAACACAAAATAGAAATTCTTGCAATACAAACAGCAAGACTACTAACACAAAATAGAAAATGTTGCAATACAAACAGCAAGACTATTAACACAAAATAGAAATTCTTGCAATAAAACAGCAAGACTACTAACACAAAATAGAAATTCTTGCAATACAAACAGCAAGACTACTAACACAAAATAGAAAATGTTGCAATACAAATAGCATGACTGTTGAGCATAATAATGGAGTTCAATGCAACAAGAAAATTCAGTTAGCTTTATAAATACAAATATAATGACAAAATTTAATGATAGCTTTCAAAAGTGTTTTTACAAGCAAAGTTAACAAAGACTCACTGAATAATCTTTCCTTCCTCTTCCCGACTTTCTGGTTTCAGACCAAGTACAATGTGGCAAATCTGTCAACAGATAGAAAATGGAAAGATTATTGTACAGTTGGTTTAATATGTCAAGGCTGATGATAAGAAGGGCAGCCTCCTCATAATAAATTTATCTTTGAATCTAAGTCATGCAGTAGAAAAACTTACATCCTTAGACCCCTTTAATTTTAAACATCATTATTTACCTTCATCCAAACTCAATACCCTGTCAATACTGTGCCTGTACTTATACAACTTAACCAAGCCACTGAAGGTCAAGTTATTATAATATAATTAGTTGAATATTTAGCTGACTGACCTGTGACTGGCTGACCAACTGAACTGGTCTGGACAGGCATTTATTGGTGTCAAAATATGCCAGGGGTCTCGGAGCCAAAGCTATCACTAAAATAGTAGTAGGGAAAAGGTTTTTGCTAAGTAAGGTCAGCCAGGTTTAACCTATGTAAATAGTGTAATCTATCTTTTTATATTATTATAAAACTGCTGTAGGTTTTCCTTCATTCCTGAGTAATGAATGAGGTAAGCCTAATGTGTGAAGCACCTACTTTCATTCCACATGAAACAAAGAAAAGAAGTTATTGTCCTTTGTATACCTTGTGCACTATTCTATGCATCATCTCTAAATGACAGGGAGTGAATACATCCAAGCTGTTGTTGCCTCAACATTTCATTTTGATGTCAGTGGGCAGCACAGACACTTGTTGGCAAGTCCAAAGAGATATATAATCATAACTATTAAGTGGTGTGGAAACTAAACTGAAAGATTATGCATGGATGTGTTGTAGTGATTTTAACTTTAAATATCTTTCTGCAGCCCATTACTTACTTTCTATCAAATTAAATATATCCCTAAACCTTTATAGTATTTGTTATTTGTGTTCATTAGCTTTTGGATTGGGGGTTTGTTAGCCAATTGTTAGTGAATGATTAATTATTAAATTATATGTTAACACCTGACATAAATATTGTGTATAGTGAGGACTGTGGTCTTTCACATTAGGGTTTTAAATGATAGTTTAATTCATTTAATCAAACAACTAATTCTTCATGCCACAATGACCCTAATTTTTAAACTCTATCAAATTTTAAAAATTCATTTAAAATAATTTACTAATCAAAATTTTTTTTCTTCATTTCATTAGCTATTGCTATAAAATCAGTTATTGGAATTATCTATTTATTATCTTTGATATAAGAAATAATTTTGAAGTTGGATACTTTATTCAAGAACCAACAAGAAAAAATATATGGCAAACTATTATGAAACATGTTCTGCTTTGTGAGGTAAAGAAATATATCGAGACTGGAATAGAAACAAAAATCATAACAAAAACGCAGTGTCAATATGAATTATTCATACATTATAAGTCTTGTTATACAAATTCTTGTGCGTCCTGTATGCTGAGAAAATAGTTATTTGAAAATATATAATGCTATCATACAAACAATAAATAAAATTCTAAGACCAAACAATACTCTTTTTTTTAAAGTGAAGACCAAATAATTCTTTTCCAAAGGTAGATACTATTCCTCCTCCCACTGTGTTAGGCAAGAATGGGAAAATAAACCAGCCTCAAAGAAAGATAGTTTACCTGACTTAAGAGGCTGAGAAAATCATCAGTGAGGTTATTATTGACAGTCCACATCAGGTAGTCCTCTTGTGTTATTGATCCACTCTGTAAGGACAAAAACAGATGTGGTGCAATAATGACTGCTCTAAAGTTATTGATAACTAGAAACGAGTGAAAAATGAAAATGGGTTTTGATGTGAAATGTAAAGCAAATAAGCATTGGCACTTGCTAAGGTAAATGTGAAATCAAAAGGCCAGTTTATAAATCAAAATGAGAATTATCTATTTCAATTCTGAATTCATCAGTAAATTTTAAGCAATTATGAACGAAAGTGAGAAACATATCATTCATTCTCCACTTTTTCCTGACCACAAAATCTATTCTCATTATTCTCCCAATGCAGTTATATATTCAATGTCAATTCAATGTCATGTACCAGTGATTCACACTAATCATTCAATATCACAATGCAGAATGCATAACAAAGCAACAATGAGGAGTTTTTCATTCCAGGGTGGCTGATTTTATAGCAGGATGATTCTCCAGACAAACAAAACATTCCATCCCCATCAGAGTTGTACCCTTCAGTTTATTTCTCCATACAAACAAAACATTCCATCCTCATCAAGGAGTTGTAGCCTTCAGTTTATTTCTCCAGACAAACAAAACATTCCATCCCCATCAAGGAGTTGTACCCTTCAGTTTATTTCTCCAAACAGAACATTCCATCTCTGTCAAAGAGTTGCACCCTTCAGTTTGTTTCTCCAGAAAAACAGAACATTTCATCCCTGTCAGAGAGTTGCACCCTTCAGTTTGTTTCTCCAAAAAACCAGAACATTTCATCTCCGTCAAAGAGTTGTACCCTTCAGTTTGTTTCTCCAGACAAACAAAACATTTCATCTCCATCGGAGTGTTGTACCCTTGTTTGTTTCTCCATCAAACAGAACATTCCATCCCCGCTGGAGTGCTGCAGCCTTTTGTTTTATCTTTTAGACATGCGTGCCCAAAGTTAGAAATCTAGATTACCAATTTGTATTCCTTTTTCTGGATCAAGAGACAAATTCATATATAAATAAAAGCTGAACCAAAACTCTTCTGGATAAATGCTTTCAAGCTTTATCTTCCCTTAAGGAGTGGATGCTATGGCTAGCCCTGAATTGTTTGCATAAGAGTCCATTGGATTTGTTCTGCAATCTATCTAGCTGAATGACTGAGAAATATTAATTAAAAACTATCATGTTAAATAAAATTTTACTTTTTATAAAATTCAAGGTTCAATAATAAGAAAGAAAAGGCTATTGAAAAAATTCTTCAGGTCTAAATTATATAGAAAATATAAAGTTGATATAAGAAGACAAAAATTGAAAGTTGTCTGATTAAGCATATAAAGGTATTTAGTCATATAACCCCCAAAACTGGTGCCATAAAAAAAATAAAAACAAACCAACAAAAGGAAAAAACCCACTGGTTACAGACATTCATGTAAAGGAAATAAACTTGTAAATTAATGTACCAAATTTCAACCTAACAAATTGTTATTAACTATATTTTTCAAAATACCTTGTTGTTATCAAGACAGGACAAAATTTCCATAGCAACTGTTTCTGGGTCCAGGTTAGGTAACTCTTGAGTAGCCTAAAGCAAAATAACATGATTATATGAGTATAAAATGCTGTACATGATTTTCCATTTTCATTTACACAGTGCTGAGAGATTTATGACTTAATGGTTTAAAACCAAACAAAAACATTTCAGCATACTGGTAAAGTTATAACACAAGTGATAAATTAAATATCAAAGGAAACTGTAGAAAAAAACTATATAACATTTTTCATCCATATGGCATAACATATTAAATCTACACCTAAAACAGAGATATTTTAGCTATGATATTGCCTGATATATTGAAACATAATAACTAAACAGTAAACAATACTAAAAGTCAAGAGTACTCAAAAAAGGAATAGGATTAGGGTAAGTATTTATGAAGAGGTTTTAATGGCACAGGCGAATTAGTTCCCAAACCACTCTTACCAATTTAGAGCATACCAGAGTTTCGGGTGAGTTGTATTCCTTCCGTACCACATCCAGTGATCTCAGCATATCTGTAAGTTCTTCTTCATTTAAGTGACCATCATGATCCTTGTCAAACACTTTGAAACAGACTGCAACACAATGAAAAATGTGCAGTGAGAAAAATTTTCAACAAGTCCATCCACTCAATGATAAGGATGGTTTGCAAACTATTTCTAAAAGCCAGAAATAACCATGCATTTCCAGGCAACTAAGTGACATAACATCTAGCTGCATAGGGATGAATTAGTATTTATGCTTTCACTAGTATTATCCGAATCTTGGTCAGCAATTTGATAGATGTCCATGACTCAGTGTGTCAGGTTTTTCATTTGGTACTTAATTAGCTGCTGACAAAATAGTGTTCAATAATTTCCTTTTAAATTCTTAATTATATTTTGTGCACAATATATTAAATTATCCATTGTTGTGTGACACAATGTAACAACAGATCTAGAAAAAATATTTTGTGTACAGTGTGACAAATATCTTGCCAAGGCCCCACATTTAATTTTTCTATCATGTGAATTCTTATATGCATAAAGATGTGTAATTTTCTTGTCTTGCTTATAACTATGTTTAGAGGTCATGCTCTGCACGTCAAGTGAAACATTAATAAAAGTCAATGTAGGCTGTTTACTCCCAGACTTAATTATTGTGCTAAAAGGATTAACTGAATATCCCTTAGATTTCTCTGGCCAGAGCTTCCAAATATAGATAAGTTATTTGTCCCAGGTCTTGCTGTCTGAAGATTAACTTGGTAAAGTTAGATTTGGAATAGTCTAATTTTGTGAAGCACACTATACTTGTTTGATTACACTTATTTTGTGTGATGTACTTGCAAATCTGTAGGAAGATAATGTAGTGCAATCTAAATTTGTAACAAACACTACACTTATTAATTGTAACTATTTGTGTATATACTTGTAAATCTGTAGGAAGATAATGAAGTGCAATCTAAATTTGTAACGAACACTACACTTATTAATTGTAACTATTTGTGTATATACTTGTAAATCTGTAGGAAGATAATGTAGTGCAATCTAAATTTGTAACAAACACTACACTTATTAATTGTAACTATTTGTGTATATACTTGTAATTTGCAAAGAGAGTTGTAACATGATTTAATTGAATAAGAGAGCTCTTCGGATCATAATGTTAATTAGCCAAAGCTGAAAGAATCAAGGTAATTAAATCTGTATTTACTAGAGTAATCTGATAGGTTTATTTAATGGGAGGAATAAATAACTTGAGCTAGGTCAGACTGTTGCAAAGTAAGCACTTTTGTTAAAGGAAATACAGGCAGCAACCTTTAGATGGTTCTACTTTCTGGTACTTTTGGATTCCTCTTCCTGTGTCTACCAGGTTTTGTGATCTCCATGACATTGTTTCAACTCTCATTCCTCAATATTAAGGGGCACTTCTTAAAATGATAAATACCTGTCACAGTATTTTTATGTTTACAGAAATAAGGTATTTAAGTGGTCATGTGACCAAAGAAAAATAATTAATTCTGGATTAAATCTTAAAAGTATAAGTAAATTGAAGTAATAATTAATTATGGACATTAATTTTAAAAATATTATTGAGATAAACATTAATTATTTTGTGTAAATCATGCCTACCCTTGGTTTAACATAACATCATTATTCCTATGCATTAAGTCACTGCAGTGCTGGTACGTTGCATATCCCAAACCAGTCTATGAGTAAAGTCATGGCAGTGCTGGTACGTCGCATATCCCAAACCAGCCTATTAGTTAATCATAAGATCATTCAAACTAAAATTATAAATGGCTCCTGAAAATGCTTTAATGCTATAAATTCAATAGTGAGACTTAATTAAACATAACAAAGAGAAAAGTGTTTACAAAATCTCCCCCTACTTACATTTTTGTCTTTCTGCAGAAGGACCACGGCAACAAGCAGATATTCCGCAGGCCATTTCCTTGAAGTCAATGTGATTGTCACGATTTTCATCAAATGCTAAGAAAAGAGCTATGTAGAAAAAAAATATTATTCAAAATCACTTACAAAAATAAATATTATTCAAAATTACACTCAGTCCACAAGAAATTTACAACTACAGGCATAAGAGGAAGACATCTTTCAGACTCAGAAATTAGCAAAACACTTAATACTCAAGATATAAAATGTAATGGTAATAATTTCAAACTTATTTTAAAACTGAACAAAAAAACAAAAACAAAAAAAAAAAAAATAACACAGAGAATATTCTTAACTTTTAAAATTCAATATAATAAATAATTTCAACGAAAGAAATAAACCTTTCAAACCTGGACTTTACCATTTTTCAATAAATGTGGCTGAAAGTTCTAAATTGGATATAGAATGGAACAACTTACCATCACACAAAGAATCCGGAAGAGGCGGACATATGTGCAGTCTAAACAGGTCAAGGTCAAAGCGACCTGTTTTTGACTGGGCTTTGATCTGCCAATAACGTTTCTCCAGCTCAAGAATATCAGTTTCTTCCACTATATATAAATTAAGAAAGTAGGAGAAAATTTCATAATGAATGACATTACAGTTAATGAGTTACTTATTTTTCCATACTGAAAATGAAGCTAAACAAAACAAACAAAAACCTCAAAACAAATCACAATAGATAATTATATGATTAAATAACAGTATTTGAATGTTGCTGCTGTATCATTATACCAAACTATGTAGTAGGAAAATAACAACACCTAAATTTGTCAAATACTCATTTATGCTGTAAACTTTCAAAACAATGGATGTGAAGAAAAAATCCAAATTGAAAATGTTAATATTTTAAAATCAAAATATATCTAATATATGAATACTAGGAAATCTCCAATAATTTAATTCTAGTACACCAATTAACTAATGAATTTGTGTACAGTGAAAATGACAATTTTCATGGTAACAAAAAATGTATAGTAATAGAAATGCAGAATGCTTAATGAGCTTAAGAAGAAAAAATGTTAATCTATTAATTAGTTTAAGCCAAAATTATATCATTAAATATGAATGTATACTAAAAGGTCACAAGGAAATCATGTAATACCAAGGCATAAAAATCAGTACTGGTACAGCCAAGTGCATACAAAAAATATATCTAATTTTAGAAATTTGCATTGGTTTTCAGTAAAACTTCAAAAGTAAAACCACCTTTATCTTAAGTGTATACTCTTTTAAGTTTATTTATTTATAATGAATATAACTTTATCATTAAGTCTAGGTTTTTTTTGTTGGTAATAAAAATATTTATATTAAATCAAATAAAAATAACTCAAGGGAAAGCTGATTTGAAAAAAACAAAAGATTATTACTTGGATGCACAGAAGTAATAACTTGTATGGAATTGCCCAGTTAATCATGTATTTTTTTTTAAAAAAAAAGAAAAGAACCTGATGAAAAATATTAATATTATATCATTAAACACACATTTTAACAACAATAAACAATGAGCTGTTTCAAACACTACTCACAGTGAGTTACACCAGCCAGTGTCTGGTAGAATGTGGGCGTATCCATTTCATTTGAGAGCGATATGGCACTGGCTTCAGTAAGCAACCAGCGAGAGATAATAGTGGCATCAGGATGCTCGCGGACCCAGGTAAAAAACTGCTCATAACTCACTTGATCTGACTGTGGGCAAATATTTAAACAGTCTCTGCTACAGACATTTCCATAACAATGTTTTATTCTCAAGCATCACAAGGTTCCACAGGGGAAAAAATGAGAAGGTAATATCTGACAAAGTTATTCTCCCTTCCCCTCATTTAATTTTTTTTAAAAGACAAGTCTCAAAGCTACAAAGAAACATAATACTCTTTCAAAAGTGGTTACTGCTGACTCAGTTTTAGAATAATGAAAAAAAGTAAAATAACATTTCATAAATACTGAAATCATGATGTGAAAAAGTATAACAACAATTTATTTTCTTCGTGAGGGTGAATTATCAAGAATAATTGAATGAACAGTTTCTGGAATAATTAAAATATTGTGTGTGGTAAAAATAGTACTTTCAGAGAGTCATGTTATGTTTGTTTGTTTTGTATGCTCCCATGTGCTATTTTAATAATGTATACTGCTTAGAACATTTAAAGAGTGTAATAAATTTGACATTAATCCATGTTATCAAGCAATTTATTTTATTTTCCATTACACTGACTTGATTTTTATTTTATCCAACAGTTAATAAATCTGCTGAATAAAATTTATAATAAATGAAATAAATCATTAATTTGAAAATTGCTTAAATTCAACAGTGAAAATAAAATTAAAAAATGAATAATACTATAATACAACCAAATCCTAAATCCCTAATGAATAGGTGACACCCCCCCCCAAAAAAAAAAAAAAAAAAAAAAATAAAATAAATAAAAATAAAACCCCAAACCAAGCCAAAACAAAAAATAAAACAAATACAGCCAAAGAGATTAAATAAGATTTAAAACGATATTTTTTTTACATATTTAATTTAATCACTTTAGAAATCTAAATAAAATAAGTCACCTTCTAGCTACCAAAATTAGATAATTTAGAAACAAGTGCTTTAACTCCTAAACAAAGCATATGACACTAATAATTAACATACAACAGTCTCCCTCAATCCAAGAAGTATTTAACTCTGGTAGGGAAGGCAATGAGGGATTTACAATAGTAATACATGCACCACACACTCTATCCAAACCTAAGATGATAACTATAAATAAAGGCCCACCTGTGTAAAAGTTTCCAATTATCGTCAACCCAGCAGATCCCAGTCTGCAGTCTGTTTAAAACATATCTATCCCAAGATTGTCCCTTGAAATGGAAGGATATTTCAACTCCCTGAGTGGAATAACTACAGTAGCCATCAGATATGGCTACAAAAGAGCTATACATTGACAGTGAGATAACAGGCCAGGTCAACTGCATTTGGGAGGTCACAAAATTAATTGTACTCTACCCACAGACAAACCAGACACAGCCTCCCACAACTCAACCAGATTGGGATTAATGGATGGATATTCTCTTGAACAGACAATTAAAGCCTCTAATGACCTGCAGCACTTTGACCCACACCCTCCCTTTACCCTACTTAATAAATAAGGAGGGTTAAAAAACTAACTCAGTTTTGCAAGATTTGATGGTTTACTACCCAACTCGCTCAGGGTTAGATATAAAAGATGCATGGTCGATATAAAGTTCAGCTCTACTGGAAACTGTATTAAAATGCTACACCTGTTTCAACTACAGATATACATGCACTAGCTGTAAAATAACACACCCTACATATGGACAGTGCACTGTAGACACTTTACTGCTGTGAAAACTGTCGTAAAACTGGCCTTGGCCTATCCCCAAGCATGCTTGCACATAAACAAGCAACAAAAATCAGTTCTAAAGGAGTGGTATCATACTGGGAAACGCTACCCACAGCACGCTCAGCCAATCCTATTTATTTACCCATCCCCTTGGACTTAACTATGCACACCAGAAATAAAAACTTCCTCCCACACCACGGTCAGGTCTAGGCTCCCTACAGCTAAGAATTGCATTGATCTTGGCACCCAGCAAGCTGATAACAAAGGGAGATGATACTCAGTCCCCAAATTATCTGGCACTCACAATTTGTACCACACTGGCTAACTATAATATTGCCCGTCCCAGCTTGTATCCTAATGAGTTTATCATGTAGTACTGGTCAAATGTGTAAAAAACAGACCTGCAGCATGCTTGACAACATATTGACATCATTGATGGAGGGGGCTAAGGTAATCCCCATACTAGGGACACTGCTCCCAACAATGACGACACTAATTAGAGACAGTGAGGATCACCATTCTATCCCCCAACACAGTACCCAGACAACTTACCGTTCTCATAGCTAACCACACCACAGTAGTCAAACCCCTTTTCTAATATGGATAAGCACTTGTTTACAATATTGCAGTGGAACTGTCACTTCCTAACAGCAAACAAGCAAACTATAAGAAAACATTAAAAATAATTTACCTTCACTGGTTGTATTGCAGGAATTAGCTAAAAGAATCCTTAAAATTACCTGGCTACAACTCTTCTCCCATTCAAAAACTTTGAGCAATTAAAAGAGGAGATGGTGTGGTCATTTATTAAAAACTAGGAATAATAATAGAGCCCAAAATAAATATTCCAAATACATCATTAGGATTAGTTTTAGCACAAGATGATGTTACTAACAACACTGAACAACCATAGACACTTATAATACACAATGTTTACATTCCTCAGTAAGACTACTATGGTCCACATGATGTCAACCACAATCTGTTAAAAACATTAGATCAGCCCAATACCATTATCTATGGTGACTTTAATGCCTGCAATTCACTTTTTCGGATGACAATATCAATGTCTAAACAAATTTATTGACTTAACAATGGCAAGTGTAGATCTGGCACAAAATGATTGTCAAGTTATAGATGTCAAGCTATTAGATTCACACCATAACTCTATAACCATAACTCTTCTCAACAATAGGCATAAGCTGGAAGCATCCCCCATTTAATCTGAGAAAGAATGAACTCCTTCAGTGCAGATTTTTCAAACAAATTAAAAAGAAAAAAGAATTATTCCCTGAGAATCTTTAAAAAAATAAATTATGTATTCTTTTCCATAAAGGGTTTCATTTTTTAAACTTTTATTATCTGCTCCAAGTTTGAACATGGCACAACTGAAATAGCTTGAAAAATTAAGTGTTGCAGAGTTATTCCTCCCACTCCCCTGCACAAGACTATTAGATAGTCCCCACCACCACCCCACCACACATACACACAGACATACATGATTATTGTAGTAAAAAAGAAATAAATGTTGTGTTCACGGCATTAAACTTTTAAAATTCATTATTATTTCTCTGTGGAAAGTATTTTGTGGTAAATGCTGCAAGATGTCACAGATAAAACCACATCAATGTTTACAGTTCTAAACACAAGCATTACCTCTCTAAAGAGGTCAGACAGTGCAGGTGAAACATGGCCTTCTGTATCCAGGACCCGGTGGTCCATCTCATCTTTCTGAATGTAGCTATAGCTTTCATCCGCATACATTCCAAAGATCACTGTCAAGAGAAGGTAAGAGAACAAGCAGTGAAAAGTACCAGCTCCCACAAGAAAGATGAAAGTACAGGTGCTTGACTTTACAGATGATTAAATAATATCAAAATAAAAGACAAAAAAAGAAATACACACATTAGGTTATATTTATTATCTTCACCCACACACTTAGAAATATTCATATAATATATAAATATCCATTTTACCTTGATCCTTACTAGCAATGATACATGAAGACACTGTTAAACTTCCAGATTACACCAGACACACTGTTGGAATTTTACTGGTAGTTTGACACAAAACATTATATCTCTACATTACAATAGACAGTAAGAATAATATTTGAAATACTGGTAAGCCTCCAGATTAAATCAGGAATTATGTTAGTAATTTGAATTGAAACAATATTAGGTCTCTAGATTACAACAGAAAAAATAATAATGAAATCTGTTAAGTCTCCAGATTAAACCAGATACACTATAGCAATTAGACTGGTAGAAGTATTAAAAAAAGCATTATTCCATCTCTTGTATCAGTAACATACAGTAACTGTATGCAGACTCACTGTAGTTAGTCTCCAAAACTTCGCAGAAACAAATTTGTTACTTTCAATAACTCTGCAAACAGTAATAATGTACCAGCTCCAAAATCATTGCATACAATATAATTACTTTCTGTATACATTTACACTGTAGCTACTTTCAAAATAATAATAATAATAATAAAATAATAATATAATAAATAATAGTAACAATATAATTACTTTCTGTATACATTTACACTGTAGCTACTTTCAAAATCTGTGCATAAAGTAATGTCATAGTCATTTTCTAAATCTACATACAGTAACATTGTAATCATTTTTAAAAAGCTCTCAACACATTAACAGTGTAGTTAGTTTACAGCAGGGGCGGGCAAACTTTTGAGACCGCGGGCCAGATAAACTGTTGGAACAGTTCGCGGGCCGGATAGATGACCAAATATCACAAGTCCAGCAAGTTCAGAATATAAAATGAGAACAAAAGTAATTTTTAAAAACTAACTCTGTTTCAATGAAAGATTAATGAGATGGATGGTGTTGCTTACAATAAATAAGTGATTCAATATCTGGCTGAACTGATGAGGTTGACAAGCGAAGAATGTCATTTAGATGACGGTCAGAGAGTTGAGAGCGAAGGCGACTCTTTGTTTATATTTCATCTTTGAGAACAGTTGTTCACAGCAAAATGTGCTTCCGAACATAGCTACAATGCGCTGAGCATGTTTAATAAAATGTGGAAACTTGCCTCATGGTAGGATGACATCACGAAAAAAAGAAAGAGGAGAAAAAGTGCGGAACTTTGCTTTTAACTCATTCTTTGAGCAAGGAGTAGTGAAACTTCATAACTGGCACGTGTCACTTTTTCATGCACAGTGTTTGCTTATGAAACATCAAACTGCTTTTCTCTATATTGCCTGTGAGTTTAGCAATAGTAGTCTTTTTCTCAGAGGCAGACATTAAACCAAATTTCGAAGTGTACTGTTTCCCAGTGACAGCGCACATTAAACTCTTTGAAGACAGCAACAGTTTTCAAACAGATCAGACACTGAGCTTGTCCAAATCGTTCTATGAAAAAGTACTTCTCGTCCACTCAGAGTTTAATGTCCGACTTTCCATATCCACTTTAAATTTTTTAGGATGCTGGGGTTGCAGACATGATTGTGGGGATGGGGGAATAATGGCAAAGAAATAGCAGAAATGCAACAACCAGTTCGGTTGTGATGGCAGAAGACAGAGTTTCAAATTCGCACACCTCTGTTCACCTCCAGCCCTCCTTCCTCTCACCAATTGTAGCTGTGAAGGTCAGGTCACGAATGAGGCAGAGTACAGATGCTGAATACATTATTATTGTAGATCTATCCTAGGCCTAGGAGAGTTCAAAAGTCAACGAACTATAAAGAGATGCTAGTGTAATATATATAACTGCAGGCATAAATTGTACATGTGCACACAATTCTGTGCGAGTAATTCAAACTGTTAAAATTACATGTAGTCTTTAGACTAGTTTAGCCTTGGCTGTTTGACAGTGTATAACAATGCCCAATTGTTTTAGTGACTTTTGTTTTGCGGGCCAAAAGCAATAAGTGTGAATGGCTTGGCGGGCCAAAAGCAATAACTGTGAATAGCTTGGCGGGCCAAAAGCAATGTTAACTGTGAATAGCTTGGCGGGCCAACAAAAAATGCTTCGCGTGCCAGGTTTGGCTCGCGGGCCAGAGTTTGCCCGCCCCTGGTTTACAGGCTCTGCATACAGTTACAATGTAATTTACTTTCAAAATTACACATGAGCTATCTGATGCTGCTGCATCACTGCCTGATAGGTTGTAATGAAATAATAAATATTATTATACAGCAAAATAAAATGTACTGTGCTGATGAAATAAACCACGAAATTGTCTTTGAATTTAATGGGCATATATTATTATATACAAACACACACAAATACAAAACATACACACGTTCACGACTTCAGTGGGGATAAAATAAAGAAGCATAATGCTCTTTCTGGGGTATCATAAAGGGTGATCTAAAAGTAAAAGGTCAAAAGAAACTTGCTTGCAAATACCCATTAGACATTATCAATATCAAACAGAAGGACACAACTCACTAGTAGCATTCTCCTGATCAATGAAAAATAAATCTTTTATTTACAGTAAGAAACGTGTTTTTCCAGGTCCGATTGCATATATCTATTAGATATATCATTATTATTTATTAATGACTGAGAAGAACAGAACAATCTGGCAGCATCCTCCTGATCAGTGTGGATGTAACAAATAAATCTCTTTAGTAAGAGTATAGCTTATCCAGAACAAGATTACCCAATAAAATTACTTTAAGCAGAAAATATTTTGCATATTGTTTGTTATATAAGCTGCTAGTGAGACATAGTGTTTTAGTGATTTTTAATACATGAATAAAAACAAACTATATTGAAAAAATATGCATTTTAAAATTAAGCTGTAAGCTATTATAATACTGCACATACTGGCATTACTTCTTATAGCATCTCTATTATTCCTGAATATGTGGATTTTATTTATTACAATAATACCTGGTTCCATCTAATCTGAATAAAACTGTTTCTATCATATATATTTGTAAAGCAGTTCCAATGGACAAATGTTGACATGAGCAATATTAATTATTATTATTTCTAAGAAAACAGTTTCAGAGCAAACTTACATTTGATCTTTTCTTCTCTTGTACCTTTGGTCAAGACTACAAGGCCACAGAGTAAGTCCTTGAAAGACAACCCCTTAGCATTGCCACCAAATCCTTTATATATCAGCTGGAAATGTCAAATGATAATTGTTCATGTTTGCATTAAAAATGCACAGTAGTTAAAATCAAGTTATCAATATTCAATGGTGAACCCATTTAGTGACAAGTGTCAGCACATTTATTTTCATTCTTAGAGGGATCATTTATATTTTGCTCTAGAGCATCATATACTCAAAACCAAAACAGAATAAGAGATCAAAACGAGATACAAAATGAATTATTAATTTATAAATATGATTTATAAATACCATATGTCATCAACAGAATCAATTTTACTAAAGAAATGTAATTCATTCATGGCTCTGAAAAAATTATAAGAAAAAATTTTTTAAATCCAACAAATTCCAAAGATACTAAGAAAACAAACCAAAAGTGTTTAAACATTTGTGAAATTAAAAATAAAAAGATGAAAAGAAAAACCTTGAATTAAATCCAAAGATTGTTATTCTGTGTAGAAAGAAATGCTAACAATGTAAACTATCATATTATAGTGTGTTATTATTATATAATTACTAAAAGATACCTATCAGTTTCTGTTAGTATTTTTTAAAACCAATAATAATAATAATAAAATTAGAAATTCAGAGACTGTGGAATATAAAAGCAGAAGTGATACCTGTAGTGAAGTGAGCCTTGGGGAACATAACATCTAATTAGAAAGAAGGCTATCTGAATAAACTATCTGGAAACCACAGACTTGCCTCACTACTAAAAGCAGCGCTCCTTGGAAGTGCCCTAAATCAACATTCTAAAATTTTTCTTGTGTGTGTGTGTGTGTGTGTGTGTGTGTGTGTGTGCGGAACTTTTTCCTGTGTGCATGGAACTAGTGGTTGTTTGAGCTTGCTACCAAAACTTGAGCATGGAATTTTGAAATTGCTGCATAGTAATTAGTATTTTCTAATGAGCTGCATGGCCAAGCACCTTAGTTAGAGGGAACATTGCCCACAACCTCCTTAGAATCTTGGTAAAATTGGGTTCACAACCGACAGTCAAGAGAAGTCATGAAAAAGGCTGAATAGTGAATAATAAAAATAAGAAATCTCACTTCTGGACTTTCGAGGGAGGGAAAAGTGGCTCCCTTCAGAGTACACCCACATCCATCCCATTTATGATGGAGAAAGGAAAATTTGATTCTATACCGAATTAGACTTTACTGGGTTAACAAGGTCTATGCTAGACACTGATGGGTGTTCTAGCCAAAAATGGGCTATTGGAATACTACTTTTTTACTAGCAAAAACTCTGAGGAGATGGACTAGAAAGGAACTCCTTGGAAATGCCCAATCCTCCATAAAATATTGTGTCTCCCAGAATTCTGGTAAGATTCTGAGACCTTGGTTCACAACCAACAAACAGAAGTTGTAAAGAAAGGTTGAATACTAATTAAAAATAATAAAACTAATTAAACACAAAATTAATGAAAATCAGACAAAGAGGTAAATAGATATATCAAGCAAAAAACTGGTTCATAGATAGTAAAGAATATAAACAGGTTAGCAGGGAGAGTTAGTGAGAGTGAGATGAACTTTTTTTTTAAAAGCAGACAAATTTCATAAATATTGCATGAAGATCCATGACATTACCTGGGCTAATTTTGGTGGAACACCATCCCAGAGCACCTCCCTGACAAAAAGATTCTCTGTCATATAGCAATTAAGTGCTGACGCACGTTTGAATGCTTCTTTTAAGCGTTTCAGCTCTGTTTCAGAAACTGTAAAGTATATAAAAGTGTTGAAGTGAAGAATTGATAATAGTAATAATGACAAAATTAAATCCTCTATTGCAGATCCCCACCCCACCCCACCCCACCCCACCCCACCCCAAAATACAGTATGGATGAAATGACACTATAAATTACTTTAAAACTAAATATAAGTGAATAGGTTATTAATACGTAATTTTTACTTATTACCTGATGATAGTGAGGTTGGACAAGATATATCTATAGATAAATTCATACAGATATTTAAGAAACAATTCAAAGTGCTGATGAGGGTGGGTGGGGGTGAGTAAGAAAGACCAAAATATCACTCATTTATCTAGCAGTATAATTAAAAGTATTTTTACATTTATTTTTAAATTATCATATACAGATATATTAACTTTTTTAGCTCTACTTTGCTTTTATGACACAAATCCACCACCACCTCCACCATCATTATCATTCAACAGTTTAACAATAGCTTTATGCACAATTTAAAAAATAAAAGTACAGGTTGTTCCTAACTTATGAAAAGGTTTGGTTCTGAGTGATGGTTGTAAGTTGAAACTGGTTGTAAACAATAAACAAAGAAATGGATGGATCATAGTCAGCAAAATATTTATAATAATACTGATATGCCATAATAAATCTTGTCTCAACAGGGAAGGGGAAAGGGACAGTTCAAGGTTTGTCTGCATCTACATTGTGTGGTAAAACTAAAGAAGAAGAATATACATCATGTCCTTGAACATGTGTTCGAACCACTTTAAATTGTAATTAAGAATTAACAAAAATGTCATCCCTTAGTCTTGCATATGTTAATTAATAAAGGTTCTAATGCACATACTTAAAGAACTAACTTTAAAATTTAGAAATTTTTTCCCCATAAAATGATCTGGCCTTCACACAGTTTTCTGAGTTCATGGCCAAGAACTTCAGAATTTAATGACTACAAATAGACTCCATTCAATCTGAATGAATCTACTTCTATCACGTACATTTTACAATGTTTAAAACTATTATTATGATTTGACTTGAATTATAAAATTGAAAAAGTTCTACCATGATATTTAATACATTATGAAAGGTTATAGATACTATTTTTTACTTTGACATATTGATACTATTACTAGGCAAAATATGTACACTAACTGAAACTGAATATAATACACTTTATGTGTTATTTACTCATGAGGGCATATGTTGTGAATAAATTATCTTTGTGCACAATTTGGTCATTTTTTTTACATAAAACAATGAAATGAGAAAAAATAAACAAGTACGTATAACGTACTTACCACTAAATTAAATAGTACTGCTTTGCTTAACAGTTTTAACTGGGTGAGAGCAACTTTTTCATTCACCGATTAAAAAAAAACTTCTTTAACTTAATATGACTACATATATTTTGAAATATCTCTTGCTTTCTAATGTTGTATATATTGCGCAACAGAGTACTTTATCTAGGATTGAAAGAGTAACTCAGTAAGATTAATAAACCGAAGTTGATCACATGATTAGTGAAGGTGATGCCATGGGATTGGGATCAAACTGCCAAGAATAAATTGCCACATATTCATAAATATTACAGCTATATAAATTATGAGAAATAATAATGAATGAATGCAAATGCAAAGACCAAGGATTTGCGTTGCTATGCTAGCTAGTACCGTCATCGTGTTCTAAATCTTCAGATGTAAATAAACGAAGACCATGCCTTTTTGGCAAGCGAAGTCAATAAAACAAAACAAAATAATTACCTCTTTTTGATGCATCTTCAAAAGAAATAAAAGCCAGTTTTGAATCTTTTCCGCCCATGACTTAATAGTTTTCAATCCAGTTTTACTTTTGCTGTTACCGATTCATAACAGACGATCTTACATTTATGTTTCCGTGTCAGCCATATTTGATCACGCGACAGTTAATCAAACTGTCCGAGATTTGACACGTTTACTTCTTCCTTACCTCCCTTGAATAGTTTTATCGTCTGCTTTAATTTTACTTAATCGAAATTCAACAAACAGTAACACATATATAAAGCAAAATTCATTTTATTTATTATGTAAAAATCATTATTTTATCAGTTTGTATTATAAAAATTCAAGTTTATAAGTTTTAACAATCGAAAATCTATAATAGTTAGCGTTTGAGGAAATTTTAAGCGGGCGGCAAAACAGGGTTTGATTAGGCACTATCACAAGCTATTTCCGCAATGTCTTAGTATTACACGAATTCGTTTATCTCCTAATGTGTTTCGCATTTATTTTATGAGGTAATTTTTTTGTACAGTATTATGGCATACATTTTTTTTAAAAAGCACCTCTTTATCAAACTGACTATGAGTCTTTGCTGAATCAATACAATGTCGACCAGATGTTGCCGCTTGGATCTGTTCAACTTTGATCTATCCACGTCAACTTTCGCGTGGCTCAGTCAGTAAGAATTTGCCCTGAAAAAAAAGTCGTTGTTTTTTAATATAAGAAAAGATGAAACCGACGAGATGGTGTTTGATTTTGTCATCCATGCAGTCGACGTGGCTAAGCATTGCCACTGCCTGGGAGAGAATTTGACATCATTAACCGACATACAACTCATCTGTTGACAACCACCAAAATGTTAAGCTCGTTCTGATGTTAGGATTGTTTTAGCTCTAACTGGGGGGCTGCCTATAAGTTTGTTCCACAATTCAAATAAGCACAGATACTTTAATAAAAAAGCAGGTTCTTTTACGTACTACTGACAGGAGTTGGGACAACTGAGAGCGGTTATCTGAACAGTATATAAGACAGTATTTTTTTAATTATAAAAAATACTGTGGATTTGCTGAGTTTATTCTTACAATTGATGTAGCTTATTCATCAAAGATATCTAATGCATTTGCTACGTGATTTAATATTAATCCAAATTATCAACAAACGCTGTGTCTTGGAGTTAAACATAATTGTATTTCGAACATCATTGATCCCTACATAATTTAAACGAATATTTAATATTTAATGAAGTAACGCAAGATGCGCTGATACTTCAGTACAGTTTGGAACTATATTTTATACATTTCTTAATTTCGTAAATCTGAGAACCAATCTTGGCTAGTTACAGACTTTGGATCTACTTAGCTCGGGACCTAACACTACTATGGCAAGGTGTCTTGACGTTACTGTACTGATGGTGGTGATTACTGTTTGGTGCTTCGCTAGTCAGTCATCTGACGCAAGCCTTTTGTTCTCAACCACCAAGTTGGAGTCTTTCTTGTCTCTAGACCCGGCGGTTGGACTGGACAAATATATAAAACATGAAGGAAAACGACTTGAAGTAATAAAAAGGTAAGGCAAAGTTATGGTATCTTTTTAATTATTTTTTTTTTAAAATGAAGTTTAAAATGTATGTCAATGATACTAAGAAAGTTGTCACTGGCACAGCAGGGTTCGTTCTACTATAGGTGGCCTACGAATATTACTGGTAAAGAATAAGATAATGATTTCACACTAAAGAAAACACATTCAGGTTTGATAAAAGACTATGTTCAGTGGAATTTCAGATTTTTGTGGACTGTTAAGTACGTTACATTTCGGATAGGCTGTTTGAAAATGTTTGATACTTTGATGTCAGTGGATTATCTTCTTAGCTCTACATTCTCCATGAGTATGATGAATTCTTCTTAAAACCACGTATGAAATTCATTGTATCCGGCCCTGGAATGAGGTCATTTCTTTAGAGCAATGTCTCTTTAAAGTGACAAAAACAACAACAACAAGAGGTCTGTAGAAAACAGGAGTCTTTAGCGCCAAACTTCCCAGATTTGGTGTCCATGGACTGTCAAACCCACATCAATAATACTCCTTTATTCCGAATCTGGGTCAGAGTTGTTTGTTCCCTCTCAACTCTCAGAGATTAAAGATAGAAAAATTTAACGGCAGCTGATCTTGGCAGGATACACGTAAATTTCCGTAATTTTTTTCAATAGACAAAAAAGTCTCCAAGGGCCGCATGAGAGGGCCTGATTAAAGCCATCAGCGTTCATTCTCATTTTAATGTTCTGTCTTGTGGAACGAACTGCTTTTTGAAGACTGTACACTCATCTTTACATCCTTTCAGAAAGCTCTGATAATATACACAAAAGGATATATTTTAACCCAGCAAAACCATGTTTCAATCTCATGATCTAGTTATTTGATTTTGTTTTTGAAAATTAAAAACAAGTTTATTTTTTTCGATTTTGGTCCAGCTTCGAGGGTGTTCTTTGCTATGCCTGACGGGTAGTATCTCGTGCGTTTCTTTTGTGCTCGTTTAGCACATAAATGTACAGCCGAACATGAACTCTTTGTTTTCTTTTCTCTTTGCTTTAAATTAGATTAAGCATTGTATGAAGTCATCGTCAATATCGTTTCTTTCGTGCTCGTTTAGCACATAAATGTACATCCGAACATGAACTCTTTGTTTTCTTTTCTCTTTGCTTTAAATTAGATTAAGCATTGTATGACGACATCGTCAATATCGTTGGTATCATAGTCATCGTCCTTTTTATCCTTCTCGTTTTCTAAATAATTGCGCGCGTTGCAGTTCTCTAAAATGAATGATATTGAGAAGGGGAAAAAAAATCAAGCAAAACAAAATGCCGGAAAACATTGTTAAGTCCAGCGCTTAATTACACAGAGGTGGGATGGGTGTTGTTATTCAGTGAAGCGAATTCCTTTCATGCGCAGTTACAATTAATACTATGAGATAAGCGTTTGCCAAAGGCAAGTAGTTACGGGGTTTCATGTTAGGCACAATCCCAAGTAAATGTTGTACAACAGCTGAGAACGAGGATAGCGGACGGCTTCGTATGCACTCTTTTACGTAGAAGGTTTGAAATGTGACAAAATCCGATAGAACGGCATGTGCACTAATGTAGCCTAACTGCTAATACATTAGGTTTATTGAACGGGAGATGTGTGTGCGTGCGTGTGTATATGTGTGTGTGTGTGCGTATGTGCGCGCGCGTGTATGTATATATATATGTGTGTGTGTGTGTGTGTGTGTGTGTGTGTGTATGTTTGTTTTGAGTGTGTATCAGTACAGCAATGCATGTATTGCCAAACGGGTCGGGTTGCAATTTGGTTTGGTGGAGCTAACGAGAGCAATGAATTCTTGTTTACAGGAATCAACCTAATACAATATGATAACAGCCATTAGTGTTAACTACTTACATACAGTTAGATTTTAGCGGAAAGTTTTAAATTGAAATTGAATTTATATACAAATAACTAGCATGGTGTAAAATTTAAGGAAGAAAACGTTGGAACTCAACCTTTCAAAACAAATAAAGATTTTTCCAGACTATATTCTGTTGGATGAAATTGCTTTATTTTAAAATTTATTACAAAAGGAAATTAATATTTGTTTGCTCTATTTTTCCCCATATTTTGCTCCTTTTTTTTGTTTGTTTGTATTTAGGCACATTATTTTTTCTGAACTGAATGCAGACTGTCAAACAAAACAGACGCAACATCTATAAGACAAAAACAGAACGCTGTCATTTAAAAATATTCTTACAATTCATTTACAATATAAATTAATATAAAACAAAACATTGTCATTTAAAAACATTCTTACAATTCATTTACAATATAAATTAATATAATTAAACCGATTTTTCGGTGTCATGGTGTGTGTGTGTGTGTGTGTGTGTGTGTGTGTGTGTGTGTGTGTGTGATTATGATTATACGCTCACACTGTATAAGAAATTAAAGTGAAGCATGTTTCTGACACTTTGATTACTAATAATTTATTTTATTTTACTTAATTAAGCTATTTCTGAGCTGTGAATATCACAGCAATATTCACGTTTATATTTGTGTGAGCACTGCGTGGTTATTTCACTCGAAACTTGACAATAATTCTTCATTAGTACCGTGTAACAATTTAATATTTTAAAAATGTAATTTAAAATCATTTCTACCCTGTGATAAATGGCAATTTGCGATAGCGAAGTATGACAATAGCGGTCTCAAATAAAGAGATTTGTGGTGGTTTCCCCTTCATGAATCAACTAACATTATAAACAGGCGTTCAATCCTAATGACTCACTCACTCACTCAAAATTATTTTACACCAAAATTAATCAACAACTCAAGCAACCTAATGAATCATTCAGTAGGTCAGTCACACCGGCTAACAATCAATCGCTTTAAAACGAAGTCAGTCATTGATTTAGTCAGTCAATCAATATTTTATGAATAAATAAAACTCTCGGTCCTTTCAAAAAAATTCCGGTTGATTCTTATCTTCTCTCTAATGAAGATGTAAGATTTATGATTAGGACTTTCAGAAGAACAACGAAGCTGGACCCATGTCTTTCAAACTGAAAACCGCTCCGAAATCTTTCATCATTCCTCTCTGTCTGCCTGCCTTCCTGCCAATCTATCTATCTATCTATCTATCTATCTATCTATCTATCTATCTATCTATCTATCTATCTATCTATCTATCTATCTATCTATCTATCTATCTATCTATCTATCTATCTATCTATCTATCTATCTATCTATCTATCTATCTATATATCTATCTATCTATCTATCTATCTATCTATCTATCTATCTATCTATCTATCTGTCTGTCTGTTTGTCTATCTATCTTTTTTCCCACAAAATTAAATATCTTTCCATGGGATTTCGCTTATCTGAGAAATCTAAAGTTAGGAGAAGGCGTGGAAAGAAAAATTCAAACAGAAATAGAGCGAAACAAGCAATTTCTATGAAATCTCCCTTTCTTATTTATCCCTTTCACCCAGCAGACATTTCTGATTGCTTGCCTTTGTTGGTTATAATCATGATCGTTTGTCTTGCAGGTTACTTTAATGACTATTTGTCTTGTTGGCTACACTGATGACACTTTGCCATCTTTATTACAATAATGACGGTTCACCTTGTTTGTTACAATACTGATGGCTTGACAGCTTTATTATTTAATAGCTAGTCCTTTTATAATAATGCATTAACCTTGTTTCGTTTTATAACAGTAATGGCATCTTGTCTTATTTAAAAATATTTATATTAATGAGGTTTGCATGTTGTGTTACAATGACGGTGATTTATTACAGTGCGAAGGGTTACGAACAAGAGGTGCCTTTGGTCATCCAACGGCTGGAAATACTAAAAAAGTGAGTTCTGTTCATTTCAATACTCTCACGGACATTAGATTTCAATTTTATGTGAACACTCTAAATTTAGTTACAGCACTCTCAATATTCAATTGTACACGAGAACACACACACACACACACACACACACATTCAGTACACACACTGAGCACACGCACGACACACACACATTTAAATTACCTTGTCTGCACCTGTACCTTAGCATAGAACAATATTACAAACGTATCTATAGCTGATGCATATTGTCTTAGATACTTTAGTTGTATATTAAAAATTAACCATCGAGAAATAAGAATGTGTTTATAACATAGTGTGACAAACCTGGGTGAGACTCTTCATCCCAGTGAATTAATAACTAATTTAATTAATAATATAGTTAATTCACCTGTCGATGGGGTCTTTGTCCTTCGCAGTCAGGGAGACTAAGTCAAGCCCTAGAATTAACAATTGCTCTTCTCGGTGTTACTGTGAAATACTTTCCTGCGAGTTAAGATTTACGCTACGTATTACAGTATTCCCCCCTCTCGCTCCCTCACATGTTCCCTTTACCAGCTTGAGAGGCACTTCCCCCAAAGTATGCGTGACTGACTTGTTAAATATTAATCTATTTGGCTGCTCCCACCCCTCAAGCCTGCATACTTCCTTTAATAAATTTTAGCCTAAGTGGGAAAGTGATAATCAACAATTTTATTTAACTCTATATACTAAATGATTAACACAATTATTTACATGATATCTACAATGAAGTGGACTGAACAGAACTTGTCTCAGCCCCAAAAAGGTGAAATATCAACTGGTTAAGCACAGATTTTGGTAGCACCAACTTGGTAACAGAATAAAACTTGGTTTGACGTGACTTGTCAACACCAACTTGGTAACAGAATAAAACTTGGTTTGACGTGACTTGTCAACACCAACTGGAAACGCAACTTGACTCCTCACGCTTACAGTTATGGCCGATAAACCTCATAATGTTTACAGTTATGGCCGATAAATCTCATAATGTTTACAGTTATGGCCGATAAATCTCATAATGTTTACAGTTATGGCCGATAAACCTCATAATGTTTACAGTTATGGCCAATAAATCTCATAATGTTTACAGTTATGGCCGATAAATCTCATAATGTTTACAGTTATGGCCGATAAATCTCATAATGTTTACAGTTATGGCCGATAAATCTCATAATGTTTACAGTTATGGCCAATAAATCTCATAATGTTTACAGTTATGGCCGATAAATCTCATAATGTTTACAGTTATGGCCGATATATCTCATAATGTTTACAGTTATGGCCGAGACCTCTTAACACCTACTGTCGTGATCGAGACCTTTCTAATGTTTACAGTTATGGCTGACGCCTCCTAATGCTTACAGTCATGGTCAAGATCTCCTAATGCTTAAATTTGTGGCTGAGACTTCCTAAAGCTTACATTCATGGCCTAGATATCCTAAAGTTTACAATCATGGTCTAGATTTTTTAATGCTTACATTCACAGCTGAGGCCTCCTAACGCTTATAATCATGGCCAAGATCTCATAATGCTTACATTCATAGCTGAGACCTCCTGACGCTTACATTCACAGCCGACACTTCCTAACGCTTACATTCATGGTCGAAACCTTCTAACGCTTACAATCATGGCTGAGATGTCCTAACACTTACAATCGTGGTCGAGAAGTATAAAACATTTTTATATTTTAAGTGATCAAATTAAACATTATTGAAATTATTTTGAACCTTAAACTTGCAGGACACAATCACCTAATATTTCATGTTAACAGTATTATGTTATCACATTTAAACTGTTTGTGAATAAAAATATTTAAACAATTTTAGTCACATTACAAAAATAATTTGTAGGTATTTAAGTATCCTGGATTTTTCAAAATCGAAGTACTTACTACATAATCTTTATGATAAAATACCCATTTGACTTTGATCATGATGAGTATGGAAAGGTAATAAGCAAAACTAGCAAAATATCAGTACACGGACACTAGAACTGGAGAGCTGGTGTAAATAAAACTGGTTTATTCTGAACATGGATGAATTTTGGCAACACTAATGTAGAGTTCTCACAGTAGCGATTGTTTCATAAATAATACTAATTAAAACCTCTTCAATAGAGCTAACTCTATAGCCTTCAATGCACAGTTTAACAATAACCACAATGTAAAAGAAATAGGCTAGATCGATTCGGTTTTTCAAATTCAAACAGGTATTGCAATTACAATGTACATATAATTTAAACAATTTTTTCAAATCTTTCATAAATATAGGTTTCTTAAGTAGACCTAGTGAATTTTTTTTTTACAACATAGCTTGACTTCTGTTGTTTTGAAAGGACAGGTGCGGCTGGGTTTATCTTGTCTTGTCTCGTTTCTATGTTGTATTGTCTTGTACTGTCTACCATTTTCTCATTCCACTCTGCATTCTCTCATGCATGCACACCAACAAATGTAACCTTGTATGCAGAATAAAATTAAGCTCAAACCAGGCAAACACATATGGTGTTTCTGTGTGTGGATTCTGTAATTCCATCCATACAGTTTCTTATGTGCTGTTGACAACCACTCTGACTTTCGCAAGAAGCAGGGTGGTGGTGACAGTACCAAGACCAAATTTAATACTTTAACTTTCAAACACCATTAGTGTTTGCCTAATTCAGTTGCATTTAACACAATTTTATGTTTGATTTAATGGACTGCTTTTCTTCCATTTCCATTAATATAATTAATACACTGAATGCCGTTAGAGATAGGAAGATAGAGGAGGAAGAGATGGAGAAAAGCAGAGAGAGAGAAAGAGAGAGACAGACAGAAAGACAGAAAAACGAGAGATGGAAGGAAACAAAAAGACTAAGACAAGTGGAAGTAACAGTGCTGGAGAAATACAAACACTGAGTGTGTGTTTGTGTGTATGTGTGTGTTATCCGTGAGTGTGTGTGTGTACAAATATATATATTTACATATTTAAAGCATACATAAAGTATACAAAGTAAACATACGACTGTAAGTATGGCCTTTCTAACTTTGGCCTAATGTCTTCAGTTACTCCACGTCACAGGCAATTCGGATCATTCACTTAACACCAGTGTCGGTTTTCACCATACTGTTTCCTAATCCGGGCACATCCAGATAAAACCCCACTTTCCTTTAGTGACGTATTGATATGATTACCAGACTATCGTGGATGTTCATGTTTATTAAATCAGTAATACAATTTCAGCAAAAGTGGTTTCAGTCTTTGAATGTTGTTGGGCAATTGTTACCATGAAAATTTGTCAACACAAATACAGGAAAGTTGTCACTCACTCACTCACTCACTCACTCACTCACTCACTCACTCACTCACTCACTCACTCACTCACTCACTCACTCACTCACTCACTCACTCACTCACTCACTCACTCACTCACTCACTCACTCACTCACTCACTCACTCACTCACTCACTCACTCACTCACTCACTCACTCAGATATACGGGGCAGAATGATCAGCTGAATGAGATGTTCTAGAAATGCAACGTAGTTACAGCATGAACAGTGGTAAGGAAATTGTTATGAATAATTAATTAAATGACTAAATAAAATTTGTGCACGCCCCGTCGCTTGTTTGCAGTCTCAGCCAAGAACTGGCTGCAAAGGCAGCCGAGCGAGACAATTTGAAACAAAGTATGAAGGATTTCCACCCAACGACCATCCTCCGTCTGATTCAGGACTTCAGGGATACTTGGTCTGAGAAACTGAGCAATTCCACACTGTATGGTTTCCGTAAGTACGGTCACATAAACCTTTCTATTTGTCTCCTCTTTCTTAAATATGTCTTTTAGACTACAAATCTCTCTCTCTCTCTCTCTCTCTCTCTCTCTCTGTCTGCCTGCCTGCCTGCCTGTCTGTCTGTCTATCTATTTATCTCTCTGTGCCAGTCACTGATTCATTATTTGGGCAACACTAACTTATTAATTTTTTTTAAAGCAACTATATCTACTTCGACATGTTTGTTGCGATGTCTTTGTTGTTTGTACAACTTCACATGCGAACTCATTACTTTAAAAAAAAATAAAAGCATATCATTCTAATGCTATTGATTTATTACTCCTTCTTTGCTTACTGTTTTACAAGGTTTGAAAGATTTTCTGACAGAAGAAAAGTCACAGCTGCCGTCAGATATAGATTTAGAAGCCATCGCACAAGCGATTGCGGAAGTTCAATATATCTACAATCTGTCGACATTTGACCTTTACGCGGGCAAGGTCATGACTTACCAAGGGGCAGCACTCAAACCAGTTGATGCATTTGTCTTGGGAAATGTGTCCATGCGGCTAGGGCATCTTGAGCAAGCGGTCACTTGGTTTGAGCTGCTGCTGACCGAAATACAAAAAGATGAGAAATTTGCGAAGAATATGTCTCACCTTGTCGCGGAAACGAAGGCCAAACTGGGCGTTATCAAATATAGTGTGAGTGTTGTTTGAGGAAAGCGGCGTTCTAATGATAGCATACCGTCCATACTTCCAATCAAACGCACACGCATGCAAACACCCCCCTCCCATACCCGCACGCGTGCATGCACACACACACACACACACACACACACACACACACACACACACACACACACACACACACACACACACACACACACACACACACACACACACTTCTCGACATTTCTAACAATCACTAAATATGTCGACAGAACAATAAAATATTAAAAAGAAAGTGTTTACTTTTTCCTAATTACTCTCTCTACTCTCTCTCTCTCTCTTTCTCATTGTATTATATAAAAATATTTCTTTTTAATTCTGATCATAGATGGACAAGAAAACAGACGCGCTTCGGCTGTTAGAAGAAGCTGCCGACTTAGGTCAGTTACCGAGTTGTCTTTTCTTATGTGAATATGTTTAAAAATCCGTGCACGTGAGTGTAAAGAGATGTGCATCATTTGTAGATTGCAGTTATCACTTTAATGAGCATTTTTCTGGGGCTGTCACTAACACTTTTTAACTTTGGTCACACTGTGTCTATAAGAATTCTATGACACGTGACTACTGTTTTTTATGACAATCTTTTTATCTGCATTAGTGGATAGTAACAGATGTCATATATGTAAGGTCATACTGTAATTTGTGACATTTTCTTTTGTGCCTAAGTTGTAACTTGTAACTCTCGAGACAGTATTGTAACGTGTGATATTTTTACTACTGTGACATTTTCTTCTCAGTGTAAATGAACTGAAATCACAAGGACCACGCAGATCTATAGTTTGTAACATATTTTAACAATATTTTTCTAAAGTAAATGTTGACTCACAAGGCCATGCTGCAGTTTGTAACAATTTTTGTTTACCTTTGTCATGTAACTGATGACGCTTGAGCATATTGTATTGTAACTTGTGGCATGTTTAATTTGCCTCAGGATTAAGAAATTGGTTATTTATAAGGTTGCATTGTTCAGAAGTTTGTGACATTTATATATGCCTTGTGCCTAGTGGGAAAGAAAATGAAGTTACACAAGGTTTTATTGCTCTGCGATGTACACGATTTATCTGCCTTGTTGCAATGTAATTGACGATACATGGTGTTTTACTGTCCTGTGATTTACATAACTTTGACAGCTTCTTTGCAATGTAATTGACGATACATTGTGTTTTACTGTCCTGTGATTTACATAACTTTGACAGCTTCTTTGCAATGTAATTGACACACCAGGTTTCCATGTTCTCAGACATAAATAACTGTGCCTGCAGTATAAATGAAGCCACACAAGACCACTCTGTATTGTAATTTTGACATTTACTGTTATCTGCCTCAATAACACTTTATTGTACCAGAATGCATTATCGAATATTGATTGATATTGCTCGTATCGAATAATGGAAAGGTTCCTCGGCTTGCAGTAGGAAAGAAAGATTATTAAAATACAGATTGTTTTGTTGAGAGAGAGAAAGCGCGCGAGAGATAAAGAGACAAGAGAGAGAGAGAGAGAGAGAGAGAGAGAGAGAGAGAGAGACAGACAGACAGAATAGATCATTATAATGATTTTCTATTCGTTTCTCAGGAATATCATCCCCAATTAGACATACTACTCTGTACTGTATGTGTTTAAGTGGTAAACTGTTTTCTAAGCATGGTGATAAATCGCCCTTAACAGTGCAGTCTTTCTATAAAGAGGGGACGGGTAGCATCATTTAGTAGCTAAAGTACAAGAATTGACTACGCAAAAATGTTTACTACCCTTATTTAACTTTGACCCTGGTGTGACACCTCGATAATTCTTTCTCAGATCCAGACAATGAAGAAATTGTCAAGCAGTTCCTTAGCCATCGTTTTGGCAGAGACGTTCGACCTCTAGTGGAATTGGTTCCGGATGAAGGTTCGAAGCACTGGTTCCAACTGTGCACTAACGCTTCGACTTTCGTTTTGGTGAGTACTGCAGGGTTATGTTTAGGAGTAAAATGCAGGATACAACTATTATGTGAGTTTTGTCCCAGTGAGTACTACAGGAAACATTTTTATTTGTTGGAAGGTTTTATGGGGAAATGTTTTCATAACATACCAAGGAATGTTTGCTCTAGCGAGTACTGCAAGATTTTTCTTTGAGGAGACTTATTATTGAGTACTACAAGATTTATCTTTGAGGAGACTTAGTATTGAGTACTACAAGATTTATCTTTGAGGAGACTTAGTATCGAGTACTACAAGATTTATCTTTGAGGAGACTTAGTATTGAGTACTACAAGATTTATCTTTGAGGAGACTTAGTATTGAGTACTACAAGATTTATCTTTGAGGAGACTTAGTATTGAGTACTACAAGATTTATCTTTGAGGAATGTTTGCTGTAGTAAGTACAAGGTTTATTATTGAGGAGATTTGTTAGTATTACAAGAATTTTATTTTAGGAGACTTGTTAATACTACAAGGTTTATTTTTGAGGAGACTTGTTTTAGTGAATACTACAAGATTTATATTTTAGGAGACTTGTTAGCATTACAAGATTTATCTTTGAGGAGACTTGTTAGTGTGTATTACAACATTTTATCTTTTCGGGGATTTGTTATTGAGACATGATCTGTGTGTTTGTTAAAGAAGTTTGTTGAAGTGGATAGTGCAGATTTTTCGTTTAAGGGACTTTTGTTTTAGTGAGTGTCTTTCAAGGTAGAGTGTTCTGCAAAATTTTATCTTTGTATCTTTTTATTTTATTAAAATTTTATCTTTATTTTATTGCATTAAAATTATTTTGTTCCAGTGTATTCTTCGTTTTTGTTCAAAGAATAAATGGGGAAACATGATGACTACATCTGTCACTTATAAGGGGCAATAACCGTTATTAAGAAGTACTTTTTTCGTTCACTTGTTTTGTGCCACAGTCATTAATACATGTTTCTTTTTCGAGTGGAATCATAATAATTTTTTTCGACAGTGTAATCGTGATCAACATTAAGTTGACTGGCTTAATTATTAAGTGGGAAAACAATCCTCGAGTCTCAGAAAGCTAGAAATGGTTGACTGAATTCTTTTGCCTTAAAGGTGGAAATTATTTAAAATTAATTCGTTCCATGACATTCACTTTTGTCTTGTGGGGAAAGAAAATTCATAAATTCAATAAAAAATATTTATAAGTGAATAATAATGATTTTATTACTGCAATTGCATAAATTCTCAGATACAATACATTAGCAAGTGGTTGACAGCAATATTCATTAAACAACCATTTTCTCTCTATTTAACTCTACTGGATACAACTAGTTTAACAAGCGTGAGCATGGTACGTGCTTTTGCCATCTCAAACATTTCTACATAAATGCAATCATCACTAACGCCACTTAGCTTCTGTGAGAAGAAATACATTAGTTCACACAATTTAGCAAATCACATAAATATTTTACACAGCATTCTATCAATGATATATACAATATTTTAGAGAAGTCAATTATATTTACCACTCTTGTAATTACGTATGCAAGAGTTGACCCCTGGACATGTGGGTGCGGTGAATGTGCGTCTGCGAATCATGGATCATTTATACCTATATAAAAGGTCAGCTAGCTAGATTCTATCACGTCACGACAGGGAACGCGAATATGGGTGTCTCGTATCCGGCTAGCGGTTCCCCCCCTCCTGCCATCCCCCTTTACCCCTCCGCATCCTTCACTAATAGATCGTAAACACCTATTGCACCACAGGTATGAAACCTAGCTAACGGTACCATACTTCTCATAAAACAATAAAGAAATATTAGTTAAAATTAGAAAAAATGTTTAGGCATAATTTGGCTAGAACTCCTCTGACAGTATTATTATGTACTTTGTTTTTGTGAGCACTGTAGGATATAGTATTATATTCTATACTTTGTTTTTGTGAGCACTGTAGGATATAGTATTATTCTGTACTTTGTTTTTGTGAGACTGTAGGATATAGTATTATTCTATACTTTGTTTTTGTGAGCACTGTAGGATATAGTATTATTCTATACTTTGTTTTTGTGGGAAATGTAGGATATAGTATTATTCTATACTTTGTTTTTGTGAGCACTGTAGGATATAGTATTATTCTGTACTTTGTTTTTGTGAGCACTGTAGGATATAGTATTATTCTATACTTTGTTTTTGTGGGTAATGTAGGATATAGTATTTTTCTGTACTTTGTTTTTGTGGGTAATGTAGGATATAGTATTTTTCTGTACTTTGTTTTTGTGAACACTGTAGGATATAGTATTTTTCTGTACTTTGTTTTTGTGAACACTGTAGGATATAGTATTTTTCTGTATTTTGTTTTTGTGGGTAATGTAGGATATAGTATTTTTCTGTACTTTGTTTTTGTGGGTAATGTAGGATATAGTATTATTCTGTACTTTGTTTTTGTGAGCAATGTAGGATATAGTATTATTCTGTACTTTGTTTTTGTGGGTAATGTAGGATATAGTATTATTCTGTACTTTGTTTTTGTGGGTAATGTAGGATATCCAGTTTATTTGGTTTTGGTCTGTTAAATATTTTAGGAAATATAGGTTTCAGACGTGTTTGAGATGTCGATTTTATATATATATAAATAGAGAGAGAGGGACAGGATCGGAGAGAGGCAGGGACGGGATCAGAGGGGGAGGGAGAGAGAGTGAGAGAGTAAACCACAAATAAAGAAAGACACAAGTCAAAGGTATAACTATAAGAGAATAAACTCCCCTCCCCCCTACAAAAACCACGAAATACCCGGCATTCTATAGTTATAATACAGATATAAAACAAATGTATTGTTGTTAAGACAAACAACAGAAAAGTTAAATACATCGTTTATCATGAGCAAAGAAACAGATCCGAATTAAGGCAGAATGAAGACACAGATTTGCACTAATTTATAAGATTATAATATCATGAGCAAAGAAACAGATCCGAATTAAGGCAGAATGAAGACACAGATTTGCACTAATTTATAAGATTATAATATCATGAGCAAAGAAACAGATCCGAATTAAGGCAGAATGAAGACACAGATCTGCACTAATTTATAAGATTATAAAGAAGCTGGCCAGTGACGTACTTGGTCTGTAAGAGGAAAGACGCGCACAATACAGACTGCAAAATGCGTCATCAAACTGTTCCATTCTGTATCTGAAAACTAACAAGAGTATGGCTCATTTCAGGCTCCCAGCAAGTGGTACCACGTGTGCCGCTACAGAAATTCTCTACAGGTGCCATACCGCGTCTACAAGGAAGAAATCCTCAACAGGTCGCCTTTCCTGTCTCTCGTCTATGATTTTGTCAAGGACAGCGACATCAAGGACTTCCTGAACATAACTATGAACAAGGTAAGTAATTCAATCATAAGAGGAAAAGGAAATATTGTACTGCTCGCCTCCCCTGGATCACATGAGGGGAATCGATGCGTACTACATGGAATCAACAAAATTACATACATACATGCATACCCTATGTGTGTGTGCGTGCACGCGCATTGCATTTAAGAAATGCAGTAAAAAGGGGTTGAAGCCGAACTAGTTTCCTTTGTTATATATTGTAAATTGTGTGATGCAAAGCAAATATTTCAACTTTAATAAGATATCTTTTAACGGTGTTTACTAATAATTATTGCACAAACATGCAGATTTCGAAAATGGCTTTGAAATGCTTTTCTTCCTAGTTCACTGATGTTTGTTATATTCAGAAATCAATATTGAATCGAGATTTGCAGAATTTTTTGAGCTTGCATGCTGCTGAAGTAAGCCTAGAGACCCACCACCACCAAGGCCCTAAATTTAAGTAGAGCTTAAGCATTAAGAATTTGTGACATAGCTGTACCCGAAAACGGAAATTACTAAGAGTTTTTTTTAGAGTTTTTTTTTTTAATTTCAAAGTAGAGAACGAGTATCGTTAAAGAGCTCTCCCTCCACCCCTCCTAATTGTTGCACCACATAAGAACTCCTAATTAGATGGGAAAATATTTAGGTGCTACATTGTTTATTGCCCCTTAGTCGAAATTAAATCCCAGCGATTCCTCAAAATAAGGCACCTCGACCCATCCTTTCCTAGATGAAGGGATCCTTTAATAAGGCCGTCGAGGCATTGAGCAGCTTTTCTCGGCTGCTTTACAAACAGAAATAATAACAGTGACCTAATCAGCCGATACCGCTCCCATCATCCGTCTCCCCGCGGATCGCACGCTACGCATCTCCCTTCCGATGTCGAACTGCTGGGTAAACCTCGGGACGTGTCGTTGGCATTGATCTAACAGCTCAGCTAACAATGGCATGTCCTTTATTATCGGTGCCGAGGGTAACGAGAATACCACTTGCGCTCCCTTGGGCATGACGATTAGGTCACAACGAGGCTGGAACAGTTATTAATGCTGCTGAGTCAGATGAGCTAATGTCCATAAGGGCGAGGGGGAGGGAGAACTCTTCTCTCTACATCTAACATCACGTCAGTAGCAGAGGCTAAAGTGATACATTTTACTAAAACCTTTTAGTCAGAAGTATAAGGAATAAAATTAACAAATGACTCGCCCTTAAAAAAAAAGTCTTTGTTATTATTAAATCTCCAGGCTCAGAATGAAGTGTGCTATTGAATTAAGTAAAACTGCAACACTGTAAATTATGACTTTTGTACACTCAGACTAATAGTTGCTTTGAATAAATAAGTTAATTTTGTGGAGAGCTCTCTATGTGTTAGATTTGAAGTTAAACATTTTCTTATGCGTTTTAATTCATTGAAAGGTATTAAAAACGTATTAGCCTGACAAAATATCGACTTATTTATTAATATTTTTTTACATGTACAAAAAGTATTTAAGTTGAATAACACGTGTAAATTAAAGGAATGTGTAAAGAAAAAAAACATAGTAAGTCACGAACCTAACTCATAACATGATAATCTAAAACAGTCAATCAAACTATAAAACGAACCATGAAAGCACATCTGTAACATAATCAGTAACCCATTTCCGATTGTAATTATTTTTCTTAGACTAATAACCAGCCCTTCAGAAAAAGTAAAAGTATAACAACAACAACAACAAAAAAAGAAATAAAAAAATCTATTCAAACGATAAGTGCACAAAAGGCACCAACCAGATAACCGGATTGTAGCCTACAAAAGAACACACTTTGTCAGAAAAGAGATTATAGGGTTGACTGCTTCCTGTTTATTACTGATATATTAGTGATATTTGAAAGTAATATCATATCCATCTAAGGAAAAAAGAAAGAGATAAAAGGTAAAGGGGGAAAAAACAGAAAAAGATTAAAGAGATTTAACCCCTACGCAAATTCACACGTTGCAATCGGCAGCCATTGGTGGACACTTGATAGTCAGACATATCAGCATCACGTTCAATCTTCACCTGAGTGGGTCAAGAGGTGCAAAGAAAACATTTGTATAATATAAAGCGATGGAAGTGACCCTATACACACCCACACCCACCTACCCACACCCCGCTTTCATGCAAGCACGTTGGCACCATGCAAGGTGTGCGGAGAAAACTCTCGTCGCACGATCGCAAGAGTAATGTAGTTGGGAGGGGGAGGGGGAGATAATATGTATGTCGGCAGTAGGCAGGACAATAGTGATTCTCTCTTAAAGGTGCAGTTGCTGACCAATATATGCCACTTGCTTGACTGTATGTTGATATAAAATGCTTTACTAAACAGTCAAAATTCAAGTGGGAATCATCTTTCATCAGACTGAATATCAGAACTCGAATATTAAAACTTTGCATCGATAACACGATCGTGAGTTGCATACCCTGATCCGCATTAGTCACAACAGTAACACACACTAACGTGGAAGAACGGAAATGAGCGTCGCTGTGTCAGAAGGGTTCACTGGGTAAATCGATATGGAGGGCAAACAGTTCTTAAACTTGCGGTAGCGAATAATAATAAAAAAAGATAAACAAAAGAAGTATGGAATATCATTATCATCAACGAGTACACCCCCCCCCTCCCCCCAAAAAAAAGTGCCTTGAGAAAGATTGACGCAAGCACAAAACCATGTTTGCTGATAGGGGACAAGATGTTGCACTAGACCCTAACCAAAGATGAAAAAGTCTCTATGGGCAATCCTTAGCCGTTCCCTATCTCAAAAGTACATAGGTTAATGCCTGCCCTGTCAGAGGGAACCATAAATCGGGTCTTGTGTGCTACAGATGGCACCCGCTCAAGATCTCTTGGCAATTAATAATCGATAAAGAGGACTTGCATGCTGCCCGGGCAAAATGGCATCTGGACAATCCATTACTCATATACACCCGAACTATTCTTCTCTCCTGTATTTGCCTTCTTCCAGGACACATGGCGCTTAATTGCCATGAAAAAAAAGAAAAAGAAAATTGGGAGCAGACGAGAAACCTAAATCAAAGAAGTAATCTGACTATTGCAGTACTGTAGTAGTGTATTTCACTGCATTCCTGTCTCTGGTATTGTGAGAGAGAACTCGTTCCTTTCGGTAACCCCTACCCCATCCCAAGGCGAAGGTCAAGCTCAGAAACTGTGAAATGCGCATAGGTCTAGTCACTCTAGTGTATACAGAGGGGGCTTGCTCGTTTTAAAAGAGTGTCTTTTTTTCCCGCTGGTCTGCACTGGTCACTGAAAAGCCTTTGATCATTTGGTGTCCAAAATATTCAACTACCACTAATATATTATTTTTTAAAAAGCAACATTTGAGCACAGAATCATATACATAAACGGCCGTCACACAAGCAAAACATACCCTTAAACAATCCACCAGTAAACAAAAAAACACAACATTCTCACAGATCAAACCAAGAAATATGATTAACTACAGATAAACTCTGTCTTTTGCATACTGGAATGAGCTGAATTCTAGGAAGCTAGTTATGGATAAAGCAATTAAAAAAAATCAGTATAACGTCAGTTTTTATTTATTTATTAAAGACTGTTCTCGAGGTACGACCTGACAACTTATGACGACTCACATTTACAACGACCAAAAAAAAAAAAAAAATGAAAAAGAAAAGTTTTCAAAACAAATTTATAACGATTTCTGCTACGCGAAACGATTTCCGGTACGCGATTGTGCGTCTTATAACAAATACAAATAAGTCACTATTAATTATATCCATTCGCATGGTACTGTCGTACAGTAATGACGTACGATATGGCCTCAGTGCGTACGCATGGCCAACATGTACGATATGGCCTCAGTGCGTACGCATGACCAACATGACGTACGCTATGGCCTCAGTGCATACACATGGCCAACGTGACGTACGCTATGGCCTCAGTGCATACACATGGCCAACGTGACGTACGCTATGGCCTCAGTGCATACACATGGCCAACGTGACGTACGCTATGGCCTCAGTGCATACACATGGCCAACGTGACGTACGCTATGGCCTCAGTGCATACACATGGCCAACGTGACGTACGCTATAGCCTCAGTGCATACACATGGCCAACATGACGTATTATCCACGGCTTTCCTGAACATAGAGATCACGTAGCATGCACGCTGCCGTAGCTGTTATACAAATATATTTTTGTGTCAAATTCTGGCTTTCATTGCTCACACTATAATCTTGCAACCAAGCACTCGCATTTAATATTGTTTACTTAAATTGTAAACCATAAATAGAGCACTAGACCGCACTGTGCAGTGCGTGGATGTATACACAACTGGAGATTTTTTTTTAAAAAGCATTAAACCAATATTTTTTAAATGTGACTGTCGAAGTGAGGTACCCTTCGCTTTGTATCGAATGCCATTGGAGCCAGACCCCAAGAGACAGTAGTTTTCTGCTTCGCGACTGAAAAATCCTCCACAGAGTGTTTATATGTACTGATAAATATCCTACAATTGACAACCCTATACACCAGAGTTAGATCTTAGTTATGTAAAAAAAAAAAAGGGGGCAGTTAAAAGTGTGAAGTACTGATAGGTATCCAGCAACATTGTCGTCTGCTGCTAATACACATGCTTAGGTAAACCAGTCGAAGTTGGAAAAAGAAAGTCAATGCTGCAATTTTTGATGATCCAATCTTACTTTCAAAGTATCCGTGCTTATGTGTGACATTCCAAAAGTGACTAATTTGTAACTAGCGGCTCAAAGCAAATATAGCTTCTCAGTAACAAATTCACAAAACCGGCAATTGACCACAAAACCGGCAATTGACCACAAAACCAGCAATTGACCACAAAACCGACAACTGACCACAAAAGCTTTGAGGACTTACAAACGACACCGATCTTAAGATCGCGAAAGTTGTGGATTACAGCGTTTTCTGTAAGGTTTTCTTGTACAGTGAAAGGTATTGTAATGTCATAAAGTAATTTATTTTAGATTTTTTATTTAATGTACAATGAATGACTTTTAACAAATGATTATATGATGACATGCAAGCCAATAATGGGTGACTCATCTTGCGACCTGTTTATTGACCTAATCCGGTTGTAACTCGAGCACAGTCTTAAACGTATAAAATTTAGAATCTGTCTATCCAGGGGTGCACAAACCGCGGCCCGAGACAGGGCTCTGTGCGGCCCCCGGAGGACTTTATTTAATTATTTGTGTTGTTTTTTCTACTGAGCCATCCATGTGCAATCTGACTTGCGGCCCTCCATGCACTATCAATTGGAATTTTGGCCCTCTGGCCTAAAAAGTGTGTGCACCCGTGGTCTATACTGACTAGAAAAGATTTTTGCTTCTTAACATAATTAATTAGTCTAGTTATTTAAAATTAAGCTTTAATTTAAATTAAAATTTAGAATCTGTCTATACTGACCAGAAAAGATTTTTGTTTCTGAACATAAGTAATTAACATTAAGCTTTACTTAAAATTAAAATTTATTCAAAATAGAGTGGTTGTATGCTTTGCATTTCTACTGTCATGTTGCTGAGTGTATTTAAACTGAAAATAATCGAAAGAAGTCAATGTGGGTTGGGTGGGTGGGTGGGTCTTGCAAAACACTGGTTGAAAGACCATCGCGCCAAATGCTAATGATTTTAAAAGTTGTAAGGTAAATTTTCCCGCCCCCCCTCAAGCTGCCAAAACCAGACTAGTGCCCTTTCAGTGAAGTAAAGGGCTATTCTTATCGCATCGCTTTTTTGTGTAATTCTCTCCCCTTTGTCTAAATAAATTACGTGTCATTGGAGCGCTCCAAGCTTCACGCTTGTGATGGCATGATAATCGTGACGACAAAAATAACTAAGCGTGAGGCTATTTTAAGCCTACACTCGACCTTTATAATTTGGACATATAAGGGAGAGAACAGCTATCAAATGTAAATGGGAGAGAGAAAAGAACAGCAAAGAACTAATTCATCACTAGTCGAGTTCAGCCAGTATTACATGTAGGTGTGATCTCAACATCATGACGGAGCAACGTATTCTATAAATAGAAATAAAGACAAAAGGTCTCATAAATATGGAGCAGACAGGGCACGTGAAAGATCCTGCCACCCAAGGGAGGATTTATATATTGATGTCTAAAAGAAGACTAGGTGTTGAAAATAGCGACAGTAAAGATCTGTTTTAGCTTAAACGACAATACAAATTAAAAATCGCGTGACTTACCAGATTTGTGTACAATTTATAAAAATTAAGAAAGAATGAAACCAAAACAAAATTCCTATATCAGATAAGAAAACAATAGTTAAATAGTTAAACATACAAAAGGAATAATTCAAGTCGATGGTCAGTTTTCACCCTGATTAATATATTTGTTGACATACTCTTTCAATTAAGATGGGCATATTTATGGACAAACTCGTTGAGTTAAGATGGAAATATTCATGGACAATCCCAGTAGATATATTTAACGAGTAAAGTCTAAGGTGGTCATACCTATTAACAAACTATTTCAATTAAGATGGATATATTTAGTTAAGACATACATATTAATTTGTTTACGATAGAAATGTTTCTGTCCAGAATATCAGTTTAAAAGCGAAGGAACTGTAATTTGAAAGCATCGTCTCCGCTAAATTAAGCACTCGAACTCTGAACAAGATCAAACACTAAATAAAATCCCACAAGGCAGAAGTGGCGAAGAGAACAAACTCTGCGATAGGATGGGTTAAAAACAGAAAATATATGTCCGAGCTGGAATAAAACGTCAAAAAGGCACAAGTTTACCGGTGTGGCAAAGATCCTCTACAAGAACTCTGAGAACTATGAATTCAGGACCCCAGTTTGCATGTGTTAGTCACAAGCAGTCACAGAAACAGAAGTCAAAATAATGCGTGGCTTCGAAATCAAGTCAGAATGTCGTAATTCCCGCACGAAGACCGGAACATTGTGATTTTTCAACAAATCGAACTGGACACCAAAATGATGGAGAGGGAAAGATTGGTGAAAAAAGTCAGCAGGATCTGACGTTAAAAATCCCCAATACTATGGAACGGTAGAGAAGTGACGCCAGTAGTAACAGCAGCACTGGGAACCATAATGTATGAGCTGGAGGGAACCTGAATAATTTGCCTTACTTGGAGACAGTAGTATTTGGAGACACCCACCCACCCGTCTTTCATAAAACCAAAATTCTCCCAGTACGATTCTGAGACCAAAGTGTACAACCAATTCAACGACAGATACAAATAAAATGCTGTGCGAAGGGTTAACAGTAATAAACGCCTAGAAACAGGGAAAAGTTATAAATTTCTTTTAGTCCCCCCCCAAAAAAAAAAAAAACAACAAAAAACCCCCAAGTTTTTTCATCAACTAAAGTGAAAGAAATATGTTACCACTAACAAACAAGAACGCTAACGTCATCCTTATACTCCTTTGTTTCTTACAGTTACGTACGGATGCCGTTCACGCTAACGTCCTCCTTATACTCCTTTGTTTCTTACAGTTACGTACGGATGCCGTTCACGCTAACGTCCTCCTTATACTCCTTTGTTTCTTACAGTTACGTACGGATGCCGTTCACGCTAACGTCATCCTTATACTCCTTTGTTTCTTACAGTTACGTACGGATGCCGTTCACGCTAACGTCCTCCTTATACTCCTTTGTTTCTTACAGTTACGTACGGATGCCGTTCACGCTAACGTCATCCTTATACTCCTTTGTTTCTTACAGTTACGTACGGATGCCGTTCACGCTAACGTCCTCCTTATACTCCTTTGTTTCTTACAGTTACGTACGGATGCCGTTCACGCTAACGTCCTCCTTATACTCCTTTGTTTCTTACAGTTACGTACGGATGCCGTTCACGGTGCTGAACCTCATCTTCATTTTGTGGAAGGGTAAGTGCAGCAGACGTCACACACACATAAACACACTCGCGCACACATGCACACTCACACACTCTTAAACTCATTCACGTACACATGCTGAAACAAATGCGCGCGCACAAAAGCGTACCCACATGCACCTAACACACACATATGTACACAGCATACAAATGCATCTACAGTCACTCGACATACATGCGCAGTATACAAATGTACGCACGCACACACACACACACACACAAATACGCTTGTGCACACATGCGCGCGCACTCACGCATGTATGTGCGTATAAACACAAATGCAAGCATAAGCACGCGTGTACAACACACACAAAGGCACGCACACGCAAATACAATAGTGCAACAGACCACCACAACCTCACATAAAAAAAAGTATTAAAATCTTTATCTAAAGAATATATTTGGTTTAGCAATTAATTTTATTTTGAATTGAAATAGGCCTAGTGGTGGAAAAGGTGGTAGTGGTAGGTTGAAGAGGACTGTTGGTGATGGCGATAGTGTTTATTTTTGTTTGTGTGTGCCTGTATGTGTATGTGTTTGTACATGTGTGTATGCGTGTATGTGTATGTGTTTGTACCTGTGTGTATGTTTCCCCAGCAGAGATATGTGAGTGATGACGTCGATTTAACTGCGATAAAACGTATACAATGGAAAGTTGACTGGATCAGTTGATAAGGTAGTTTGTGTGTGAAGTAGTGAAAGAAGGGTACAATTAATGCACGTGTGAAAAAATACGGGATTCAAAGTATTAAACAAATTTGTGTGTGAAGTAGTGAAAGAAGGGTATAATTAATGCACGTGTGAAAAAATACGGTATTCAAAGTATTAAACAAATTTATAAAGTGTTAGGCTTTTATTTATTTAAATTTATGCGCGTTGGACATCCTTGAATAACACAGAATAGATAACTTTTTTTTTTTTTTGCCCTCTTCAGCGATGATGTTATTACGTGTCTTTTTCAAAAAACAAAAACAAAAACAACACCAGCAACATTTGTTTCTGAAATAATTCTTTCTAAATCCCCTGTCAGTAGATTAAATATTGTTATATTTTTATCTTTTATATCAGCTTTTAACCCTTTAAGGAAACTGATTTAATCAATTATAATGTTAAGAATCAAGCTGTATCCACGAAAGAATAACCAAAGCGCGCGCGCTGTGTGTGTGTGTGTGTGTGTGTGTGTGTGTGTGTGTGTGTGTGTGTGTGTGTGTTTGTATTGATGGGGATAGTAAGTTGGGGAAGTAAAGACCCTACTGAAATTGATTTTTTAAATGTAATTTTTATGGATGTTATGGATGTTTGTTTCAAAAAACCTTTATGTATTGTTGTCACACACAAACGAGCACAACTGACGCACACAAAACAAGCGACCCGTGAAATAATACGTAGAAGAACGACATTTGGAAAAAGACATAAGAATAACAACACGTTTTATATAAAAAAAACCCCTCTAGAATGACATAAGTTCTTTTAAAATAAATCAAAACGACTTGGATATCAGGATGATATAATATGTCCTATTACATTAAACAGAATAGTCATAAGACATTCTTTGAAATAAAAAACAGGCAGCACAATATATGTGTCATTCACCAGAATGACGTGTGTTCTTTTACAATAAAATCAGAATGACATAGCATGTAGTTTTAAATTAACATGAGAATTGCATGAAGAGTTCTTTTCAAATAAGCATTAGAACGGTGCACCCCGATCCTTTATTAAGTGTCAAAGTAATATGTTCCTTAAAATTAAAGTCAGAATGGCGTAATAAAATAAATATCAGATTCAGAATGAAATAACATTGTTATTCTAAATTAACGCTAGAATAATAACTTCTTTTAGAATAACACCAGAATGACATAATTCATTTTAAAAATTAATACCAAATCGGCACAATGTGTTTTTTGAAGTAAACACCAGAATGACACAGTTCATTTTAAAAATTAATACCAATCGGCTGAATGTGTTTTTGTGAAGCAAACACCAGAATGATACAGTTCATTTTAAAAATTAATACCAAGTCGGCACAGTGTGTTTGTGTGAAGTAAACACCAGAATGACACAGTTCATTTTAAAAATTAATACCAAATCGGCACAGTGTGTTTGTGTGAAGTAAACACCAGAATGACACATTTCATTTTAAAAATTAATACCAAATCGGCTGAATGTGTTTTTGTGAAGTAAACACCAGAATTATACAGTTCATTTAAAAAATTAATACCAAATCGGCACAGTGTGTTTGTGTGAAGTAAACACCAGAATGACACAACACATTACGACAGAATGATTTAATGCGTTCCTTTTGTGTTTGCAGGACGTCTCTCATCGACAGTGTACCAGTTGCTGGAAAAATATCAAAGCGGATTACGGATTTCACGGGACTGGATACCACCCAAAGACACCCGTACCAGTCCAGCGGAGAACCTATTCACGTATGCGCTAAAACGTATTGTGCCTTTTAACTGTATTGACCATATTCACCACCACCACCACCACCACTGTGATCGTTTGTTTTTATGATAGTGAAATGTGAAAATAGTTTGTATATTCATATTGTTAGCTTCATGTCATAAAAGAGTTTATTTTCGTGATAGTGTGGTATGCAAGAGGACTGTATTTTCATGCTGTTAGCCTCATGTTGTAATAAGAGTTGACTTTTATGATAGAGCTAATTTTCGTGACACCTGATGTCATCAAGTGTAATGTTCCTGAATATTTGTAATGTTTTTATTCTTTCATACAATCTCGTAAATAACATTTTGGTACTTCAAGATAGCCATGAGAGAAAAGGTAATGGAGAAAAGACTTTGAAACAGTTCAATAGTATTGTTATGAAATCGCCGAATATTGCTTTCACACTATTGCAAAACTAGTCTGACCTGACTTGCTATTTTTCCTGCAGGTGTTAAACTATGGAGTGTCGGGTGCCTTTAAGCCTCATGTTGATACAGGCAGGGTAAGAATACTGTGCGTATATGTAGATAGATAGATAGATAGATAGATAGACAGACAGACAGACAGACAGACAGATAGATAGATAGATAGACAGATAGATAGATAGATAGATGGATGGATGAATGGATGCAGAGATGCAGGATGGACCGAATAATTATAAATATAAGTAGTTAGACACATTCAAATATAATCAAACAGACAAATGGATAGAGGAGTGGAGAAATTTGCAAATTTATTTACGTTAGTAGAGACACAAACACACTCTTCAATTTAATGCACGTATGCTTTGTGACAAACTAATGTGTTCACTGTCTGCACTCACGGTGACCTTGTAACTATTCTTATATCACAAGAAATAAATTTTTATCTCACTCACTCACTCACTCACTCACTCACTCACTCACTCACTCACTCACTCACTCACTCACTCACTCACTCACTCACTCACTCACTCACTCACACACACACACACACACACACACACACACACACACACACACACACACACACACACACACACACACACACACACACACACTTCTTTCTCTCCATATGCTTACATATATACAATTCTCTCCCTCCCAAGCACACACACATACATATATATATAATCCCCTCATCCCAACACAAACACACATATAGGCCCCTACATAATTCCCTCCTTCCATATATATATCTAAACTCTCCCTCCTCCCCTTACACAAACACACATACACTCACTCCCTCACATACACTTACACACAACCTCTCTTAACCTCGTTTTCATTTTTTTTTCTCTGTTCTCTTTTCTCCTTCTTACTTTCTCTCTATCTCAACTCCACCCCACCTTCATCTGTCTCACGTACTTGTTAGAACGCTCGCTTTAACACACGCATTTATCAATACGTCATCTTACACATACACACGCATACACATGCATACGTACACGCGCAATTACAAACTTGCACGTAATGAATATTTTAGACTAAAGTATACAGATTAGAAAGGTCAGTGCATATATATATATTTTTAAAGGAAAAAAGAAAGTATATTCACTTTTGAAATCCATTAAACAGATGAAAAATACGAGCAGATAACGAGAAGAAATTTAAGACTGAATGGTACGCGCGCAGCTAGATAGCGTAGGTGTTCTGTTTAATTTCCCAGTCTCCGGTACATGGCATTCCACTGTCAGTCAGGATTCCAGAATAAAATCTGCATGCCTAGTTTTAGAGACTCAATGTACAACCAATACGTAGCAAGGGAGATAAACGCACCTGACAGTATATCGTATACTGCGTAAATAACATCCTGTATCATCCTTTCCCCTGATTTGATTTCATTTACTTATTTATATTTTATTTTTTAATCTGCTCAGGAGTACCGATCGACTTACATTATGAGACAGTCTGGGAAGCGGATGGCTACTGTATTGATTTACGTGAGTAAACTCCCTTTACAGTCGTTTTTGTGCTTTCAGGGTGGATATAATTTAGTTGTCACTAAGGAGCGGGCTTTTTTTTTCAGTCTATCTTCTTCCTGCTCACCATAGTATCATTATCATCATCATTCACGTCTCCTTCACAGTCATCACCATGATTACAGTCAAGTCATTATTATCACCACATCATCGTTTGTCATCGCCATTACCATTCGACAACAAATTACTGTCATCATCATCTCCACAATAGTCAGTATTAGGGCGAAATCTTAATGAAACCACTTTCGTTCCAGTATTTAGTCTTGTCCTCATCGCTGATACCAACCCTTGTATTCATGAACGCCAAGAGCAGAACATTATTTAACAGATCTATAAGAAGAGCCAATCCTTCACTACTGACAAAAAACACGAATCATTCCTTCACTTGTGACAGAAAACACAAATCATTCCTTCAGCATTGACAAAGACCACGAATCATTCTTTCACTACTGACGAAGAGCACGAGTCATTCCTTCATTCACACACACACACACACACACACACACACACACACACACACACACACACACACACACACACACACACACACACACACACACACACACACACACACACACACAGGGGACATCGCTTCAGTATTGACAAAAAAATTCCCGAGTCATCCCTTCAATACTGACAAACAAATTGTGGAACCAGTCCTTCAGCATTGACAAACAACACGAGTCTTTCATTCAGTACTGACAAAAAAAAAACACGAGTCATTTCTTCAGCATTGACAACAAAACAAATGTCGAGCCAGTCCTTCAGCATTGACATAGTTATGTGAATGGTACTAGTGTCTATGATTACTCAATGTGTGATAACATTCATAATTTTAAATAATTATCTTTCCACATTCAATTCCTCCTGTAATCATAAGTCCACGACAGGGTCTTCGTCTTTCTGCACTCTGGGAGTGACCAAGTCAAGCCCTGGGGTACGTCACTAATTACGTCTTCCCTCCAGGTGTTACTCGTCCAAATAACCGGCCTTAGCTGAACTATTCTTGTCAGTCTCAAAGTCGTTATCAGGCCCTCACAATTATCTCCCCAATTAGATGACGGACCTACCCTAAGAAATGTGTCTTTAGACTGTCTTTTATCATATTTCTTCAATAATGACAAAAAACACGATTCATTTCTTCAGTATTGACAAAGAACCCCAGTCATTCATTCAATAATGACAAAAAATACAAATAATTTCTTTAGTATTGACAAACAACATAAGTAATTTCTTCGCTATTGACAAAGAACACGAGTCATTTCTTCAGTATTGACAAAGAACAGGCGGCAGTTGGAACAGTTAAATGAACAGGTAAAATTACATGTGGCTTTTTCTTTGTTTTCGTTTTTGTTTTGGTGGGGGTAGGGAAGAATTAAAATGGCTGTATGTAGGAAGACAAAAGTATTTATCAGACACAGGTTAGAGTTAGAATTTGTTTAATCTTAATCCAGATTGACTGAAGTTTCAATGTACCGTTGTCGTTTTTAGTTTTTTCTTATTTCGTGCCTAACTGCTACTTTCGTTTCAGTTAAGTGACGTCAAACTAGGAGGAGCCACGGCGTTTCCAGCACTCAACATCACAGTCATACCAAAGAAGGTATTTATATTTATTTTCAAGAGGGCACCAAAGTGGAGGCTAAAACGTCTTTAAGGAAGAATAGTCTGAGAACACTTTTTGTTAAAAATATACATCAATAGTATTTCTTTATAGCTAATAATTATTACTTTGGTCACATTATTTCTTTACTCTAATTGTTCATAAATTGACGTCCCAGAGTTAATTGTGTCATATAAAGTCATTATAGGATTTCTAAGTTGTACACTCCCCTCCCCCACACACACACACACCACACACACCTGCTTGCTTCCTCTATTGCTTGCCTGTCATCTGTCAGTGTACGTCCAGCCACACTCGTTTGTAGACTAGCTCGCTTTCAGGCTGCATGAATAGAGAGGATAGGATTGCATCACACGAGCACGCCATTCATTGTCTCATTACACCACCAATATATTACACATGTTAAGGGACAGAAGAAAAAGGGTTAAATGGAAAAGATTATTCCGATGGAGTTTCAGTTCGTTGTAAACTCGCTTTTGATCACTGTGGATGAAGAGATGTCGTTATTTTGATTTATTTCTGCTTTACATCAACAACTGCATTCATCCATCCATCCATCCATCCATCCGTCCCTCTGCCTGCCTGCCTGTCTGTCTGTCTGTCTATGGACTCACCAACATACCCACACATCCAGCCATCAGTCTTCCTCCGTTCGTCCGTCCGTTCGTCCGTTCGTCCGTCCGTTTGTCTATCCATCCATCACCTCTCTCTATTTGTGTGGTGTACATATATATAAGTAAGTAAGATGTAAACATGTATCTTTGAACAATCTAGAGATAAATATTGTTCACAGAACAGGCAAAATATTTCGAAATATTTGCCATCTGGTAATCACTAAGGCGGTCATTTTAGAACCTCTACTTTGATATTTTTGTTGTGCATCCTGACATCCACATTTGGGCATTAGTGTCACTTCTTTCTGCTGTTCATTCCTATCCCAACATCCCCACCCCGCATTGTAAAACTAGAAACCGTTTTGCATGGAAATCTGCGGCTCTCCATGGGAACATGTCACTGGGGACGCGTGGAAAGCTCTTAAGTGTCCGGTGAAGCACACTTGCACAACAGCGGTCGATTAACTCATTCCCATGACTGGTTTAGCTGTTTGGACATTCTGGACAGGTTTAGCCAAGTTTCGCTGTAAATATCTCAATGGACATTGAATGTTGAATACTCCATTATAACGAGGCGCGAATTCTGGCAAACTGAATATGGAAAAAAAAAGAAGAAAAAATCCTGTCAGATCTTTTTACACTGTTAACAATCTTCCTTCCTTCAGCACTTCCTTTCCTTTCCTTTCCTCCTTCATTCCTTTCCTTTCCTTTCCTTTCCTTTTCTTTCCTCCTTCCTTCCTTCAGCACTTCCTTCTTTCCTTGTTGTCTGCTTATGTCTGAACCAAAAATCTTCACAAGTAAAAAAAAATATTGTAAACGATATTTTTCCACGACACTTAAAAAAATTCTCTACAAGCTCGTGTTTCAAATCTTAGTAGTTTACAATATTAATTTGAATTTGAATTTAATCATTACATGTTGCTTGTGTGTCTTTTTCTGTTCTCCTTTTCTTTTACCAGGAATACTGATCTGTTGAAGAGACGTAATTTGTTTTATAGCACACTGGCGTACAGATAATATTTACTAATTATTTCTTTTCTTTCTCTCTCGTTATATTACACACGTACACACCACACTATCCAGTATATCACACATTACATACAATATATGAAACTAAGATTATATACTTTTTAAAAAAAAAGTTAGTTTCATTATTTGTTTGTGTCCATTTTAGCTATATTTTATATATTTATTTAATTTTTTAAAACTTCTCGACATCTTAAAGCTACAGGTTCTTTTTGTTGTGGTTTGTGCGCGTATTGATATTTTACTCTTTTGAATTTTTAATATTTTGCGGAGACAAAGTGGGTAAATATTAAGATTTGCTAAGAAATTTAATAGTAATAGTTTTGTTTTTGCTCATTTTATTCTCAGTGAGAATTTTGTATAAATTTTGTGGTATAATTTTTTTAAATAAAGACATCAGTACACAATGAAGACGAACGAATAAAACGAGAGAGAGAGAGAGAGAGAGAGAGAGAGAGAGAGAGAGAGAGAGAGAGAGAGAGAGAGAGAGAGAGAGAGAGAGAGAGATTTAAGCTGGGTTCAATAGAAGTAACGAATTCGTCACAAAGTTCACTCACCGCAATTTTGACATTAAATTCATGTCATCGTGACCGTAATCTCGTAGGTTTCTAGTTACAGTGAGAAAGTTGTCACCCTCGATAAATGAGGATCTTTCTGCAGGGCAGTGCTTTACTTTGGTTCAACACGAGTCCATCTGGTGAACCGGAAGCAGACGTAAAACATGCAGGATGTCCGGTGGCTGTTGGAGCGAAGTGGGGTAAGATTCGGTTTGAGTGACAAGAAGTGGGTGGGTGTTGGTGAATAGAAAGAAACTTTTAAGCCACAGTTAATTTATCTTCTCTCTCTTTTTTTTCCCTGACGAGTTTAAATGGCTCGTACAAGAACTCGGTCACATTCTTGGTACACGAGATTAATTTAATTAATAGATTAATTAAGTTAATAGGGTTAAAGTCCAGTCCATGTTTAAAGTAATTTCAGATGCAATAATTTTTCGCTGTTGAATAGGAGCATACATTGGGAGTTGTGAAAAAACTGTAAGAAAATATTGTCGGACATTCTACCGTTTTCATGCCTTTTTCCGCTGGAACACTTTGATGGTGAGGTTTTAGTTTGATTAATAAGTGGACTGAATAAGCTCGCCAATTCTATTTGCAGTCATGCTGGCGTTCTAATGAATTTTTATGTCTCTACTGATCATAGAAATGTCGGTGTTTACTGACTGAGCTACTAAGAATTGACTTTTGCCAGATTACACTCTTTAGAACTGACGTTGTGGTAAATTAGGCTTTTACCATAATACCCTGCACCAAATGAGGATCTCACCAGCTGATTTTGGGCCAAATGAGATTCTAATACTTAACGACTTTTTGCAAAATAAGCCTCTTTTAGAACTGGCTGGCCAATGACATTTTGTCAAACGAGGCTCTGAAGAATAGACCCTGTGGCAAATTAAGTTATTTTCAATTGAGGTTCTTATCCACTGTCCCTTGTGCCAAATGAAGTTCTTTTTAACTGGTCTTGAACTGTAAGAGGCTCTTACCATCTGTCCCTTGTGCCAAATGAAGTTCTTTTTAATTGGTCTTGAACTGTATGAGGCTCTTACCATCTGTCCCTTGTGCCAAATGAAGTTCTTTTTAACTGGTCTTGAATGTGTGAGGCTCTTACCATCAGATGCCAGTGAAGACTCGTACCTTTTGGTTGCATGCCAAATGAAGTTCTTACTGATTGAGATGGAGTCAGCTGGAACTCTTTATATTAGACTTCAAATCTATACTGAACTATTTCTTACAAATCTTGTGCCAGAAGCATTCCGCTCTTATTAAATAGTTCCGAGCTAAGCGACACTTTTTGGCAAACTGAAATCACATTGATACCCAGATCTTCCACTGCAATCAGAACCAACCTTCCCTCCCCGTAATTATCTTAATTACCAGCTGATTTTTAATACAAGCTTTTTATGAGACCAAACTTATTAGTTCCAACAGTTTCAGCTACCAGCTGTGTCTCATTCAGTCATGCCTACTCTTACTTGATCGGGCTTTTGTTGTAGAACTTTTCTAACCCTTTAAGATAGCGTTATACCAGTTTACTGAGGTTATTTGCCTTTGGGAACTGCAAATAGAGATGCACACTTACTAATGAAACCATACCTGATTCTCACTTGAAATGTTTTTTTGCTTCGGGCAATGCATCCCCCTTTTCTTTCTTACCAGACGCTACGCTATATTCTTACTTATTCGACCCTGGCAAAAGTCACTGCCCTGCGGCCGATGGTCGCCGAAAGTTGTAATGTTATGGTGAAAGACTGACAATAGTGGGTGATTTCGGACACTAGCTAAGGCTGCTAAGCTGTCGCCATCTTCTCGTCTTGCAGATTGCGGGACTTTATGGCTGCATTGTTCTCAATTTCGCAGATTGCCTCGTTTTGAAATCTTTGTTGCTTTCAGTCGGAGATGTCATTAAGAGGGCTTTCTACTCCCAGAGAAATTACAGGGCAGTCTGTTCCTTTCTCTTCGAGTGGCGTTTTAGAGACTGGCTTCCTTGCATTCTGTAGAACAGTATACTTTATTTCTGCATTTTTTTCTTAACTGTTGATTGTATCTATATGAAAAAGCATTCTTGTTAGCACAATTGGGTCCAAAAAAACTTTCTATGTCTCAGGCTAAATGAAAATAACGAAGAATTTAATTTTAATTAATTTCCACTACTCTTTACGGCACAAGAATTCTGTTAACTTTTAAGTTTCTTAAACTTTAAGATTTACTTTGTTTAAATCACCTGCCCTTGGCACATGTCATAATTTGAAATAACCTACTCCCAGCTCGAAAGTGTAAAATGCGACAAACAATAAATCAGGTAAACACGATGAATGTCATCACAGAGTTGTTCTGATGCAGGTAACTTCCGCCAAATAATTGAATTATATACGCAAACATGCACACTTCACAAAGTCGTATACTATTATTACAAGAATGAATAATTACAGGAACAAACAAAATGTGAGGTTTATTACTGACAATATAGACTGTTTTAAATATAAGTTACAAACTGGTTCACTTGATTAACAAATTGTTAGTAGCATAGTTAAGAGGTAATCACTAATAGACTATGGATTCTAGTATTACTTTTACTTTTAGGAAGGACAGTATCGTTCAATGGTGCGCCATTCGAGTCACTAATAATCACTAATAAACTATGGATTCTAGTATTACTTTTACGTTTAGGAAGGACAGTATCGTTCAATGGTGCGCCATTCGAGTCACTAATATATCTTATATGGCGATTAAGTCACGCTGCAATGTTAACATGAATTTTCTTGTAAATAAATAAGTGATTTTGCTTAATCACCTTTCTGGATACTGTTTTGTAAGATGGACTGAAAATCGATTTGGGGAGTGGTGAATTTCTGGAGGAGAAGGAAACTTGATCCTAGTGAAAACAACACTGAATGTATATTTGTTAAAAATCTATAGGTTCGATCTCATGAACTGAGTTTGTGGTCTTTTCATCTGACAGAAGATCGTAATGTGATAAGCTCACTGGTATGAATGGAAAGTGTGGAAAGGGGAGACCTGTACTTAGGGGTACACACTCGTACCAAAAAATCATCCATACAAGACACATTTGAAAATAAAGGTCATGTATACATGACTCATTTATTTTTCACCCACGGGCCTGATTTATTGTTTGTAGCATTTTACCTTTTCGAGCTGGGAGTATGTGATGATCAAATTATATGTGCAAGGGGCAGATGATTTAATTTCTAAGTAGACAAAGTAAATCATGAAGTTTAGGAAACTTAAAAGTTAAGAGAATTCTATGCCTTAAAAAGTAGTGGAAATTAATTAAAATTAAAGTCTTCGTTATTTTCATTTAGTTTTCTGAGACAGAGAAAGTTTTCTTTGGACTCACTTGTGTTAACCAGAATGCTTTTGACTGAAAACTCGTATAGATACTATCAACAATTTGCTCCATTTTATCGCGTCTAAATACTTGTATACAATGTTTAGTCATGTTTAGTCATGTGAATATATTACTGAAATGTGTTTAGTATTGGTGCAAATTAAATCTCCATTTTGTCGCGTCTAAATACTTGTATACAATGTTTAGTCATGTGAATATATTACTGAAATGTGTTTAGTATTGGTGCAAATTAAATCTCCATTTTGTCGCGTCTAAATACTTGTATACAATGTTTAGTCATGCGAATATATTACTGAAATGTGTTTAGTATTGGTGCAAATTAAAACTCATAGTCGCTTTGAGAGATCTAGCTTTTTTGCGGTTGATTAACATTACAAGAACACAGTGAACTGTAAATTTTGTTCACTCATAGAACATCCCTGCGTGCTCTTCATGTAGCCAGTTCTCGTGTCACGTACACAGTCCTGAATGCAATAGTATTGAGGTCCAATGAGTATTGCTCACAGTCTATTTTTAACTTGTGATATCCACGCGACACGGCTCTATCTACTTACTGAGTTGATGAGAGCAGTCGATAGGTAAGCTAGCACAGCCTTATTTCATCTCCTGCATCGCCTGCACTAGAACTCCGCAACTGATATCGGTACTTAATATTTTTAGTGTGGCATTTGAGTCGCTAGTATACTTGATGTGTTTACAAAACAAGGCAATAAAAAGAAAAAAAAAAAGTCGGTCATGTACGAAAAGAGACCAAGGTGTAATAGTCAATAAATAATTGTTTAAGGGGGAAGTAATTATAAAAATATAGCAATGGCACATGAGGTTAAATACAATGGAACTTGTTAATTGTCTCAATTTTATCACCCTCCAGTCTTCTAGATATGCCGTTCCCCCACTTAGAAATAGATGTGTGTGTGTGTGTGTGTGTGTGTGTGTATTTTAAAGATGCAAATGAATAGGGTTACATGCATGTTTTTAAATATATTGTTTTTTTAAAAATAAAATTACTTATTTTTTTAAAATGGTATACAGTTTCGTTGTATTTATTGTGTGCTTTTATTTATTTTTCATTTATTTCTTTGGTGTTTTGCTTGTTTAATTTATTTTTTCTTTTACTTTTGAAAGTCGCAAGCAAAGGAGTCTGGGATTGGGGAAATGAATTCCGACGTCCTTGTGGTCGAAAGTCAAGGTCGTCACAGATGGAGATTGACAAATTGCTTCGAAGGAAGACACTTGCGTAGTTGGTTGGCAAATTTATATTTTAGGCGATGAAGAAGAATTTAGTCATCATCAGTTTTAAAGAAACTATTTGTGTAACCAATTTTTGCAGTTTTTTCCTTTCTTTCTTTTATTAAAAATTTTGGAAACAGCTTGAATACAATTACCATTTAGTGTAGAAAGTTATCCCATATTGCCTCGAAATCAAACAGCATGTATACTACAGTCACAGGTTTAAACCAAATACCAGCGTGTAGTGTATTTTTTGGTAATAATTTGCAGCGAAAAAAAGAAACGAGAAAAAGAAAAGAATAAATGAATGAATGCATATGCGTGGCCTTTGCATCGCAGACCCAAGGCTGTAGTACTTAAAAACTTGTTACTGGGTTTGCAAGAAGATTTTATTTTTTGTGAGATTTCTGATTATTTGACTTTTTTTCACCACTACAATAGTATGCGCCAAAGTGATGGATGGATGTATATCATAATAACACAGTGGCCCATAGGTGAAAAATATATGAGTGGTGTACACATGACCTTTGTCTTGCTAAGTTGCGTTTAATTGAGACCAATAGGCTGCTATTCTTTTCTGCAATGGAAAAGGTCAATGCTTGAGCAAGTGTTTTAACAGCACACAGGCCGAAGATGTTGCTACTGATTACTGCCCAAGATCCTTATTTTTCTTGTAATGTCTCTATTGCTTGGCATCTTGAACTCTGCACTAAGAAAGAAGAAGAAAAATAATATTTTTTGTGTGTGTTATTTTAGTTTATTATTTTTTAAAACAAATGTTAACACCCGCAAACATATTGCTCCAAATCTGATTATGGTAATTTTTCTTTGGCCATAAAAAATACATTATTTATTTATTTAGTTTGTTTATTTATCCATTTTTTTGAGTGTGTAGTACCAGCAATGAACATGAAAAAACGGTTTTTCGCTCACGATCATCGGTGGGTCGTAAGTATTTTATTTCTAGGAAAACTAGCTGTCTGTAGGACTTTCTGTTAAACATTAATCGGGATTGAATGACTGCTTGACATGAAGTGTTTGAAACAAGAGTTGTTAGGTTTTTTTTACTTTCTGAGAAAACCACAGATAGGTACACTTTTATATTTTTTCCCCTTTGCGCACGAACGCAAGATTTGGTTCACCGATATCCGAAATAAAAAAGGAGACTGATTCACTTTTTCTGGAAAGAAAATTCATTGATAAACGTGTGGGGAATTTTTGTTTTCTTTTGTTTTTGTCTTCTCTCCCAACCCCCGTTCCCTCCCAACCAATTCGAATTGATAGTAAGGAATGTGGGTAGGAATGAAAAAAAACCCCAGTAGAATAATAGGAAAAAACATCTGTTACTTTAAGCCAAGAACATGTATTCACATACTCACCCTTCATGTACCACCTTCGTTTTCTCAATTTCTATTCTGTGGCCTATTCCGCAGAAGTCGAAATGGCAGCAGTTGGAAACGGTTTGAAGTTTAAGAACATGCACACGGATTTTAAAAATAAAATAATAAAGCCATTGTGTCCACGTATGGAACGCTTTGTTTGTGTGTTGGTTTGTTTACAATCAGTTTTTTTTTCAGAGTGAAGTAATTATTTACTGTCATTTTAGACTTACATGCATAGAATCATGCGCGCACAAACACCGATCACAGACATTTAAGAGTTGCTCAGAAGAGCGCGCGCGCACGCACTTACATGATACACGCACATACATGATACACGCACTTACATGATACACGCACATACATGATACACGCACATACATGATACACGCACATACATGATACACGCACATACATGATACATGCACTTTCTCTCTCTTTCTCTCTGACAAATTCTTATTTTCTCTGTTGAAATTTTGAAGATGTCATTGCTTCCAAGGGAAAAGATGGGGAAATTTTTGTCGAAGCAAATGGTAAATGTTCTAATAGAATAAATCTAATTTTCTTCTCCTACAAACGTCATCGCCCATATTTGTGTTCAAGGTAGCATTGAGTCTGCATGGCAGGTTGCTCGTGTTTATAATGTGCTTGTCTGATTTGTGGTAGGAGGTTCTGTATTACGTTTTATTTCTATTCCCTTTACTACACCACCCAGCCGCACGCACCCCTTGTCAAATCCAACCGTCGGCCTGAATGTTTTTTGCAGATCGCGCTCTAAGAAATGGCTTATCTACTTCAACAGAAGTCTTCTGACATGCTTAATGTTCTAACATGTTGTGGTTCTTATTCAACTGAGGGGTGATAACTCCGAGTCAGTATTCTTACGAAGGGAGTTCCTTGAAAAAAAGATAAATAAATAAAATCCCGGTTTTCACATTACAAACGTTAAAAAGAAATAAAATGGAAACAGCAACAGATATCGTCTCGTGGTTTTGCAGCACTATTTATTTCAAGAGAGAGAGAGAGAGAGAGCGCGAGATTGTTTGGATTTGAATTCTGGAATGGGCTAGATATCTAGGGGGCGCTGTGGGCAGAAGTCTAAAATGGCGACGACCAAAACGTAGACCTATTGGGCGGGAGACTGTGTTGTTTGTTAAAAGTGTGACGAGATAAAAGTAATAAATAATAATAGTATTTAAATAAAAGGTATGGCAGCTTTATTGTTCAGAACGGAATAACAGTCGACAAAATGGTTACGATCTTTACCCAAGAATTAAGTTATAAAATGCTCTTTAAACGGACGGGAAGGGGAGAAGGGTCGCTTTCATAGCCGAGAATTTGCCAGCACTGAGACCCGAGAGCTGAGTGACGCTCTTCTCTTGAATAGTCCTAACCCTGTCTTTGTCGATCTTTTTACCTATGTTTGATTTCATCTACTGATATTTTTCTGTTTTAATTATATACGAACACACACACACACACACACACACACACACACACACACACACACACACACACACACACAAAAACCCAGCATATACATTTGTGCCAGGCCGAAATTAAAATAGGTTGAAGCCAAATGAATAAAATCTCATTCAACAAGTTTTTCAGAGTTATCGCGCTCAAAGCAACAACAGCAACAAAAACTGTCGACTAATTACGCTATTTTAATAAAGTGCTATTATTTGTCTGTGTGTGTAAGAAAGCTTCGTTTATGACAGAGGGGTAACTTATATTTCATAGTCTTCTCTACAAGCCATTACTAAATTCTTCCTTTAGAAAATAAAGGAAAAATATTTTTTAACGTATGAAGAAGAAGAAATAGTTATTTGCAAACTAAGATGTTAAGTCTATCCCCTCCACCAGTACTAAAGAAAATTTATTAAAAGGCATTTAATTAAACATTAAACATTAAACATTAAAAAAAAACACAGAAAACAGATTCGGTTATATTGCCATGCTGCAGTAATGAACGCTCCTCAAAACTATAAAAGAACAACAGTGAGTGGAGCTAACAATGCCGAGTTGACGTCAACTAGTTTAAGAGTCCTGTGTTTGAGTTCAGCTGGGTGCTGGGGTTAGGTTTTACAGTTGTGGTTTCCAGATCGAGCAAGCATTAATGTCAGAAGGCTCCTCTTCAACCAGCTCTCTCACCGCGGGCGGGTACCTCCAATAGAGAACGCCGAAATTCTGTTTAAGTTTCTTCAGAATTATTATCCTCATAAAATAATTTTAAAAATCTTACCCTGAAATAAATTTTCTCTCTCAATTGCCCCTTTTTACACTTTATGACTTAAATAAAATGTCCCTATAACAAAAAAAGCCCACAACTAACTTCCTCCTGTGAAGAACTGATATAATTAAGTGGTTTCTATTAAACCTTCAATTTAAATGCAGCATCATTAAACAACACAACAACAGCATAAATTCCCACTAAAACAAAACACAAGAAGCAAGCAAAAAAAAAAAAAAAGCGGGCGTAAGTACAAAGAGACAAAGTAAAAATAAATAATAGCGAAAGAATACAATAAGGAAGAATGACAATGAATAATATGATCATCATAATCAAATTATACTCGGTCAATGCTTAAGCTATATTAATTTCGAAATTAAAAGAACACAATATTGCCTCTGATCGAAGAGTACCCAGGTTGGATTAATTGTAAAAAGTTCAGCCACTAGTCAAGAATCTCTTGTATAACTAGATATTATTATTTTTTTTAGAATTCGCTCACAAAGCACTCTCACACTATGAGTGGACATTAGAAGATTATGATGTCCCCATAAACTACTCATCCATGTTAGCTTGAAGAAAAAATACGGTTTATGTCAGTTATATGTAGTGCACATACCCTTTTTGATTTTCAGCTGCTAAAGGCTCTTTCAATGCGTGACCAGAAAGCGCACTGGCCCCACTTTTATCGTCCCATCCGACTATCTACTCTGGGCTACGGAGTGGTTAAGAGTCATCTATAAGAATTTTTTTTTAATTCAGCGGGAATTGAACCCAGAGTCACTAGAACGAGATGCAGTTATCTACCTCGTTGACTTCAACTGTTCATCAAATAAAACAAATATGTATATAAAATTATCCGTTCCATTTCTTCAGGCATTGTTGCAGTCGTGACAAACAGGGCTGCAGTGATAAATGGCTGTCTCTCAATGAAGAAATATGTCCGGCAAATGTGGGCCATCGTTAATTTATTTAAAGTTTCTCTCAGAGGACTAATTTGTGCCACCATATTTTGATATTTGTCAGGCAGTGACTGAAAAACAATATATTTGACTAGCTGGTATGATAGAAAAAGCCTGTGTGTGTTTTTGTATGTGTATGGTTGTGCTAGATTTTATACAGAATAAGAAAGTAGCCTATATTGAATGTTGGAGCTTAGATCACACCACTCTGAATCACAGTCCATATTTTAAAAGGAGTTAAGAATGGGTCATGACCTCAAGTTAGATTGCCTGGCTGAGTTCTCCAGTAAATAATACCATTTTATTTCTACACAAACCAAAATAACGTCTTTTTTGCTATTAAGACTATTAAATTAATTAACACAATCATTGGTATTAAGACTATTAAATTAATTAACACAATCATTGGTATTAAGACTATTAAATTAATTAACACAATCATTGCTATTAAGACTAGTAAATTAATTAACACAATCATTTAGAGAAAATGGATTTTAATTTTTCGACATGAAGACTTCTAGGAGTCATTCCGAATTTTGCTCTGGAAAATGGACAAGTTTCACTGTCAGTGATTCACCATAATGCGTTCTTCAGCAGTCAGTTGAGCGTTAACCAAAGCACTCTTCAACACTTAATGCTTTATCTGAACACTTAATGCTTTATCTGAACACTTAATGCTTTATCTCAACACTTAATGCTTTATCTGAACACTTAATGCTTTATCTCAACACTTAATGCTTTATCTCAACACTTAATGCTTTATCTGAACACTTAATGCTTTATCTCAACACTTAATGCTTTATCTCAACACTTAATGCTTTATCTCAACACTTAATGCTTTATCTCAACACTTAATGCTTTATCTCAACACTTAATGCTTTATCTGAACACTTAATGCTTTATCTGAACACTTAATGCTTTATCTCAACACTTAATGCTTTATCTCAACACTTAATGCTTTATCTCAACACTTAATGCTTTATCTGAACACTTAATGCTTTATCTCAACACTTAATGCTTTATCTGAACACTTAATGCTTTATCTGAACACTTAATGCTTTATCTCAACACTTAATGCTTTATCTCAACACTTAATGCTTTATCTCAACACTTAATGCTTTATCTCAACACTTAATGCTTTATCTCAACACTTAATGCTTTATCTGAACACTTAATGCTTTATCTGAACACTTAATGCTTTATCTCAACACTTAATGCTTTATCTCAACACTTAATGCTTTATCTGAACACTTAATGCTTTATCTCAACACTTAATGCTTTATCTGAACACTTAATGCTTTATCTCAACACTTAATGCTTTATCTGAACACTTAATGCTTTATCTCAACACTTAATGCTTTATCTGAACACTTAATGCTTTATCTGAACACTTAATGCTTTATCTCAACACTTAATGCTTTATCTCAACACTTAATGCTTTATCTCAACACTTAATGCTTTATCTGAACACTTAATGCTTTATCTCAACACTTAATGCTTTATCTCAACACTTAATGCTTTATCTCAACACTTAATGCTTTATCTGAACACTTAATGCTTTATCTCAACACTTAATGCTTTATCTCAACACTTAATGCTTTATCTCAACACTTAATGCTTTATCTGAACACTTAATGCTTTATCTCAACACTTAATGCTTTATCTCAACACTTAATGCTTTATCTCAACACTTAATGCTTTATCTCAACACTTAATGCTTTATCTCAACACTTAATGCTTTATCTGAACACTTAATGCTTTATCTCAACACTTAATGCTTTATCTGAACACTTAATGCTTTATCTCAACACTTAATGCTTTATCTGAACACTTAATGCTTTATCTCAACACTTAATGCTTTATCTGAACACTTAATGCTTTATCTGAACACTTAATGCTTTATCTCAACACTTAATGCTTTATCTCAACACTTAATGCTTTATCTGAACACTTAATGCTTTATCTCAACACTTAATGCTTTATCTCAACACTTAATGCTTTATCTCAACACTTAATGCTTTATCTGAACACTTAATGCTTTATCTCAACACTTAATGCTTTATCTGAACACTTAATGCTTTATCTCAACACTTAATGCTTTATCTGAACACTTAATGCTTTATCTCAACACTTAATGCTTTATCTCAACACTTAATGCTTTATCTCAACACTTAATGCTTTATCTCAACACTTAATGCTTTATCTGAACACTTAATGCTTTATCTCAACACTTAATGCTTTATCTCAACACTTAATGCTTTATCTCAACACTTAATGCTTTATCTGAACACTTTTACCTAGAAGTATGGTTCATTCGTATTATGAAACAAGCTAACGATTAGGCCTACATTGATTCGTCAACAGACTCCAGTCTCTGTGTGTGTGAGAGAGCTTATCAGTTTTATTATTCTTTTCTGTCCGGGTGTTGGTGCAAATGTTTTAAGTTATAATTTTATTTCTGTTTCTAAACTTTGGTGTATGTGTGTGATTTCAGTCAAGGGTATGGTATCAGCTATCATATCATAAGATGCCAAGGGTATTCAATTGTAACTTAATCACACAAAGTTTGACCATTAAAGTACGCCATAATGCTCAAGGGTATGGTATCAGCTATCATATCATAAGATGTCAAGGGTATTCAATTGTAACTTAATCACACTAAGTTTGACCATTAAAGTACGCCATAATGCTCAAGGGTATTCAATTGTAACTTAATCACACAAAGTTTGACCATTAAAGTACGCCATAATGCTCAAGGGTATGGTATCAGATATCATATCATAAGATGCCAAGGGTATTCAATTGTAACTTAATCACACTAAGTTTGACCATTAAACTACGCCATAATGCTCAAGCAACGGCAAACTGTAAATGGATTATTGCTGGGAAAGAAGACCACGTTAACGGTAAGAGTTGATGGGCAATGAAGTAGCGGAAACGGAAAACAGTAAACGTCATAAAAGTCTGGCAACCGAATTCAGCGCATCGAAGCCCGAATGCTGGATCAAAGAAGGAAAGCAAGAATACCTGAGACTGAAAAGTCAACCGCAAAGACAAACCTGTTTCTATTAAGACGTAGGCCATTTTAAAACGCCAAGCAATGTGTTACAGCAAGCATTCTTGGCAGTTTCTCAAGAATTGAGAGCTTTATTATTCCCAGTGTATTCTGGGAAAGAAGTGCGAGAGATTCAGCACGTTTGTATTTTATAGAAGGTTTTGTGTGTATCTTGATACCGAAATAACAATATTACACAAAATAAACACAAATCAAATACTTTTGCACCATAGAGTAGCAGTCTAGCATCATTGCAGAGAAAGCACTAATATCAAACTGTATTTTATCTTTCCTTTAATACATATTAGCATCTTCGCCGTGTTTTATTGACGTAATTCAAATTAAGATTTTACATCATTATATGTTTATTTTGGTAAAACTACTTTGTGTCGGAGATTATTATTATTAAGGCTTTTCATGACTTCATTTAACTGTCAGTCTCGGAAACTTTCCAAGATTCTGAGAGATCGAAGGTTTTACGGAGGATGTTGGCACTTCCTAGGAGTGCTCTTTTAGTAATGAGGCAAGTCTGTGGTTTCCAGGTACTTTATCAGATAGCCTTCCAACTCAGTCGTTATGTTCCCCAAGGCTCCTAATACTATAGGTATAACTTCTATTTCCACATTCCACAGTCTCTGAATTTCGAATCTGAGATCCTGATATTTTTCTATTTTTTCTCTTTAATGTTTCTCTCACTTGTAACAGCAACATTGATGATTGTTGCTGTTCTGTCTGGTTTTCACACAAGAATTGCTGTATCTGTTTGTCATATGATGAGAAATTTTCCCAACTCATCTTTAAATCTAAATTTTCATTTTTAATCTATAGTTTTAAGAGGATGTGTCCTTTTTATTATTTATAGATCAGAATGTTATGATAAAGTTGTTTTTTCCTGATGTCAAAGTCCAGGATGAAGATAAGCTGTTTTGATTGTATGAGTGCATGATGAGTGGTAGCCATGAGTAGAATTATTGCTATTGTTTTGTGAGAATGTCAACTCTGTGGCATTTGCACAGTAAAAACGATGGTAGATGAAATGGTATCTACATCCCATTTTGATCAAGGCCTCATTATGTGGTTATCTGACTTTTAGGTTGATACAATTTGTAAACTTGTTTATGGATAGGCAACAGAATGTAGGCATAGAAAATGTGTGAAAGGACTTATCTAACATATTTTTTCATACTCTTGACCTTGGACTTACTTCAATGTGCATACTTTCGTGATGTTGTAGTTTCCTCAGGTATTTATATGCTTTTCCATTGAAACATTATTGATTTTGCCAATGTCGAATTGCAGTAGGTGTTCTGTTATTTTGATTCAGCCTTTCTGGACTATAATTATTCCACATTTTTGAAGATCAAACATTGAGTTAATGTCCTCAGTGCAAATGTTGACAGTATTGATCTGCGAGGTTATGTCACGTTCATTTTTACTGTATAGTTTTAGATCGCCCATGTACAGTAAATGGCTAATAACCTGTCTTGATTTCATTCTGTATCCTAATCCTGTTGTCTGGATGACTTGACTGAGAGGATTTAGGGCAGTGCAGAGCAGTAGTGGTGATAGGGAATCAATTTGAAAATTTCTATATTTGGCATGTGGTTTTCCAGCTTGTCATTGATACTTGAATTCGGTTATGTACTTATGATGCTATCTTGTACATTTTTATTCAAGTATCAAGTTTCAAGTATCCATGAATGTGGAACTGAGTCATAGGCCTTTTGGTAGTCAATCCATGCCATTTAATTACAAAAATGGTTCTTATTGTCAGTAACTATTGTCTTATCAATTGCCAACTGGTCCTTTGTTCATCTGCTGCCTGATCTGATTTGTTTATTGATTGGTTATTTATTTGTTTAAAGGTGAAATATAGTTTTATCAGATATGATAATTCCTGATAGTTAATTCTAGATGGTTGAAAGGCTGATGATTAGGCGATAATTGTTTGGTGTTGTGCTTTTCATCTAGATCTTTTATAATCAGGCTTGTTTTTCCTTTTACCACTGAAGCTATTACCCTTGCAGTTGTCCAGCAAGACAACCACGCAAGGAGGAAAGATGTTTCAACCAGAATATTTGTTCTTGGTCTAGGTATGGGACTTACCAGTATGCCACTGTGCTTACTTTTTCTTGCTTTCTGAGTAATTGTACTGTTGCAATGTTGAGTTGTGATATCATCTTTATTATTATTGCTTTTGACTTGTTTACATCTATCTGACTTTAGTTGGTTGTAAACTTTGGTCTTGGACCCTACCAGAATCCGGGAGCTCCATTTTTTAAAGAAATGGCCCTTCCAAAGTTGTGTTGCTTTTAGTTTTAGCAGAAGTTCAGGTCTGTGGTTTTCTGGAAGTTTAATCAGGTAACGTTTATGCTCAGATGTTATACTTCTTTATTGACATTCTGTAGTTTGTAGATTATTAATCCAAGATTCTGGTATTTTTCAACTTTCTTGCTCCATTGTTTTGTTTCTGACATTTGGTATAGCAGCATCAAAGACTGTTGCTGTACTGTTGGACTTGATGACAAATACAATGCCAATGCGTGCATAATGTGATCTTTCTCTTTTTTCAGAGGCCCAGGGTATATTTCTTTAAAAGATCTACTCTGGAAATTGCATCCAAAGTTCTTCAACAGACTTTTGGCATAAGATTTTACTACTTCATTGCGGTCCTTTGATGTATTCTATTTGTGACACTATACAACCCTAGTTAATAATAATAATAATAATAATAACAAATATCATCCATAACTAATTACAGGTGATGAGAATCTTAATTTATGTTATTAATAATTCTTCAGCGACACCACTCTTTCACTTGGCAGATATTTGGGTGTTGTAAACGTTTTCTATTAATGACAAACATTCACTGTCACACAATATTTCTTTAGGTGTGAAATGTCTTACCAAGGGAAAAGATAAATCTGTCTTTATCTATATATAGTGAGCCCCCCCCCCTCCACTATCTACCCAACATAAAGTTCTCAATATGTGTAAGAAGGTCAATAAATTTAACAATAAATTTATTAAATGAAGAATCAACTATACATAAAGCAATCACAATGAAAAGATTATTTGACATCAATATTTCATTGTTCAAAAAGATTCAATATTTAACCATTCTTATATCCTAACACATAATTCAATGGATAAGTGTCAATATAAACCACAGAATAGTTCTTATCAGAGAACAGAAATGGTGTTATAGAGATTATAGCGATAATAGTTTATACATAACCGTGTCTAGGTGATGCTGGCAATAGTCTTTTATGTGTTTTAAAGTCACAAGCTTATTGTTCACAATAGAATTGTCAGTTCTTGACATGTTTCTCTTGCATGCTGTAGAACACTGATGAGCTGCTATTCTCTCAAGACTAATCTGGCACCTCCTTCGCTGTATTAGTTTCCTCAAGCACAACAACAATATAGCAATTTCCAGTAACTTCCTTGTACCAGATGTAGTCGAGCATACTTTGCCACCATACATCAACAGAGTGCACTTACACTTACACACTAGAGGTAGAAACTTCTCGAATCTACCATTGTTATAGCAGTTTATAAGTCAATAAACTGGGAGATTCTGCTGCCTCCCTGTAAAATTTAATCAGGGTACAAATGCTAAGTTTTCCAGTTTATCATCCCTAACTTCATTCTTTCTTACATTCAAGTCTCAACTTACAGTTTCCTGAAACAGTATTTATTAGCCCTATACACACACACACACACAGTATTTGCGCGAAAGCGGCGGAAGCCGGAAGCGCCCCCTACACTCAATCAAACACAGTATAATAAATTCAACAGCTTAGCTACATGAACGTGTTCACTAGGAACAATGTCAAGTGTTTAGTATACCACATAGAAGCATAATAGTTCACAATTTCTAGAAATAATAGCCTTCTCACATAATACATAAAATGCAAGTATAACATATCAATAGCAAAATACACAAAATATCTAAGTCCATTCGCTCTCAATCAGTTAAACTCACCATTAAGCTAATGGCCGCCTTTCATAACAGGATTTCTGCCACTCCAAATTCAAAGTGATTAGAGAATTCAATTCTTTTCAATAGGTAAACTTTGATCTCAGCTCATTGGCTGGTCTCATACTTGTAAATCGTAACCAATGCATAATAAAAACTACTCATCCACCTACAACCGGTTTAGATTACATCAGAAATTCTAGCACGTTATCCAACTGGATTACATCAGAAATTCTAGCACGTTATCCAACTGGATTACATCAGAAATTCTAGTACATTATCCACCTGATTTACTCCAACATGGAATTATCAGCACAAGCAGTGCCCAAAGTCGGGTCACTTTGCCATTTATCAATTTATATAACAATTAAGTTTAGAAATGGGGATAGGCAAATGTACTCTGCCACACTATTCTAGTTAGAGACATTTTGTTTTATCCATCACTTCCAAAGTCAGCATTTGAGATTCTTTGAGTTAATTCTGTTTTGTCTTGTGGGATTTTGAGTTAAGTATTTGATCTTAAGCAGCAGTGGTGAGTGATTGTCTTTCTGCTTTTCAGCCACTTTGGATATTGACTGCCTTAATGTTTTATCAACGTGTGCGTGTTGGCCATGGAAAAGGCTGGGGAGTGTTCTGACTCTAGTTATTTTCTGATGCTAATTTTCGTGTGTGGTAGTTGTTACAATCCTCTGAATTTTATTGCTTCTGTCAATGGCTTATCTTTGCTGTTATTCCAGCTGCATTCGGCAAGACCCTTTACCAAATCCTCTATCTTCCTTTTCCTGAGGTACCTGAATCTGCTTTTCGGAGTAGGGCTAAGGCATTGCGATCAGTTTTCTGATTCACAACTCAGAATGCAATTTTTCTTTCGAAAAACATTATTATTATTTTCTTTTGTTTTCTTGAGTGGAAAGAAAACTTGAGAGAAAAAAGAACTTATTCGTAGTCATTTGCAAACGTATGTAATGCTTCTGGTATAAAAGACTGGAAAACATTTATTTTTACATGCCTTTATGCTAATAAATAAAAAATAATAACCCTCAACTCTTGCACGTTTTTTTTGTAACGTCACAGTTGGTGATTGTGTATACTGGACATTTTTATATCAGTGCGTGTGTGTGTGTGTGTGTGTGTGTGTGTGCTTGCCGCGCGCATTCAGCCATGATGATTCCACACCTTTGGCTCATGACAATACGTCACATCCGTAATGTCGATCGCTGAATGCACTCGATAAATGCTCGTTAACCATTTTGTGATAAGGACAGCAGGTGCAAACGCCTCGATACTAGAGGAAATAGTTTTACAAAGCAAAAATAAAAACTGTTTTTCTTCCCTACCGAAGATAATTGTGCTTGTGAACTCCATGACACCATTAAGAAACAGGACCGCCGTAGCCAGCTAGCTCTTGATATACCCTGTCTACAGATCAAACAGTAGCTCAGCATCCCACGCTCTGCTTTCAGCGTTTGCACCCGACAATCCACGGGTAAAGTACAAAGATAATGACTGGGGAGGGAAAAGATTCATCTTCGGTAAGGAGTAGGGGCGGAGCTAACTCCTGAATGTAAGAGATTTCAAAACAAGAGTCTTGAAAATACTGTGTTCAACCGGTTCTTAACATCCGGTTCGCGAAACCTGATCCGGGTTTGTTATTTATGGGTCTACTACGCTGAGCAATGGAGCGCCAAGGCCGTTAAATTAGAACTATAAACGGCTTTCGTGTGTGCTGCGTTACCCTGTGAACACGAAAATTTCATAGGTGAATGTTACTTCCCGACAGCTGGGAAGGAGAGAAGAGAATAGGGCGTGCACTTAAAGCCCGATGACTTTGTTAAAGTCAGGCTAATAGTAAGTTTGCACTTGCAGAGGAATCTTTTGGAAGCAAATGAATTGTCACTGAACTTTAAACTTTCTCAAGAAGTTCACGCCACCCGTCCGCGAAATCAACGAAAGTTGAAAGTGGGACGTTAAAGAGAAACAATTCAAATTCACGCAAACCAGCTAAATCAATACAAAACAATGTCTGGTACACCTGATTCATCGAGGTGATGGTTCAGCGGTAAGTATAATTTGCATAAACACGTGATGTAATGAACTTTAGTGATTCTGATTATTTGGGAGCTGCTGTTATGTAATGTGCCGGAAATTGTGGACGACTAAATTATCATTCATTTGACTGTTGAATTCTTGAAAGTAAAATAAACATGTATGAAATGGACGACATGCCACAAGAATGAACCCGGAATAGTGCGAGCAGAGTCCATTTAGGTTGACGTTTCGAGGTGCAGAGACTTCACATTTAGCCATCTTTAGCTGACCTGAGAATAAAAGTTTAAATTTCACTACAGTCACGACTGTTGTAGTTTTTTGATTGCTTGCCAAAGTCATCTGCCCTCGGTGTCGTCTAATATCTTCCCTGCTCCAGCAATTCAATGCTTCTCCGGAAATGGCGTCATCAAAGATTCCGACCTGCTGTAGAGTCCATTCACACATTATAAACTCCTTAAAAATTGCCCAACCCAAACTACAGCGATTCACAATGTAATTTTTTTTTTAGTTGCGCGTGTATTTAAATTATTTGCTAATTCAGCGACTAGACTGACGTATCATGTTTGACTTTAAATTTTTCATCATGTGGATGTGCCCGGTTTTGAATTCTCTGCTAAATAATACCAGAGGAGTCATGTGACTCGAATGCTTTACACCACACAAAGAAAAAATTAAATGTTTGTGCGACTAAAAAAAAAAAGCCGGACACTTTTGAAAAGAGAGCGAAATGAAAATAATTAATTGCGTTTCTTATGCCAGGCACTTACCTCCCTTTATACCTCCAGTTCCGCTCTTTGATTGCTGCCCGCCGTGTCATCGCGAGGCCACACGTCACTCGCAATGGCACTATTTTAGGTTTAAAGTGCGCAGCCGAAAAAATATTTTGTAAAAAAATATAAAAATGCTGATATGTGTGCATGTGTATGTGTGTGCATATTTGTGTGTGTAAGTGACACAGGGAATCAGATTGAACTGCATTTGACTGTCATGGCTGCGCGTCATGAAAACTATTATTGAATAGATTCATTGCAAAATATGTTCTGAAATTCTACATTACAACCAACCCACACACTGACGGGCATCACACTCAGGAAAAGTCTTCATTTTTAGGTAGGTGTGTGTGTGTGTGTATGTGTGTGTGTGTGTGTGTGTGTGTGTGTGTAAAATCATTCAGATACTTGTGGATCAAGACACACACACCCTTTTTCCTTTTGGTCATCTGCCATAGTCCTGCCATAGTCTGCAATATCAATTGATTTATTACCTCGTGCGTTTAGTAACCCATGAACCATATTACCGACAGATTTGCAGTTACTCGAAGTCACGTTCTCAGTAGCATTATCCACTGTCACTACCATGTTTTAGAATGATTATCCAGTGGATAATCCAGTCTGTTTTTTGAAGTTAAATGTCTGACGTCATTTGCTGAGTCCAATGGATGAAGAAAGTACGTACAATTTCTCGTTAATATTGTGTTTGGATGTTTCCTTTCCAGGTCTAAACATGTTGGCGAACCTCCAGCTCAGCAAGTTTTTTTTTCTTTGCATTGTTTGTTTGTTTTGTTATTAAGCCACGGCGCCGTTTCTCTTTCAGTGTTAGCTATGTATAGATAGCACTACAACTCACTGTACCACTTGGATTCTCTGGCAGGACTGCAACAGACTGCACCAGGACTCTCTGCATCGCAACCGTTTTTTTTCTTTTCCTTTCTCATCAAGACTGAGATAAGAGAAAGCTAATGTTTAATCCCTTTGGCATATTTTTAATTTCCACCGCCTTTCTATTTTCTTGGTGTGATTAATCTTAACATCTCCAACCTGCCGGCCCCCGCTCCTTGATTTCCAACCTGGTCCCCACCCTCTTCCTCCCATACATCCTAGAGGTATTCCCTAATTGATGAGCCGCTTATGCTGAAGAGTAGGTCAAGCAATTACAATTTCACAGCTAGAATAGTTTCACATTAGCCAGGTCATAATGCGAAACTAACTACACACGACAAGGGAGCGAATGTCTCACGCTGACTTACAACTCCGACAACTCCGGCAATTTCCCTGCTTGAGCGCGCAGGCTTTTATTGCCGTTTGAACACATACAGAGCTCGCTCTTAAAAAGACGCCTAGGATGAAGGGGTGGGTGAGGGGAAATGAAGAGGCGCGGGAAGCGGATGACGCAGAGGTCGGGTATACCTGTACTAGCCCTGGCACTCGTAGAGGTTAAGGGAGTGGGGGGTGGGGTGGGGAGCAACAGCGCATGGCAATGGATCAAAGAATAAGAAGTAGGACCGTATACTATAAACAGTCTCACTCAAGACAGGTTTGTGGTTCGAGCCCTCTAGCTCGTAGCAGAAGGCGGGCCCGTAAGCAGCTTCTTTAGCGAGATTTAAGATGGACTTAAAATGAACTTAATCATTGAATTTATCCACCAGGCAGAAAACCCGAAAGGCTCACCACTCCCGCAAAGTCGCAGAGGTTGTGCACGTAAAAGACAGTTTTAAAAAAAAGCAATTAAGAAATCGGAAAGGGTAGATCTTCAACGAGCTGCACGGGCTAAATTGCCCAGACAGATTCCTGCCCAAATTCCTTCACACCTTATAGTTATCTTAAAATAAATCCCACATTTCCAGAATTAAAACTCTCTATGGACGCTTGCATATGTCTGCGTAACAACAGCATTAAATTAGGAGGGGTAGCAGATGAGTGCACCCTCTCTAACAAATAAGCAAGCATAAAAACCTGCTAACTCATTCTTTTCGTAGCTCATGGTGATGAGAAAAGTGCCTACCCAAGCCGTGAACAACAGGTACTGGATAGTAATTATCATCATTAGCGATGGTAGTATTTATTATCATCATTGTTATTAATTCAAAACAAAGCCATTGGCGCACATAAGCCTGCCTTCGATTCCGAAGAAATAAATAGTTGTAGTCCTGCCAGTGGTTAGTTTAGATAGTTAGATAGTTTCGTCATTGCCTGTATTATTGTAAACTTTACAAAGGGACATAATTAAGTATTAATTAAGTTAATACACTGACATTGACTCTAGGACGTGTTAACTGTTTTCTTGTTTAGTGGCATTAACACCTATCGACATGCATTAAGTAGTAATAATAATAATAGCAACGCCCAAGCAATTACACTCGTGGCTGCGGCTAATACCCATGAGGTGGGAGGTGGGTGAGGATCGGCCCAAAATATAATCTTCATTGATCAAATTTGTGCTCAAACCCATGAATTTCTGCATGGAAGCTAGTGCCTTTACCGCACAGTCATAGAGGTCCTCATTAGTGTAACACCTCCGCCCAATCTTCACACTTCATTCTTTCGTGATTTTGGTGCATGTATACTTGCTTATGTTTAAAGTATATATCTGTGTTTGTAAGTGAGAATATGAGATGTGAATGTGTGTGCTTACGCGCGTGCATACAATCATAATTCTGCATTCATGTGACTGTACAAATTGAATCTGCAAATGAACGATACTGGGTCGCCAACACCTCTTACTTAATGAACATTATAATTATTATTAAATAATCTTTCATAACTAATTACAAGTGATGAAAATCTTAATTTATTTTATTAATGAAATTCCAGCAGACACCAAAGTCTCTCTCACTTGGCAGATATTTAGGCGCTGTAAATGTTTTCTCTCTTACACAACATTAAAGATAAATATTTACAGACACACTATGTTCCGTAGGTGGAAAACTTACTAAAGGAGAAGACAAATTGGGCTCTAATCTACATTTAGCGAACCCCCGTCCACCCACTTTCTTCTCCAACATAAGATTATCAGTATGCATAAGAAGGGCAATAAATTTATTAAATCAACAATTAAATATATGAATGATAAATAGAATGAAATAGATTACTTAACATCATGTTTGCATAATTTTATGATTACTTATGTAATCTTATGTGTAAAATACAATTCAGCAATAGAGTCATTACAAATCACAGGTTAGTCTGATCAGAGAACAGAAATGGAGTTATTAGAGATAAGCAATAATAGTCTTTATATAACCTGATCCAGCATGGTCTTAACAGTCCTTTGTGTGCTTTGCACAGTGTCACAAATTTCAGGTCAGTTCAATTTCCTCATGTTTCTGTTTTCACATTAAAATAAAATTCACTGCTCATTCCCCCAAAGTCAACCTGGGACTTTTTTTCACCTTATCAGTTCATTCAAGCAGAAGAGCAATTGTAGTACCATAAATTTTCTCAATGTAGTGAGCAATACTTTGCCACCATATGTCAAATAGAGTGTACTGTATCCTCTTTACACTTACACACACCATGGTAGATGATTCCCATGTCTTCCTGGTCACAGTGGCCCACAGCCAGTAAACCATAGACTCAAACAACAAATGAAATTAGGCAACTGAAAAGGCTGCTTGCTCACTGCAAAATGTAATTAAGGAGCAAACATTAAGCTACCAGTTTTTCACTATATAACTCCATTATTTGCAAAATTACATGAAATATTTCTAAGTCCATTCTCACTCAACCAGTCAGCTAACTTATCATCAAGTTAATGGTCGCCTTTTAAAATCAGACTTCTTCTTGCCAGTCCAAATTCAAAATGATCAGAGAATAGAATTTTCTACAGTAATAAACCTTTTGATCTCAGCCCATTGGCTGATCTCGTTCTCATAAATCATAACCATACGATAATAAAATCCACTCACTGGTTTGCATTACATCAGCAAATTCTAGCACATTCTCATGTCAAGCATTTACTTCAAATAAGACATTTTCAAAAATACCATTATAAGGAGTGCCCAAGGTGGGTCCTCTGACAATTTAACAACTGATGTAACAATTAAATTTTCAAATAAGGAGAGGCAAACTTACTCTGCCACAGATACATTTATCATCTTGGTGGAGCTGGATGACTGAGGTAATGGTGCTAGCCTTGCATGCAGATCACAGCCATAGTCTCTGGAGATTTTTCCTTGATCGATCTTCAGCCACTCCCTCATTCTACATGTAGAGTTATAAGCCCTGATTTAGAGCTCTTCTGGAGAGTGAGTGTGGATCTTCACCCACTCCTTGACTTCTACATATAGAGTTATATGCCTTGATTATTGTTCTTTTGGAGAGCGACCGTAGATCTCCACCCACTCTTTGACTTCTACATGTAAAATCATATGCTCTGAGCAGAGCTCTTCTGGAGAGTGAGTGTAGATAAGTAACCATGTGTTACTGTTATTGCTATCATCATCACTTAACTATATCACCTCCATCATCACTTCGATCATCATTATCTTCAACCATCATCATCAATAATAATAATTATTATATCATCTGCATCAATAGATAAATCCACTTCAAAAAATGAACCAGTAAAAACCTCATTATTATTTGTGCCAAGAAAATGTGTTGCATTCCTTATCATTTATGATGATTAGACCTTGGGGCAAATTATGTTCCCTGTTTTTCTTTTACTTTTAAAATTCTTTTCAATAAACCATAAATATTGTGTACTTGTTGCTGTGACCTTCAAATGGCTGATTATTTAATCTGCTGTACCTACCTATGCTACGTGAAGTAGAGGAATTAGGTCAAGTTCATTGACCAAGCATTGCGAGTCGAGATGTATAGAGTGGGAAGGAGACGGTGAGAGTGGAAGGAAATCAACAGGATGCACCTTGACTATATATGGAGATTTGCATTCCAATCAATGATGCAGGTGAATCTGTGATTTGACTCAGAGTTATATATACACGTTATTAAAACTGAGAATTCTCATGCATCATGCTGTACGTATAGAAGATGAAATTGAGATAAGCATTTGTTGTGTGCCAAACTTTTATTACTGTAAAATGAAATATATAGATTGATGTAATTGTTCAATTGTGAATTTAAACTATTCATTGGGTATAGTTGTACTATTGAGATTTATGTATGTGTAGAATTTGAATAGTCACATTTGTAAATATTCCTTCATGATGAGAATTTTGTAAATTATAAGTCAGCGTGAAGCTAATGTTTGATGAAATAAAATTGTAAGAGTTGTCAATCGTGTCTGTTCCCTGTCACCATAAAGCCTTAAAATTGTTCAGCATTTATTAGCTGCTTCAAAGAATTATGATCATTCTTACAGTTGGCCTTTTTACCGTCAGGTGATTTTCTACTAAACTTGGGTCTTGTGTTCACTCTGAAATGCACACTGTATTTCTGCCACAGGCTGATGGCAATCACGTGGACTATGGACCCCGCTGCCACAGGCTGATGGTAATCACACAGTCTATGGACCCCACTGCCACAGGCTGATGGTAATCACGTGGTCTATGGACCCCGCTGCCACAGGCAAGGAGGCACTGTATGAGTAACTGCAAACAGCAGATCACCCATCCATTTTTCAGAGATGCAGTTAAGTCATCTCAATACCATACAAATCAATAATCTGACTAAATAAACAGTGACCTTTGGACAGTTTCGAATTAGATGATCTTGGTTGGTATGTGCATTCAGAAATTGAATTTTGCCATTTTTTTTTATTATTGTTTTAGTATTAAATCTTTCTTTTGTTATCTTAAACCAATATTTGATTAATTTGCTTTGAATGACTGAAATTGGGAAATGGCTGGAGGAGTGAGCCGGAAAATATGTGAATTGTAATTAATCAAAGGGAAAGATAATGTTGCCAATTCCAGGGCATGTCAGCTAATCTGCTTGTCGCTATGTTAGATATTTGGTTGTTCCAAAATTGAACATGTAATCTAACATAGAGATTGACAGTAAGTTTGGCTTTGTGGTTTCAGTATTAAAGATAATATAATATAAATTTCATGATTAATAATTCTGAGCTTTAATACTGCGACACTGTCTTCAAATACACCCACACACACACACATGTGACAACATTATAAAGAAGAATGCCATTAGATTTCTGTAGTAGACATACTATACATTATTCATCATTCACCTATTAACATACCATTGAGTGTCGCTGCAATAGACCACACATTTCAAAATACAAGCCAGAATTGTCATTCACACACAGGACTGGACAAAAACTCACCTATAGCATTAGGCGGTCACGTGGGAGAATTACATTCTCTCTAGAATTTTTCTAGGTACTACTACATTTTAAGTGCTGCTTTCAGTATTCAGTTTAAATATTACTAGTTCGTCACGTCCGCTCACCTTCCTAAATTACTAAATTTAGATTTGAGAGTTAAAACCCTTGTAGGTGGACTGCATCTGCATTCACTTCAAGACTTCCACTCATTGCCCGCCTTTCATCCTCCCACACACGCATTCAATCATCAAGTATCCGTTTACGGTAGCGTCACTTCTGCACATCTCATCTACTGAATAAATAAAAATTGATGAGAGTCGTGCTCCTTATCAACTGCTTTGGCTGTAGCAGTCAGGAATATAGTTGCAACGATGTCCGAAGTCAGTCATGCAGATGATGCTTTAATATGATCTCCGCTTCAAGACTATCTTTGATTTTAAAGACGTGAGAGAGCTTAAATAAAATTACCTCCATTGATGACGTAAAGAAAAATCAGCGGGGAGTCAGGACAATAACCTCAACTACCTTCATTTGACCTTCGCAGCTCGAAAGTCTGGTGACATGAAAGGTCAATTGAAGACAACTCTCTTTAATAAATATTGCAATTTCAATCCCTTCAGAATATCCATGCAACAGAATTTTGCCCGTCCCCCCCCCCCCCCGGAAACAGGAAGGTTATTAAGGTAAGAAATGTCGAAGAAAAATTACCTCGTGCTAGTGTGTGAGACTACCGAGACTACGTTCACTTTAGAGAACCGTGCAAAACACGTTCACTCTAGAAACGAAAACTACTTAGAAACCACGTTCAATCTAGAAGCGAAAACCACATGGAAACTGCGTTCACTCTAAAGCGCATTGAGACTGCGTTCGCTCTAAAGAGAAAGCCACATGGAAACTACGTTCACTCTAAAGCGAAAGCCACAATTAAAGAACGTTCACTCTAGAAGCGAACATTATGTAGAAATCACGTTCATTTTAGAAGCGAAAGCCACATGGAAACTGCGCTCACTCTGACGCGAAAGCCACACGAAAACTACGTTCACTCTAAAGCGAAAGCCACACGGAAACTAATATTCACTCTAAGCGTGAAAACTACGTTTCATTGTAAGGCAAAAGAAAATATCAATTTTCCACCATTGCACGTGTTTCAGTCCATAGGAATTATTAATATTAGTACATAAATATGCAATTTTCTTGGCTACATCAAATATTATAATAAGCTTGCGAGCTAACGAACTTAGAAAAATTACTAAACGACGGTTTAAGAGAAAGTCTTGCTTACTCGAAAATTTGCCAACCAATCAAAAGCGAGCTTTAGACCCGGTTCTCTCTCTATGTAGAACTGTAATTTTGAATGGGTGTAGTAATTCGTAAAGTGAAAGAGACAATGAGACTGTCTGAAATTTGTTATAATTAGGAACAGCACATAAATACACCTGCTGTTGGTTTAACGGTTGACACATATCACCCTTTTTTCAAAGATCTATCAATTGATAAAATATTTAATTAAAATTGTGTTAGAAAGTCGTGTATATACTTTTTTTTTTTATATAAAGAAAAGTATTGTGTGAGTTTCTTTAAGGTCACTGAGCAAGGGAATTAAATCTTGACAAAACGCGTCATCGACTTACTTTACCTTGCGGTATTGCTTATGAAACAGCCCAGCGCATTTCCATGTCGTCTGCTTCGTGTAAATATTTGTCCTGGTGACAGGACTGAGTGAGAGAGGGCGTCATACTGCTTCGTCGGATTAGACGATCGATGGTATGTAAATATTCAGGCGACATATTTTCTCTCCGCTGCGAAAACAATATCGTTCACATCATATTACAATCTGAGGTCACTAATCAAGGAAAGGATAATTGCATTCCGTGCACGTAAACATTTATCAAACATTTCCGGGTTTCTCCTTGCAGCAATCGGGGCCATACGTTTGCACTTTATTTGCACACAGATGTTGGAACACAGTGTAAAAACGCCTCTCGTTATTTCACGGAATAATCATCACAGTGTATTCTTTTGCACATTTGTTTTATTCGATGTCTTTTATTAAGTAATAATATAGATGCTCGAACGCATGTCTTATTCATCACGGGGTGGGGGGGGGAGATAACTCTAATTGAAAACTGAATTAGAATTACCTTATTCATATGGACTTTCTACGAATGGTAGATTAATCATAAGCCTAGATGGGCAAGGACTTCTAAGGTCAGTCCAGTTAACAAGGGAAGTAATTTGTAATGCGCATGCCGGTCTTCGTTGTTTGTTTTTGTAGGCCTGAAGTAAACAATGAAGAGTCTGCCAAAAGCCCCCCCCCCCCATAACTATGCCTTTGGAGTCGACAATTTAATTCAGGACTGTGTAATAGCCGATAAAATTATATGAAAAATAATGTCTTTATTATTCTTTCTCAGTTATTTTCCTTTTGAACATCTGAACGCTTGTATATGATGTCCCTAAGACATATATGAACGTAATAGATGAGAAATGGAGTCAGTATTTATAAGTTTAAGGGAAATTTAATAAATGAAATAGAATAAATGAGATATAACACCCAAAATAGATCAGAATGATATATAGCTCACTGTCGTCAAAATTAAATGATTTTCGGGCACAGTCTTATATAAGCATGAGCTATTTTAATTCCAAAAAGAATGTCCTTTTGAGTGGCTTTCGTTTACGACTTATCTTTCACTGGTGGCCAAATGGAACCTGTTCCCCTTGGCAGTTTACAAGTATCAGTGTGTTCATCCATTCTTTCAGATGAAAGAAGGGCATGTAAATGAGGTGATGAATGGTGAGGTCACAACAGTCTTTTCTTGGCTGGTGACCCCTCACAGAAGGTGCCAGACTGGGGATAAAATAGTACTTCTCCTTTTAAGCATTGCTTACAATCATAGGGTTAAGTGACGTCACTCACACTCATCCAGACAATTTTAAAGACGAGAGAGAAAATGTACTTCATTGCTTACAATCATAGGGTTAAGTGACGTCACTCACACTCACCCAGACAATTTTAGAGAGAAAAGATGATCAAAACTCATTCACTCTCACTCAGAAATCTTAACTAACATTTCCGAATACAAAACAATGGGCATATAAATAAACTGCAAAATGAAAAAAGATTCGTTTTAATAATTAGAGAAACCATGATACTGACCTATTGCTGGAAATTAATTACTGAATTATAAAATCCAGGAATTCCCACAAGTCCATAAATATATAATTTTATTCAGCCTGGGAAACATACTATAGGAGGCATTCACTAAAGGAGATGCTGGGTGCAGGTCCAAAAGACAGTCTAATTTTAGATTTTACTAACTCACCTTTAAGCTTTCTGACATCTTTTGCTAAGATTTTCCCTACCCTGGGTTCAGGTTCTTGTCCAAGGGATATAGTCCTCTTGTAAGAACACTAACACTTTAGGTCCACTTACAGTGGCTGAAAGGGCAACAAGTCAGACTTTGGATTACATAACTGAAGGGGTGGAAAAATTGGAGACTGAGTTTAATTAAAATGTGAGAGTTTGGAACAACTTTAAAATCACTACTTTTATAGGGGTTTAAAGTAATAAATTAGAACTATTAATTATTCAAATTATTATTATTAATGTTTAACATATTATTCTGGGTTCAAATATATTTACCAGTTATTAATTTAATAAAATCGTGAGAAGGTGGGTGAAAATTTTCCAAGAGCAGGTTTAATCTCTAGACAACCCATGACCTTTTCTGGTCATGTTTTATAATCAGACAGTCAGTCTAGATGTTCATTACACCTGGTAATGGGTTTTAATGATTGTTTTATGGATGTATTTGTTTAGTTTTTGGTGTGGTATAAATGTTATATTATGTTGTTTCATTTGTTCTTTTTATTTTTATTATTTATTTTTTCTAATCATTAATATTATTATCGTTACCATACTGTCATTAGTATTGTTCACATTTTGTCATATATTAAATTTTCCATTACCTGCTTTATCTGCCGTCAGTTTCATTTATCTTGATTGTATAGTGCTTTTCAGTACTATTATTAATTTAATAATGAAACCTAAACAATTATAATAACTGGAGTTGGTAAAAATCTGCTTTGCGAAGTTAACCGCCTAACAGCTTTGTTTAATGGGAATCCATCCGTATAAAGTACTTTGAGCACTTTATAACAAACATGCACTATCGGTTAGTGTACAACTTACCAGGTCAAAACACAAATGCACGCACCATGCACGTCCTGACAGCGACTTTTTTTTTAACGTAGGCTTACTGTGACAAAAATAGCATAGCGATGTTTTCCCTATGTGATGTTGCTTGTAGAAGGCTTCCAGTGATTAGAGATTTGTGTTCGGGGTGGGTGGGTGTGTAACAACCTCAGCGGGACCGAAAATTGGCTGTTTTATAACGATTTGTTGCATTATGTTTCTTAACACACATACACACACACACACACACACACACACACACACACACACACACACACACACACACACATGTATTTAGAGAGAGAAACAGTATTTAGTGTTCTCTCATGGCTTGATTGCTCGTGTGTGTGTTGTTTGTTGTGTTTTGGTTTGGCTAGTATTTTTGTTTTGCTTGATGCTTTTGGGTTGATTTTTGTTTAGTTAATATGTAGTTTTGTAATTTATTTTATAGTTTGATTATCTGGATATTTCCTGATTTATTTGGTTAGCTGCGTTCTTGTTTTTGGCCATTGTTTGCTATATTGGTTCGTGGTTGATTAGCTTTACATACACCAGGTACAGTTGCAACCGGTTTCTTTGAAAATACAGTTGTGATCCATCAGTGTCGGTCTTCCACCCCACCCCTCTCTTTGGACACTGTATCTGATTGCAGATAGGGGGAGATAATATCAACGCGATAGTCAATGGAGACCGTACTACCGTATCTCAAGGCAGATGACATTTTTATCATTGAAGGTTATTACAACCGGACTAACTGCCCTACCACGGCTCATAAATAAAGACACTCCATAGCACACAAGGACTTTCTCAAATTTCGACCCCTTTTCACAGAAACATAACATATTTAACACATTGTCACTTGTGTTAAAGATTCCCCTTCCTGAACTAGCGGGTATTAAAAATCGTCCAAGCCAGTAAGCGGTATAGATGGTGTCGGGTTTTGTCCAAAGGCCATCAGGCCCTTCATTGGTGGCAGGTAAACAAACTCTTTCAAAGACATCTTAGACTGACTGCGATATGAAAATAATGGACGGTCGCTTCTTTCTGCATTGTTTGCTGTCTAGTGGTTAGATTAAAAGGAATGGGGCTGACAACTCTGACACAACTCTTTTCTTGAGCTGGCCCATCCCCCTGAGCATGACCATACATGGGCAGGCATTCATCCTTGAGAAAGATAAGGTGTTGTCAGTGCGGAACTAAGACTGGACGGCGAAAGCCGCCGGGACGGCACCGATGTAAGTGGGTGGGTGGGTGGGATTTGGGGTTGTGAGTATCAATACACCGGTCGTGTGTCTGATACTTTAAAAAAAATAAAATAAAAAAGGTCAAGGACAGGTAGGCTGGTTAACCCCTTTTTATGCTGCTGCTGCAAAATAAAGCTGTTATGACGTCAAACTAAATATTTCGTGTTTGACGGCAGCACAATTATTTATGACCGGAGAAAGCGGCCAAACTTAACATTGATGAATTTCAATTTTACAAAATGAAAAACAAAATCGTAAATATAGTCAAAAACGTATTGGAAGGAAAATATCCTGTGAAAGTATATTGAATATGGTTTCTTCAATCACGTGATATTTAAGGTAATAGTTTCGAAGTTGGAAAAGTGTTGCCTCATTCGTACAGTACATAACATGTCTGGTTTGTTTGTAAGTTCATGCGCTTAAGCAATATTTCTTAACATAGTTGTAAGTCGCAAGTGCGTGCTTTAAGTTCAAGTACTTGAGCCTTATTTCTTCCCACAGGTGTAAATTCGGAAATATGTGCTTTAAGTTCACGTGTTTAATTAAGTCTTGTATCTTTCCACAGGTGGAAAACGCAAGTGTGTGCTTAAAAAGCACGAGCTTGAGTCTTATAATTTCCAACAGGTGTACATCACAAATGCGTGCTTTAAATTAATGTGTTTAAGCCTTATATCTTTCCACAGTTGTAAATCGGAGGTGAATGCTTTAAGTTCATGTGTTTAAGTCATATATCTTTCCACAGGTGTAAATCGCAAGTGTATGCTTTAAGTTCAAGCCTTAAATCTCCCCACAGGTATAAACCACAATTGTGTGCTTTAAAAGCGCGTGCTTGCTGCGACTTATATCTTCCAACAGGAGTAAATCGCAAGTGTGTGCTTTCCCTGAACTTTACTCTTCTTTTACAACAGCAGTGTATTACTCTGTGTTTTTGGCGTGCATGAACTCTTTACCCATCATAGATGCCAAGCGGTAGCATGGTTACATTTTACAGGCACTGTTATATGTTTAGCTTTTGTGTGTGCTCTTCCTGTATTATGTCTGTTACATTTCGCTGTGCTATGAATAAGACCAGCTTACATTTCGCTATGCTATGTCTAAGACCAGACAGTTACATTTCGCTGTGTTATGTCTGACTAAGACCAGACAGTTACATTTCGCTGCGCTATGTCTAAGTAAGACCAGACAGTTACATTTCGCTGTGCTATGTTTGACTAAGACCAGACAGTTACATTTCGCTGTGCTATGAATAAGACCAGACAGTTACATTTCGCTGTGCTATGTTTGACTAAGACCAGACAGTTACATTTCGCTGCGCTATGTCTGACTAAGTAAGACCAGATAGTTACATTTCGCTGTGCTATGTCTGACTAAGTAAGACCAGACAGTTACATTTCGCTGTGCTATGTCTGACTAAGTAAGACCAGACAGTTACATTTCGCTGTGCTATGTCTGACTAAGACCAGACAGTTACATTTCACTGTGCTATGAATAAGACCAGACAGTTACATTTCGCTGTGCTATGTCTGACTAAGACCAGACAGTTACATTTCGCTGTGCTATGTCTGACTAAGACCAGACAGTTACATTTCGCTGTGCTATGTCTGACTAAGACCAGACAGTTACATTTCGCTGTGCTATGTCTGACTAAGACCAGACATTTATATTTCGCTGAGCTAAGTCTGACTAAGACCATTTACATTTCGCTGAGTTTGTCTGTCTAAGACCAGGCTGTTACATTTCGCTGCGCTCTCTGTCTAAAACCATTTATTTATAATATTTTGCTCTATGTTTCTGTTCTGCATTGTAGAATACTTGTAGCAGAGAGAATAATGTAAAGGTGTGGTTGGCGTATTTTAATTTGCAGCAACAGTACCAGCGATCGGAAACATTACCACACAATTGCAGAGAATTGAAAAATTATCAACGATCTGAAGCAATTCCACAAAATTAAACTAATACCGGAGAAATGAAACATTACCAACGAACTGAAATAATACTAGAGAACCGAAACATTACCAATGAATTGAAATAATGCCAGAGAAATGAAATATTGCCAACGAACTGAAATAATACCAGAGAACTAAAGCATTATCAACGAGCTGAAATAATACCAGAAAATTGAAACATTGCCAACGAACTGAAATAATACCAGAGAACTGAAACATTACCAACGAATTGAAATAATGCCTCAGAACTGAAACATTACCAGTGAAGTGAAATAATACCAGAGAACTAAAACATTATCAACGAACTGAAATAATAATGCCTCAGAACTGAAACATTACCAGTGAAGTGAAACAATACCAGAAAACTGAAACATTACCAGCAAGCTGAAATAATACCAGAGTATTGAAACGTGACCAGCAAAGTGAAATAATACTAGAGAACAGAAACATTGCCAGAGAACTGAAATAATGTCAGCGAACTGAAACAATTCAAAGAACTGAAATAACACATGCATAATATATATATATATATATATACTATATGTAGTCGTACTGTTAGAATGACGTCATTAAATTATTTAAATTACCAGTGTGTTCTTTAACTGTTCCAAATCCGGTAAAAAAAAAAAAATCATCGTCATATATATGTAACAGATTTTGACGTATTACTGTTAGCAATTTTAACAGCGTATTCTACATAATGTATATTTTCTAACATTAGTAGTAACGTACAGCTTATGATTTGCTTATATTACCAATTATTAACAATAACAGTACTGTTTAAGTGCGTGTAGCGTGAGCACTGTTATGTACTATAGCAATACCAGTAAACTACCAGTGTGCAACTGCACGTACTGTTATATATATCTTGTCTATAGTAATAACTGACAAGTGTTTGTTCTCAATGCACTGCTGATGTCCTGAGAATAAGAGTAGGCCTACCTTACAAGTGTGCGTTCAGAATGTACTGAGTATGTTCTGTGAATAACAGTACTTTACAAGTTTTTCTTTTCTGTATGAACTGAGTATGTTCTGAGTATAGCAGTACTTTACAAGTTTGTGTTCTTTAGGTACTGAGTAATCTCTTAGAATAACAGTGCCTTACAAGTGTGTTCTGTATGTACTGAGTATGTCCTGAGTATAACAGTAGTTACAAGTGTGTGTTCATTAGGTACTGAGTATGTCCTGAGAATAACAGTACGTTACGAGTTTGTGTGTTCTGTATGTACTGAGTATGTCCTGAGTACGTTGCAAGTTTGTGTTATTTAGGTACTGAGTATGTCCTGAGAATAACAGTACGTTTCAAGTGTGTGCTCTTTAGATACTATGTCCTGAGTATAACAGTACGTTTCAAGTGTGTGTTCTTTAGATACTATGTCCTGAGTATAACAGTACGTTTCAAGTGTGTGTTCTTTAGATACTATGTCCTGAGTATAACAGTACGTTTCAAGTGTGTGTTCTTTAGATACTATGTCCTGAGTATAACAGTACGTTTCAAGTGTGTGTTCTTTAGATACTATGTCCTGAGTATAACAGTACGTTTCAAGTGTGTGTTCTTTAGATACTATGTCCTGAGTATAACAGTACGTTTCAAGTGTGTGTTCTTTAGATACTATGTCCTGAGTATAACAGTACGTTTCAAGTGTGTGTTCTTTAGATACTATGTCCTGAAAATAACAAAACTTCGCAAGTTTGTGCTCTCACTGCACAGCCTTTGTCTTGAAAGTAACATACTTGCTCTGAATGCCCTTTATAGGTCCAGACTACAACGCTGCTTTGTGTGTATACGTTCCCTGGACACTATTGTATGACCAAGCAGTGTGACTAAACTACACGTACGCGTTTTCCATTCATTCTTTCATGATCTAACAGTAGAAAGAAAGTGGAGGATATATGTTGTAAAATTACTGTTCTATTCTTAGTTCTAACACCAAATTACAAACGTATGTCTAGCATTTACTGTCAACTTGAATACTTTAAAAAAAAATTTCTTTTAAAAGTGGTGCTCCACACTACGTGTGCCATAGCATGTAAACGCGTATAACGATATAAATGTCTGTTGTGAAAATAATAAATACCAACAAGTTTGTTCCACACATACATTAAAATACAAGTGTGTGTGTGTGTGTGTGTGTGTGTGTGTGTGTGTGTGTGTGTGTGTGTGTGTGTGTAAAAGTATGCATGTAATAATGTTATGCTCGAAAAATATTATGTCCTAACAATAACAGTAACCTACAAGTGTGTTCCGCGTATATATCAGTGTGTGTGTGTGTGTGTGTGTGTGTGTGATGATGTATTTGCTAAATCTTTTGTCCTAATAAAGACAATAATTCATAAGTATGAGTATTCTGTGTGCACAGTTATGTCTTAGCAATAAATCACAAAGTTCTACATTTTAAAATTTATATGACTAAGCAATAAATCACACAGAGTTCTACATTTTAAAACTTATGTCTTAGCAATAAATCACAGAGTTAGAAGTACATTAAATCTTATATGTCTTAGCAATAAAAGTGTATTAAGTAACAAGCATAATCAAGCTTGTTGTGATTTTTGTGGTAGTAACAAAGACAGATTAAACATATATACTGTGATTCACTGTTCTGTTTAGTAACAACATTAGTAAAGTAAATATACTGTTTTGTATCATAATGTGAGTTTGATTATTAATTATGATTATTTTATCTCTCATTCATCTCCCCCCTCTTCCCCCCCCCCCCCGAAACACATACGTCCTATTTACAAATGAGCGTTCATAAATATATTCGATTCGTTCATGTAATAGTAATATAATAAGAGAGTTTATATACATATCTTTATGTATATAACAATATAACTCCATTCCTTCTTTATTCGGTTCAATTTTAAATCGGTTCAAGTTCAATTTGTTTCATTTTTCTTTAAAATTCGACTCACTGGCCCTAATCAACATTGCAAGCAGAATGAACAACAACAAAAAAAAGTTTTAATGATCAACGATCAGTTATATGTATATCAATTAAATAATTTTTGACCAATTTGTACTAATAAAACTGATCGTTAATCATTAAGTTCTTAAAACTTTCTTGCGAGACTTTCAGGGAGTCTGCTGTGCTAGTTTCATTATGACATGTTTACTGATCCTCAAATGACGTAACTTTTAGTTGTCATTATTCACTAAGGAATATGCCCTCGAGATGATTCTGCATTACTGTGACGTATTGGAGGGGATTATTCGACAGTGAATAGTGGTATTGACTGCATAAAGTACCACTAGTTTCATTCTAACCTGTCTAGACCGATTATTTTTACCACTGTTTTAAAGCCTCGTGTTTTGCGTCACTCAAATATATATATATATATATTGCGCATACAAAAATAACATGACTAGTGCACATTGAACTGAATGCTGTTTACAAATGTAGAGTATATTTTTATTTCACTCCACTGTTCTGGTATCTCTACCCAGACGAACAATGCATGCAGGGTAGTGATCTCAAATCCTTCCGACATAAAGTCCTTTGTGTTTGAGGAGTCAAAGCACAAGCAATAGGTGCTGACCTTGCTAGTGACGTAGTGGCTGCTCTCACTCTCCTGTTTTATTCAAATCTGACTGACGTGATATGAAACACTGTATCATTGTGACGTAATTTCAGTATTACGAAATTCAGTTGCAGTCAAACCGAGATTCGGTTAACCGAATATCAACTCGGATTGCAGGTAAAGTTTAACGTTTACACCCTCATCTCACTTACCATGTCCCCCAAACACACATGTACGCACATGCACACACAAACGTACATATAATACACATACACAGAAATGAACACAAAACAAATATACATACAAATACAGAGACATTTAACACAAACACACAAACGAACACACAAATACAGAGGGAACTCACTGACAGACACATAGAAATACAGAGACGTTTAACACAAACACAAACGAACACAAAAATACAGAGGTAACTCACTGACAGACACATACAAATGATTTCAAATAAGAAACGTAGGTGACTGTTGAAGAGTGCGGGATTTTGAAAGAATTTAAATTAAAAAAAACCAGCATGCTTTATAATTCTTTCACAACTTTAATTTGAAGGCTTTAGCGCGAAGTCGGCATAATCCGAAAGAGTCCCCCTCCCTCTCCCACCCTCCGTTTAAAACAAACTGACTTACTTGAAGGCTATGTCTACGTGTTCATGCATCCCGAGGTTGATTCTTGAGCCAAGAGCAGAAAGAAAATGTCAGTTACGTGTGCAAAATCAACTAATGTTGGAAATACATTTAAGGAACAGTAAATCAACCGGAAGGAAAAGTCAGTCCTAATGTTTACAATAGCTATGTTGAATCCTTGCCTTATTTAGAAATGAAAAGTCAGTCCTAATGCTTACAATAGCTCTGTTTAATCCTTGCCTTATTTAGTAATGAAAAGTCAGTCCTAATGCTTACAATAGCTCTGTTTAATCCTTGCCTTATTTAGAAATGAAAAGTCAGTCCTAATGCTTACAATAGCTATGTTTAATCCTTGCCTTATTTAATCCTCTTGCCTGAAAGTTCTATTTACTCTATTCACAAACACACTTTTGTTCATTTTAGAGTATTCTGATTTAGCTTTCATTGTGTGCTTTTATGTAACAGTAAACATTAAATATCTTTATACAATTTACCTCCTGAGAAAAGGAATTAATTTAATTTACAAGTTATGGGGTTGGGTTGTTGTTCTTTTAAGCCAAAGGATCTGGTTTTTAAATAATTAAAATATCATCTTGTCATCTATTAAAACAAATAAACAAACGAACGAACAAGTTTAAGAACTGTAAATCATAAGGGCAATAATGGGGTTAACAAAGCGCAGTAACTCCTTCCTGCTGAGCTAATTACTGCATCTCGATATAAAAAGAAAATATTATTAACAGCTCGCTTGACGAACGTATGCGATCACTTCCACCGATATGAGCTGCACTCAGTTCTCCTCGAGTACACTGTTATTTATGACTTAAAGCTCAACACTGTATTCAGAATATCCTCTTTAATAAAAATTACATTTAAATTTCCATTTGTTGTTGTTGAAAAACACATATAATTATTTTTAAATGTGTGTGTGTGTATGTGTGTGTGTATGTGTGTGTGTGTGTACGTGTGTGTACGTGTGTGTGTGTGTGTGTGTGTGTGTGTGTGTGTGTGTGTGTGTACGTGTGTGTGTGTTGTGTGCCGCATTTTAGAGATGAAATTGAGTACACAACAGTCAGTTACGGTTGTGAACATTTGTCTCCCCCCTTATTCTTGATGAGAACTCCCGAAGTAAGAGGTGTGTGTGGGTAAATTTACATTAAGATTGAAGAAGCAGTGTGGTAAAAAAGAAACTCAAACGATATCTTTTGGGACATCTAAGTACAATGGTTTGTGCAGTGAAGGTCCGAGAAACAAATTTAACCAATCAATATGAATTTAAAAAAATTAATTAAAAACCGCCATGATTGTCTCTAGAAAAATGTGTTTAATGGTTCTAATCCCAGATCATTTCACTCTGTTTTTAACTCGGTCACAGAATATTACAATGAGCGATATTTTAGTTTATTTCAGTTATCCTGAAATTGCTCGACAGCAAGGAAAGACACACTAAAATATGTGACGTCAGCACGCAGTACTTGTGCATGACAGTCTCAAACAGAGTCACGTGTTCCCTGACTTCAAAGAGCTACGCGTCACCTAACCCTGCTTTTGGGATGATTAGTCTAAAGTAATAGTTAATTGATTAGTTAGTGATTCCTCTTGACTGATTTGGTGTTGAGATCCATAGGCAATGTGTTGGGTCCACTTTGTCCACTTGGCAAGTTTTGAGTCAATAATCTCTAGGCTGTAAGGTTGGACTGAAAAAGAATTAAAAGTGTAGAGCGGCTGAAGTAAGGATAGACACTTTCAGTTGCTTCGGTCACTAAAAGTACCCAGAGACGCCTTCATTTGCTTCGGTCACTAAAAGTATCCAAAGACGCCTTCAGTTGCTTCGGTCATACAAAATACCCACAGACGCCTTCATTTGCTTCGGTCACTAAAAATATCCACAAATACCTTGTTGCTTCGGTCACTAAAAGTATCCACAGATGCCTTCAGTTGCTTCGACCACTAAAAGTACCCATAGATGCCTTCACTGCTTTGGACACTAAAAGTGCCTAAAATGTCGACGTTTCACTCCATTCAGTCGTGTTCATTTACTTCCGTTCATTTTTTGTATAGGTTAAGTGAAAAGTCAGTGCAAGTAATCATTATTTAGTGCGCTGCACTTCTTTGAGAAATGTGAAGAGGAAACGTACCCAGCGACACGTGTGCTGTGTGACATAATTTATATTGTTTTTCATGCCCTGAATTTTTCGAATGATAAGAATTTAACGAACGTGAGCACTGAAGGCGGTGCTCTACGAGATCACATTTCAAGTACACGACTAGACTTTAACAAGCTATTAGATGCAATTTATCAAAAGCTCGCTATTTCCAGGGCAACAAATTAAAGTTAACTCCGTTTTTTCCCCCGGCAAAGTTCAAGATATTTTTAACAAAATACATATAATTTTTTTTTTGTTGAAAAGTTATTGCACGAGCTCTCCCTTTCTCACTTCAACCAACTCCCAATCTCTTGCATTCTGGGTAGGGTTAATCTTTGATTACTTTTTTTTTTTGTAAGGTGGTTCTACACACACTGATTATGGAGAAATATAATTATTAATTTTGTTTTCCTAATAACTAAGAATTTTAGTCACATTGTCAATCCAAACAATCCTATCAAAACCGGTCACAGAAAACAAAGCCAACCAAATCAACGGAAACCAAATTCAAAACATACCACGCCAATCCATTGACCTCAAAATGTGACTAAACACAAATCGAAACATAGTAAAGTAAACCAAACTAAACCAAATCAGTGACATTTGAAAGTGGGCAGCAACAAGATTTAAATCTAAAATGAATGCAAATGACTTCTACCAAGCCAATAAAACCAGGCATTTTCATCAAACAAATTAGAAAGAAAATGCAAACGAAACCAGACACCCCAGACCAAAATAAACCGAAACCAAAAATATAGCCACTCCAAAATGAACCCATCCAAACTATTCCATAGATCTTAGCCCCTTTAAATAATGATGCGCTTGGAGTCACAAATGAATGCCTTGTTCCTTTAAGGTGTTTTATGTTAGTCTCCTTCGCCCGCGAATAAAGAATTCAAGAAGCATTAAAGAAGAATCTCCACAGTTGCATCTGGTTGAAACCAATGTCTTTTTTCAATAAATGAACTGCTGATATTGAGACATCACCCGTTCCATGTCCTCCTGCACTGCATTCGGGTAGTAAATTGCGCGCCGGGTAGCACAGAAATCTTTTGTAAGACCCCGTTTTATGACTACCTCCAGTACCCTACCTGTTCTCTTTATCCCTCCAACTCTCTTTCTCTCCTTCTTTCTCTCTTTCACACACACACAGACACGCGCACGCACGCACGCACACTTTCTACAACCCTTCCAACCTCTAGACTTCCAGGTCAGCCCCCACCCTCCCTCTTTCCTCTCTTGGCCGCGTAATCAGGTTACGACTTGTATGGGGAGAGAGAAAGAAGATTAAGGTGATCAAGTGCACAAGCTGAAGTACGGAAACAGTCGTGCCCGACATATGGACTATCATACCTGTGAGAATAAAACTCACATGGTACCCGGGTTATTGCATGTGGCTAGTGTGTCTCACAGGCATTGTAAAAGAGTAACAGCTGGTAACTGGCCTTATCCTGCTCCTTCCAAAGATTCTGAGAGTACCAGCGCACAGAATGCTCTCGACCAGACGAATAATAATAATAAAAAGTGTGTTGATGGTGGCATTTTAGTTACGAGTTGAATCGTTACGATACGGTGGTGAATCTGCAGCTTAAGAGACACTTGAAATCAGTGGCGGTTTGCGCTGGTCTTTCTTAGATAAAATGTCTTTAGGTTTCCTGATGCCGGGAGAGTTTTTGCCCTCAATTTATTGGTCCTTTATCGCACAAACCAAACGAAACAGATAGGAATTTGAACAGGTTTGTTTGTTTGTGTGTTTGTTTCGTTTGTTTGTTTATTTGTTTGTTTCGTTTCGTTTCGTTTCGTTTCGTTCGTTCGTTCTTTCTTTCTTTCTTTCTTATGCCTTTTATCGTTACTTTTCTGTTTTTACTTGTTTATGGTACTTCTATTCTTTTTCCTTTCCGCTTTTTCATCTCTTCCATAGCCCTGAGAAATTTTATTAAACAGAAATTTAACTTATTAAGAGTTTAGAGGAAAACAAGAAGACATCGGTAACTGACTGTCTATCAGCCAAACCTCTAAAGTCTAAAGCCTGCATTCTAAGTTACAGATACTGCGTTCAAGAGACTAAAACTCCGTAGGGTGTGGATCTACACTTGCGTGTGATTGTAACTTTTGCGTGCAGTTCTCTTGCAGCGTAGCAGCTGAACAGTCAAATGTAAGTCGCACTGGTTGAACCGGACAGTTATAGCCGGACTGGGAGTCCATGACGCTATTCGGTTTATTTAGCAAGTGGAGACAGCTTCCAACTGTCGCTGATTTCGCGTTCGAAAATAGGGTTGGAAGTGGGAAAGGGAAAGAAGAGGACACCGGGGCACTTAGGGAACTGATAAGAGAAATCTGATTCTTAAAATATATAGGTGGCCGTAAATAGGGTCTTGAGAAAGAGATAGAGGAAAAATCCCAGTCACTTGGCCCCTGTTGGTGCCCATTGCTTATAAGATATATTCAGAGACAGTACGTCCCTTCTTGCTACTAAGGAAGTTAGATACACTATTAAAATAAATAATAAATAAAGACTAACGACATGTGATGCCGGCTCCTCATCCCCCCTCCCCACCCCCGTCCGGTTCAGTTGGCAATATTACAGAAGACAAATGAATTAAACTAAAAATAGAACAAACTCCATAAAAGCTCTTCATATTTCAATACGGCTGCTGACGAGTCTGAGGCAGTAAATTTCACGGAAATTACCCCCCTTTCCCACCCCTATTTGATAAACTGTGTGCGCCTACATGGCGCCATGTCGGTCGTCGGACGTCTCACGGCATTAAATACGTTAAATTCAGTCCCAAGGAAAAACGTTGATAAAGGAACTTTTAAAAAATAAATGTACGTTTGTACATAACTGTTATTTGACGTTTGTTTGTAGAAGAACACGCTTCAGTAGTATTTTACAATTAAACAGTAAATTAATGACATAAAAATAAAATATGTTTTTGATAAAATATATTAACCATATGTGGATGCTGTAAATAAATAGATATGAATAAGTAAATAAATATTTTACTGTCTTAAGATAATAACTTTGTAGTAATATACTAACAAATCTGAAAGTTTATACCAATGAAGTTTTAGTCTTATTGCGAGTACGTGTGTATGCGTGTGTGTGTGTGTGTCAGTGTTTAAATTATACAGGTCATAGATCAGCTGCTTGTTAAAATAACTCCGCGAAAAAAAAGAAACACACACCTCACTTCCTAGCACCCGAGGACCAGACTAAGAACTGGTCCTTGAAGTGTACGGTTGGCCAAACAGCAATCGAAGAACATTAAACAAGGACTTTTTCATTGTCATCACTATCTACTTAATGTTGATTCTTTCGCTGCCAGTTAAGTATTAAATCATCGTAATAAAAATGTTATTAGTCAAGTATCTAGCCAAAAGTGGCCGTTGTACGTCAAGAAAGAAGACTTAAAAGCCTGGGTATATGCAAATAGGGCTTGAGTGAGTAGTGTAATTGAAAGGCCTGGGTGTATGTAAATAGAGCCTGAATGAGTAGTGTAATAAAATCTCTAAAATCCCTAATTATGTTAAAGAATGGATTTGAGTGTGCAATAGAAAGACCTGAATGTGGGCAACAGAAAGACCTGAATGTGGGCAATAGAAAGACCTGAATGTGGGCAACAGAAAGACCTGAATGTGGGCAATAGAAAGACCTGAATGTGGGCAATAGAAAGACCTGAATGTGGGCAATAGAAAGACCTGAATTTGGGCAATAGAAATACCTGAATGTGGGCAACAGAAAGACCTGATTGTGGGCAATAGAAAGACCTGATTGTGGGCAATAGAAAGACCTGATTGTGGGCAATAGAAATACCTGAATGTGGGCAATATAAAGACCTGATTGTGGGCAATAGAAAGACCTGATTGTGGGCAATAGAAATACCTGAATGTGGGCAATAGAAAGACCTGATTGTGGGCAATAGAAAGACCTGATTGTGGGCAATAGAAAGACCTGAATGTGGGCAATAGAAAGACCTGAATGTGGGCAATAGAAAGACCTGATTGTGGGCAATAGAAAGACCTGAATGTGGGAATGTGGGATGCGAATGAGTAGTGTAATAAAGAATTGCTTTGGGTGTATAAAAACATGGATTTGGGTGTATGAGGGAATGAGTGTACAGTGGAATGAGCCGAGTATGTAGTAGAATGTGACTTAATGTATATAAAATGGGCCAGAGTGCATATAGAATGTGACGTAATGTATATCAAATGGGCCAGAGTACGTAGTAGAATGACTTATGGGCCAGAGTGCGTAGTAGAATGACTTAATGTATATAAAATGGGCCAGAATGTGTAGAAGGATGTGACTTATTATGTATAAAGTGGGCCAGAGTTCGTAGTAGAATATGACAATGTATACAAAATGGGCCAGAATGCATAGTAAGATGTGACTTATGATATATAAAATGGGCCAGAGTGCGTTGTAGAAAAGATTTACTTTTTACAAAATGGACCAGAGAGTGTGTATCAAAATTAAACTTACTGCGTGGACCGGTGTGTAATTGAATCGATTCTGAGTGTGTAGAGTATGGGGACTGAATATAAAATAGAATAGTCTAAGTGTGTAGAGAAATATACTGAATGTGTAGAAGACTAGGTTTGAATGTATGTTAGAATGTCTGATGTGGCGTTGAATGGGTCTGAGTGCTTGTTAGAACAGACCTAATTGAGTGGTAAAATAGCGTGGGTGTGTAGTAAAATAGCAAGAATGTTTAGTAGAATGAGTTTGAGTTTGTAGTAGAAAACCTTGGAGTGCATGTGTATAAAGGTTAGTAGAATAATGTGATAACAAAGTAACACGCCTAGATAAGTAGCAGAAGGGCTGAACGAGTTGATTTGAAAACACAAAACAGCACATAAGACTTCCTTTATTAACTGAAAGTATGGTGGTAAATAATAAAAGAAAATTTATTTAACAAAGAAAAATAAATAATAAAAGTTTAAGTTCTTCTAACAATGAAATTTAAATATTTCAAAGAAATGCAATCATAGTTGCAATGTAGTCACATTGACAATATTCATGTTTACAACAGAGGACATTCACAACAATGATAATCTGCTAATTAAATCAATTATGAAAATGCAATGAAAATCAGTACAAAAATTCCTTATTATGAAACAAGAGTCTTACACACTTCATTTGGTTTAGGGAATGTTAAGTTAACAGTTCATTTACACTCCCTTCTAAATTTACTGACTGTTCATATGTTCTTCTAAACTACTAACAAGTTCATTCATTCTTCAAGAATAATAACAATCCATTTGTTCTTCTTGTTTTCAAATAAAGATACTATCCTGGTAGAAAGACATGAACATTTGTACAAATGACTAGAAATGGAAATGTTTCATCATAGTTACAGTTTTAAGAGGGTTTAAATTGGAATGTTTTACCTGATGAAATTATATGTAGGGCTGTTCTTTCCATCATCAACAATGTGTGAGCTGGCTGGCTGACATTTTGCCCCATGTGTTTCAAATGAACAAACATCTTTAAGCTTGTGACAGTCAACCAAGGCTGAGAATGATGTTTTTCCAGGGATGATGCAGTGTCATTGCTCTGTGGAAAATTTGACATCATGCAAATGACGAAAATGTGGCAAGGAGAAAAAACAATTTTACAAGAATGCAGACCAGGGGAAAGAAGGATTTTCAAATGCTGGAGACAACATGAGACGTGTGTGAATATTCCATAGAGATCATTAATTGAACCTTTCCAAACTATCTCTCTCTCAGACATGGTTGCATGCTTTAGTGTCTGTCAAGCTAATTCGATCCCCATCTGTCACATTGAATCACAAAGAAAATACAGACAATGAATTTGTCTAAGTATGAATCTCTAAAAATACAATTAAGAATCTTTTTAAATATGAAAAATACAATTAAAGAATTTTCTGTCCAAAGAATTCATCTGCTTCACCCATAACGTGATTTTGCATTTCTCACTTACTCTACGCCTTTACCAAACCATTGTGACTACGTCATGAAGCTAGTGAAGAGTAATGGTTCACCCTGGTCTATTTACTCTTATTGTTCACCCTAATACAACAGCTGGGTGAGAGTGGCCCCTTCCCATACAAATAATGGCATTTTGTCATATTTTAATTGTGTTTGTCCCAAGTTAGGAACACATTCCCCACTTTAAAAGTATGTGTTCCCCTTGCCAAAACTTCTTATTTCTTGTCCCGAGAGTTGGTCAATATAGGGTCGAAAGCGAAGTTCGTTTCCATTCACTACAGAATTTCCTGAGTTGGAACAAGTGAGGTGTCGAGTGTGAAGATGTCCATAGGCAAAACACAACTAGCCCTGAATGCCTCTTCTGACAGATACAGTTGGTAGAGCCGATGACATATTTGTGTAAACATGATCAGGCAGAACTGTTGCAAATACCAAGCAACTAACAGTTTTTTTTTCGCTCTTCTATCTCAGCTACATTGGGACGTAGAAAGAAATATCTTGCATGAAATTAGCATAACAAATTAATTGATTAGAAAAAATAATTATTAAGAATAAATAAGTCATTACTTATGTTATTTGTTATTCTACATTGTCACGTACCTAATAACTTAAATATTTCAAGAATACTTGTAACGTAAACATTCTAAAGGAACTATTGACATATTCCAAGAAAAATATTCTAAGGATTTTAATAATTGAGTTTTCCAGTAAGCTATTACTGTACACCAAGGAGAAAATGTAACTTAATAATTCTATGAAAATTAGCAACTATAGCATTCCAAATAAACAATTAGCATAACAATTAAATTATTTCAATGAAACTGGTCTCTTCTGAGCAACTCTTGACGCATTCAAGTAAACTCTTGACGCATTCAAGTAAACTCTTGACGCATTCCAAGTAAACTCTTGACGCATTCCAAGTAAACTCTTGACGCATTCCAAGTAAACTCTTGACGCATTCCAAGTAAACTCTTGACGCATTCAAGTAAACTCTTGACGCATTCAAGTAAACTCTTGACGCATTCCAAGTAAGCTCTTGACGCCTTTATATAACGTATTTAGATTTCTAACAAAATTAGTAACTGAAATATTCTGAGTAATCTATGACCTATGACATAATCTAATAAATAATACTAGGAAGGCAGAATCAGGCACGTTTATCCAGTAAGCTAGTGAAGTATTATGATGTAAGTGCCCTGATTTAAGAAGTGGCATAAATGCCTTTATAACTTGCTTACATAAATTCTCCTTTGAATAGAATTGGATAAAACCTGGACACATTACTTCCTCCAGTCCCGTGCCACCATGCCTCCATTTTCCAAGAGAAATTGGAACTGTTTCAACAAGTACTTAATGATCTCAAGCGCATAAAATACAATCACACACACGCACACAAGCACGCACGCATACACGCACGCGCTCATACACATGCACGCACACTCAGGCACACACACGCAAAAAATTCATATGCACACAAACACGTATACACACGCACACACATACAAATATACACACATGAACGCGCGCGCGCGCGCACACACACACACACACACACACAAACACACACGTACACTTTCCATAAAAGTTTGCCATTTGTAAAAGTGAAACACTAAGCGGACCGTATGCAGAAACAACAAATTGCGGAAGCGGAAGTAACTCTTCCTCCCCTTACCCCCACCCACTTAGCATTATTGACTGGTATTGCATCACAGTGAGTTAGCAATCTTCGTATTGACATATTTATAATCAGGTCATCTACTCTGAGCTATATTTGTCAATTGTACCCAGCTATACAGCTTAGTACATGAGCACACACTCACGCATTACTCAGCATTTCTGCAAATGGCTGATAATGCATTCCACAAATAAATAATAAATGAATGCGGTTCAAGGCATCTCTTTATCGTCCCACTTTTTGAGGTCTGCAGAAAAGCGATTGCCCTGGGGTTTAGGTGCTTGATTCTGGATGCAATATCAAACGGCTGGGATGGGAGGAGGCCCAGGATGGAGGGTTGTTAGTGAGGTTTAGACTTGTACCCCTAGATGAGATCTTAGAAGAGAGAAAAAAGAAGCAAGATTTAATCAAGCAGAACTTGTGGAATGCCAGCAATTAAACTCCATTCTCAGAGTTCACATCTTTAATGTGGGTCAGTGAAGAACAACGAACTAAACAGAGTGGTGGTGAATGGGCGGAGGGATTGTGATGGGGGCCAGCTAAGAAAAAACATCCACGAGTTTTACGAGTGAATAGAGCGAATGACCAGCGAGTAGAACAATCTCACGAAATAATGACAATGATAGATGAGTTGTACAACCTCACGAAATAATGACAATGATAGATGAGTTGTACAACCTCACGAAATAATGACAATGATAGGTGAGTAGTACAACATCACGAAATAATAACAATGATAGGTGAGTTGTAGAACCTCACTAAATAATGACAATGATAGGTGAGTTATACAACCTCACTAAATAATGACAATGATAAATAAATTATACAACCCTCACGAAATAATGACGATAAATAAGTTGTACAGCCTTACTAAATAATGACAATGATAGATGAGTTGTACAACCTCACGAAATAATGACAATGATAGACGAGTTGTACAACCTCACTAAATAATGACAATGATAGACGAGTTGTACAACATCACTAAATAATGACAATGATAGACGAGTTGTACAACATCACTAAATAATGACAATGATAGATAACTTGCACAGGTGACTAAATCCAATCATTAACAAGCGGTACAAGTAAATAAGCTGGCTGAGTGGTACAAATAAATAAGCTGGCTGAGTGGTATAAATAAACTGGCTGAGTAGTACAAGTAAATAAGTTGGCTGATACAAGTAAATAAGTTGGCTGAGTGATACAAGTAAATAAGCTGGCTGAGTGGTACAAGTAAAATAGCTGACTGAGTGGTACAAGTAAATAAACTGGTTGAGAGGTACTTGTAAAAATGGAAACTGGTTGAGTGGTATAAATAAACTGGCTTAGTGTTACAAGTGAATAAGCTGGCTGAGTGGTACGAGATAAATAAACTGGCTGTGTGGTACAAGTAAATAAACTGGCTATGTGGTACAAGTAAATAAGATGGCTGAGTGGTACAGTAAATAAACTCTGTGTGGTACAAGTAAATAAACTGGTTGTTTGGTACAAATAAATAAGCTGGTTGAGAGGTACAAAAATGGAAAAAATGGAAACTGGTTGAGTGGTAAAATAAATAAACTGGCTTAGTGTTACAAGCAAATAACATAAGCTGAGTGGTACAAGTAAAGAGGCAGTCTAAATGGTACAAGTAAATAAACTGGCTGTGTGGTACAAGTAAATAAACTGGTTGAGTGGTACAAGCAAATAGACGGGCTGAGTGGACAGGTACATATATTCTGTGTCGCTGTGGTACGAGAACTGTAGATAATAGTTATAGACGTTTATTGTTAACTGTTACTTCGTGAAGGATGGGAGGGGGTAAAGGTCCAGAATTGGATATATCATAAACTGCGAATTGTGAATAAAACCAACTGTGAACAACTGAGAGCTGAATGACGTATTCGCCGAGGTGATAATTATGCTAGTCGGAAACAGAGCACTCTAGCCAGGTACCGAGGTGACAATTATGCTAGTCGGAAACAGAGCTGTCTAGCCAGGTACCGAGGTGACAATTATGCTAGTCGGAAACAGAGCTGTCTAGCCAGGTACCGAGGTGACAATTATGCTAGTCGGAAACAGAGCTGTCTAGCCAGGTACCGAGGTGACAATTATGCTAGTCGGAAACAGAGCTGTCTAGCCAGGTACCGATGTGACAATTATGCTAGTCGGAAACATAGCTGTCTAGCTAGGTACCGAGGTGATAATTATGCTAGTCAGAAACAGAGCTGTCTAGCCAAAAAAAACGAGGTGATAATTATGCTAGTCGGAAACAGAGCTGTCTAGCCAGGTATTGCGGGAGGGTGAAATAAAATGAACAAACTTGTGTGTGTATGCGCGTAGATGTACGTGAGTGAGTGAGTGAGTGAGTGAGTGAGTGAGTGAGTGAGTGAGTGAGTGAGTGAAAGAGTGAGTGTAGCGCTGAGTTGGAAATGGACAAATGACTAACCGACAGAAATCAATGATCCTTCTTTTAAGAATTTTCAATTATACCGGTAATAGGCATATATCCGATCAAATGCAAAGGGTTAATCACGAAACAAGACGCTATTGGTAGAAAGAAACTTATCTAGGAGATGTATAAGTTACGTCACAAGCAAGGTGCTTAAAACTGTGTAGACCTTTCGCCGAGCCCTATAATGTTGTCTGTCAGTAGTGAGCAAACATACTGGTCACCATATTGAGTCATACTGAGTTTACACCTTTGTCACCATACTGGTGTCAGTAGTGAGCATACACTTTTGTCAGCATATTGGTGTCAGTAGTGAGCACACACTTTGGTCAGCATATTGATGTCATCTGAGAGAATGTGAATTGTGCGCATTGTCCTGGATTTTGTGAAAACACATTAGAAGTGTATTAATTATTCCTTGTAAGTAACATGAGACGCACCAAATTTCTTATAGATAATTGCAGTGTTCTATGCAGCAAACCAGCACTCGAGTGACCAGGGTTACATGGGCAAGACCGGAGCGTGTTTCGCTAATAGAGTTTGGAAAGTTCCAATGGACCAACAAGATTTGCGAGATCGAAACTAGAACGGGTTTCCTTTTTGTGGCTTGGGCGCAGGATCAATTTTGGGCCATAGCTGTGCCGTGCACGGCGCAAGAGGCGGCAGGACATCTAGAGGTCAGATCTGCCGGGCTATCTGTGTCACTGATGTTCGAACAAAGGGGTTGCTGGGGACAGGATATCTCTAGCTAGACACCATGTCCAAGTAGGGTTATCAGTGCCAAAGGAGGTAACCGAGAGAGGAGGAGTTTATCAATCTGCCTGATGTGTGCAAGGGGTAGGAAAACTTTTGGCTGAAGTTTTACCGTGTTTGTCATAGTGTTATACAGATAATAACATATCTTCCTTATTTCATCTACTCAATCAGTTTCTGACAATTTGACCTTTCCCTAACTGCCAACAAATTTATCGAATTAGTATCTTTTTAAAGCTGGAAAGGAGCTGGAAATTGTTTAAGAGAACCCGCGAAGAACAAAAAATGTTTTTCTTTGCCTAAACCGATATTACAATCTCAACAACTGTCATCAATTATTTGCTGAACTTAAAAGTTTTCATGAGAAGTAGTGGTCCGCACTGCGATCGCACTCGTCCACATTATCCTGCACTGTACCGCAGTTGCTCTGGATGGTTATTTTATTGTCAACGGCTACTAAATGTTGTCAAATGATTAAATGAAGCAAGTATACATTTGCAGTACATGTTTCCACATTTATCAATTTCACCTTATTATAAGAATGAAGAACACAAATGAAAAAATTGACGTTTCTTACATTGATGATTGATGAATGTAGGCCCTATACACACACACACACACACACACATGCACAAATATGTGTATACCTATACATACAAATATGCACGCACAAATACATACACTCTTTTTTTTCTTATTACATAATATTATTTTTTAGTTATTAACACACCCTCAGATGGAAACAACGCTCTGTACAAGAAACGCATTTATAATGAACAGCCTAAAAACAGACCGTTTTAGCATGTTCCTGAATAGCCTAAGTCAGATTGCTTTAGCAGGGTGCCTGAACAGTCTAAAGACAGACTGTTCTAGCATGGTGCCTGAATAACCTAATTCTCAGAGATTTGTACTAGAAAAGAACGCGATGAGTTGTACAATCAACAAAGAACACGATCAGATGTACAAGCAAACAAGGAACGCGTTGAATTGTATAAGCAAAGAACACGCATGACTTGTACAAGTAAACAAAGGACACGATGAATTGTACAAGCACAAAAAGATAACGATTATCGTGTGTTTTTTTTATATTTAGACATCAATAGCCTCAGTTTAGAAAAAATCAGATTTAAAATGGGCTAGATAAACCATCTTTACAACTTAAATAAATATATATTTGTTTTAAGGTATTACATTTTTGTGACTGACAAAATTCTGATTCTTTGTGACTGATATGCAATGAACTGTAATGATTGTAATCATAGTTGCTCTCGCTTTATCTTCCTCTTGCAACTTTTGAAAACTTACACAGTCAGAAGTTTATAACCTGTCTTTCGTCAAGCTTAGAAATACTCATGTGACCAATTCAGTTCTTAAATCGTCTAAAGGGAGATAAAGCCATCATGAAGATTAATGGTCACACGCTTTTAGTGAAACGCGGCAGAACCTCGGCTCGGAGTAATCAAGTCAAATTTATTTTCCATTTAGAAAATATAGAATGATAAGGACCCAATCAACCGTATTCACATACAAATACAGACACTAAAATAAGCATGCACTCACTTTGGTTGAGTGTATATATATATATATACATACACACATGCGCACGCACGCACGCACATTTCGTTTCATAGACCACCCAGGAATAGTCCGTTTACTCTGCCTGAAATTGTACTTATTCACCAAACTTAAAGAGATACGAAGAAAAAAATACAACTTTTTCTTTTCCACTCTGCACAGCGTAAGACTATTATATAAAGAAAAAGAAAAAAAGATAAGTATGTGGTATTTCTGGTATTTGCAGAGGACATTGTCGTCATTACAAGAGAAACAGCCCCCGCCTCCCCCCCCCCAAAAAAAAATACTACTAGTTAAAAGAAGCATCATCATCATTAACATCATCTCCACCACCTTTACCAACATCACCAATAATATAATCAATGGTGGTGATTATTTTACTTTTATTTGTAGTAATAGTTAATATTATTATCATCATTGTCATCTTCATCGTCATCATCATCTTCATTATTTAGCAATAACACAATCAGTACTAAGACTATTCATCCACATCACCATCCTATGGTTAAATGGACAACATATTTCGTGCAAAAGCCTTGCCAGGATTCTGGAAGGTCTAAGCCAGGTTTTACGGAGGATATGCTGCTTTTAGCAAGGACAAGTCTAGGGTTTCCTGAAACAGTCCAAAGGTCACGTTCCTCAGCTCTCTTTTGGCACCAATTCTGCTCTTACATTCCACAGTCTCTGAATTTCTAATTCGAGATTCTTGTAATTTGTTGTTGTTGATTTTTGTCAGTTTCTTTCGGTTTAACATTTCTACTCATTTGATACAACGATTGGGGGGGGGGGAGAACAGTTAGTACCATTTAATTTTGGCTGGATGACTTGTCAGGCTCTCGCTTTTCAAATTTAAGAAAATGTCTAAGCACTTCAGCCAGTATGTTTTCTTAGAGACGAAGTGGCTCCGGATACTAACAGTTATTTCCATTGAAACGTTCAGTGCTGTGATATCGAGTTACAGTTCCTAGGTAGATTAATTTTGCTCTTATATTTCTCGTTATATAAGAAAAATTAGAGAGTTTTTGTGATGTGCGTGCTTTAGTGTGTGTATGTGTGTGTGTGTGTGTGTGTGTGTGTGTGTGTGTGTGTGTGTGTGTGTGTGTGTGTGTGTTGCAGATTAACTATATATTTCGAAATCGCCATAAGGTTTCAAAGGCTCGGTATCAGTACGTATTTTAATCGTTTATCTAGACTTTAGTGCATACAAGAAAATAGTAGTGATAAGGTGTCACCTTAAGTAACGTCTATATTTCTTCTTTTCATTATTACTTTTCTATTAATTGTCGGCAGGTTGGTTGTGACATTTGGCCACGGAATCCTACCACGACTCTGGGAGATCTAGGTTTTACTGTGGGTGTTATTCTACTTGGGCACTTCCAAGTAGTGCTACTTTTAGCAGTGGGGCGATGGTGTGATTCCTTACTTTTATTTTCAAGCCCAAGTGCTATGATCCGAGTGCTCCAATCACTTCTACTCTTATACTCCACAGATTCCGAATATCTAATTTGAGGTCAGGATCCTCGCCCAATATACCACAGTCTCTGGATCTCTAATTTGAGGTCAGGATTCTCCCCCAATACTCCACAGTCTCTGGATCTCTAATTTGATGTGAGGATCCTCCCCCAATACTCCACAGTCTCTGGATCTCTAATTTGCGGTCTGGATTCTCCCCCAATACTCCACAGTCTCTGGATCTCTAATTTGAGGTCAGGATTCCCCACCCCACCCAAATACTCCATATTCTCTTGATGTTTAATTTGAGGTCAGGATCCTCCCCCAATACTCCACAGTCTCTGGATCTCTAATTTGAGGTCATGATTCCCCACCCCACCCCAAATACTCCACAGTCTCTGGATTTAATTTGAGGTCATGATTCCCCACCCCACCCCAAATACTCCACAGTCTCTGGATATCTAGTATGAAGTCAGGATTTCCCCCTAATCTTTTCTGCTCTTTTGATTTTATGTTTCAGTCATTTGGTACAGTAAGATCGATCGATTGTTGGTGTTGTATCGGATTTGATACCGGCTACGTTTGATCATGGTGCAGGGATTATGCCCCCTGTTAGTAGTTAGATGTCCCGGAGAAATGTAACTTCTTCTGCTTCGGTGACAGCTTCTGGTAGGAGCATCCATGTTCTTTCTGGTGTTTTCATTCCGCAGTCCTCACAAATATATTTGTGTAGTACTGTTGTCACTTCTTTGCGACGTCTGATACATTGTAACTACAAATTGACATACGGATACTATATGTTCTGCTCTTTCTTCCATATCTCACAGAGGCGACGTTTGAAAAGCCTTAGGGATCTTCACGATTTTTGCCTTGTAGGATATTGCATTTAGTTTTTACGTGACGTGTTGTGAGTTCCTCTGTCTCAGCGAGTCTCAATGAGCTATCTATAGGTTGTTTGCCTTCTTGGCGTTTCATCACCTTATCGCGTAGATTGCCCATATGGTTGTTTCTGACTATAATAGCTTGCCGACGCTTGTCTTGTTTCTTTGTCTGTCTGTGGTAGTTGGTGCAATCTGCTGACTATCAGAGCGTGTGGCAGTAAGTCACGTGTACTCTTACTCCTGAGCGCTCCAGCAAACGGTTTTCTTCTTAGTGAGTTCTTTTATAATTTTAATTTTCCGAAACACATACATTTAGTCTACACTTACTGAGTTCTTTTATAATTTTAATTTTCCGAAACACATACATTTAGTCTACACTTACTGAGTTCTTTTATAATTTTAATTTTCCGAAACACATACATTTAGTCTACACTTACTGAGTTCTTTTATAATTTTAATTTTCCGAAACACATACATTTAGTCTACACTTACTGAGTTCTTTTATAATTTTAATTTTCCGAAACACATACATTTAGTCTACACTTACTGAGTTCTTTTATAATTTTAATTTTCCGAAACACATACATTTAGTCTACACTTACTGAGTTCTTTTATAATTTTAATTTTCCGAAACACATACATTTAGTCTACACTTACTGAGTTCTTTTATAATTTTCATTTTCCGAAACACATACATTTAGTCTACACTTGCTTCTTTTATAACAATTTTGTAGTTTTCCTATCTAGTTCATTGATCTTTTTTGTTGTATGCAGTCTATTGCATTCGCTGTGTAGATGACTCCATGCATGGTGAATGTATTTATGGCCAAAGTTAGATGTGGCTTGAAAACTCGTGTCACTGTGACTTTTAAACATTTATATATATTCTCTTTTAATTAACCACACTTAAACCTGTACGATGCCTTGATGAAGAATCCCCAATAGAACTGCATCCTTTCTCTGTGTATTGTTCCGATGACAGTCTCTTTCCCTGCATTTCATCTTCCATTTCTGGGAGTGCCTTCTAAACTTGTCAAATCTGTCGTCATCGCCGCCGCCACCACAACCACCACAACCACCACAACCACCATAACCACCATCATTGGTGCAGGTGATAGCTGTGGTAGGTTCATTCTCATTGTAATAATTGTTATTATCAATGATGTTGTTGCAGCTGGTAAGGCGATGACATGACGACGATAATGATGGTGAGGACGAAGACGAAAGTGGTAATGGAAGTGGTGATTTTGGTAATGATGAGAGTTTAATCTACACTACAGATTTAGAATAGTGCAAACACCAAAGGAAAGAAAAGTAGGGAAACAGCTAAAGTCTTGATCCTACACTCACTGAACAGCGACTACACTCAGACCCGTGCAAAAAGACATAATGGTCTTTCGAGAAACTGTGACCTCTGACCTTTATTTCCACCATAAACAATCTGAGCTATATAGGGGTGGCGGGTAGCGACCCAAAATGCTGGTGTTCAGTTAGTGTGCTAGAGTAATAACTTTAACATAAAAAGCAACAGCACAAAAGAACACAACAAAAAAGAGAGAGAGAGAGAGAAAAGAAAAAATATTTTTAAAAAGCCACGACTGAACCATTATAAAAATCCGGATAGTGGGTGTCGTCTCCCTGAATAAGTAACTTGAAAGGTGGTGGTGGTTTGAGGGAGAGGGTGGTTAGTTGGTGGTATTAGGAAAAAAAAATAATGGAAAAACAAGAACGGACTCAGTTTCAGTGTGCAAATAGAATGGGAAGCGAATTGTGCTACTCAATCATCCCAGCCTGCATTTCGTCGTTAAAGTAACACTTGTGGTTGTAGAAGAAGAGTATGTGCGTATGCGCGCGCAGGTGTGTGTGTGTGTGTGTGTGTGTGTGTGTGTGTGTGTGTGTGTGCATATATGTGTATGTGTTAGAGAGAAAGAGAGCAAAAACAAAGAAAATGAAATGTTATTTCCATTTTATTATTGTTATTTTCTCCTTTTATTCTACACTTTCTATGGTAGCCTTACTTGTCTTGAGTTCCTCATGTTGTCAGATGCTGTTTACATTTTCGTTTCGTTTTTTTTTCCTGCTGAATCCGAATAAACATGAACTCCCTAGATCGGATGTATTTTGTAAGCTCACCGGCCTGGCCACGATACACGTCACTGCTCACCATATCAATGCAAAGATCAGTTGCTTTTCTAGCATTTAGCGTTGGATTGGGTTTTCCTTTTCTTTTCCTTCTTTTTTGTTGTTGTTTCCCCCACCTCATTTCTTCTCTCTCTCTCTTTGAGAATGTTAAATACATTTCCAGAGTCGGAATACATTGGTTGATTTTTTTTCTGAATGCGTATTTTGTTTTGTTTTTTGTATCAGTTAATCATTGAGAAACGAAATAAAGCAATTCTTTACAAGCGTAAAATGTGCCCCCGCAAGCTCGCCGAATATTGTTTTTTGTGCTGAAGAGCAAGCGCTTCAAGTTATCTTCCCATTCTATTAAAAGTCTTTACTATTAGAAATTGTATTATTATTATTTTTATTATTATGGTGATGGTGATGAAAATGATGATGATGATGATGTTCTTTCATTTGGAGTAATTTGATTCTTGCTTGATTGTTTAGTTTCCTTTTGTTCTTGTTCTCATTTCTCTTTTATTGCTAGTTTCTCATTTGTTTCCAATTCACATTAGATGCTTTTCCTCCTTTCTGAATAAATATAATATTTGCTTTAAAAAATTAAATCAGGGTTTTATGGCTTCTCGAGTAATGGATCCAGAATGACGAGCTAGTAAAGTTTTTTTAGTGCATTTTTACTTGCAAATTAAAAAAAAAATAATTCAATCAAATTAGTCATGACCTCACGGACAAAAGAAATAGAGTTTCTGATCAAATCAAATTATAGGAACTGTGATAGGGATGAGGAATGAAGGAAGTTAAGGAGAACAAATTAACGATTCAGATCACAGACTTTTGGGAGGAATTAGATTTTACTACAGGCACCCATTTTAGTCGGCATCGGAGTTATTCTCAGTGCAAAGGTCACGCCGGAAAGGAGAGAAGATATTCTTTTTACAGAACGAAGACACTTGGAAAGAATCAAAGTGAAAGGCAATTATTTTTCCAGCAATTATTTTTACGTGAAAAGTAATCTAGTTCATTTTACGCTTAGTTTAAAAAATGGCGTTTGCCCGATAATATACAGCACTAGATCCCCGTCTGTGTTAATCTTGACTGCTGCACTTGGCGTTGTTTTTACTTCGCAACTTTGTTCTTTTCGTTTGGTTTGTTTCTTCTTCTTTTTCTTCTTTTTTCTCCATTCTCGTTTTTATCTCCTTCGTTGTCTCTTTACTTTTGTCTTCTTTCTCATTCTTGCTCTCAAATTCACTTGTAGTCTTTCTTTTTCTTTTTTCTGTCTTCTTCTCTTTTTCGTACAGCTTCTGTTTCTTTTTCTCTATCTCTTACACTTAGTCCATATTCTTCTGTTTATTTTGTTTGTTCCTTTATCTTTTCTTTCTTCTTTCGTCTTTCCCCCTTCCTCAATTCATTCTCTTTCCTTTTCTTTTCTTTTTCCTCTATTCTTTCTCCTTTTCTCTTCCTGCTCTTCTCCCCCCCAGCCCCCGTCCTATCTATTTTTCCTTCTTTTCTATTTTTGTTTTTTTGTTTCATTTTTTTCCTTCTCCGCTTTTTTCATCTTCTTTCATCATCCTCTTTATATTCCGCGTAGTGTTCTCCTTATTCTTCATTTTCTTCATTTTTCTAGTTCCTTCTTCTTTTCTTTTTCTCCCATATTTTTGTTTTCTTTTTCTCCTATGTTCGGTTTTTCCTTCTAGCTCCGCAAGTTTAAAACCACAGCATTTCAAGATTACCTCTGTCTGAGAAATAAAAAAACCCAATAAAATTTCGAGAATAATGAAGCATATTAAAAAAAATTCTTCGTGCAATCCGCCCCCCCCCCCCCACCAAAAAAAAAAAATTAAATAAATAAAAGGCTTGTAGTTATTTGTAATTCTAGATGCAACTACACAGAATTTTCATTGCCTCCTTTGGCGCTATAATACGTTCTGCCTCTGTTATGATTTTTATTATGAATATCTTATCATTTAATAATGCATAATCACTTATCAGTGGTTAAGTCTTCATTTAGGATTTGTTTTTCCAACACGAATTTCACATTCACATACCACTATAAATAACGCACTACCGACACATAATTTACCTGTTTGCAGGTGGAACTTCTTACTTACTTCTTACTTCTTATTTTATCAACTTTTATCATCCAATCACTGGCTCGTCATGCCCCATCCATCCACTGACTACTCCAGATATATGTCACTTAACATGCGTAAGAAGGGATTAACAAAAATAAAGATTTATTATAAAAATAAATATATCACAAATAAATACAACCACATATAAACTATTAAATAATGTTCAAGTCTGTCTCTCATACAGACAATATTGACAATGACTACTTCGAGGGAACACTCTCTACTTAAGGTTTAGAGTTCTTTTCATAGAGCTGGAAAAGAGAAAGATAGGAGATAAATGACAGAGCACATGACGTGTTCTATTGCGTCACCATATGTTGTGTTGTAGGAAGAACACACGTGCATTACGTTGTACAGACAATTAATAAAATCGATAGGGCACCAAGGTTCGTCTTCAACTCGTATATGCAGTCATGCTTGAGTATTCTTGAACTTGCTGGTATTAGAAGCAATGATGTGTCTGCATCTCTGTTCTCACCACCACTGAGGTCTCCGGTAGATATTAACAAGGATCACTCATACTTTGATCATACAGAAATCTCTCGAGAGGAGGAACAATGTCGATGAGGCAACAGGAAGGAAGAAAGAGGACCAGAAAGCTATGCCCTGGAAATATTGAAGTGCGATGCTTAAATTCGGTCCATATAATTTCTACACTTCCTTTCCTTCTCTCAATTCACCCATCTTACGTGTCTGCAAGAGAATTGTTAGCCCTCATATACACTTCACTTGATATACCTTATTATAAAACACATTCAATAATACATACTTAATCTAACATATGCATATCAAATGAATTTATCCAAAATATCAATATATCTAGATCAAGGAACAAAACTGTTCTAAGTCCAATACATGAAACAATAATTCTAATATACAAATTATTCTGAATTCATTCTCGCGTATTGTAATCAGACAATTCACCACAGCTCATGGTTTGCCATTAGAACCAGACTTCAAATATCAATCACAAGTACTGCAAAAGGGTTTGACTGGCTATTATGCGAAGTTAGTATAAATAGCCAGTCAAACCAGCTAACTGGAACCATTCATTTCACCCTTCCAGCCACTGTTCGTCACTCGATCACTTTTGCAATTACCTATTTAAGCTTCCAACCAGAAATCCATCTTTTTAGTCAGATGTCACTCATCTCACCCCTCCAGCCACCATCCATCAGTCAGTTGCGCTCGCAACTAGATATTTAAGCTTCCAAGTTGGAAATCGTCCCTTCCGTTGGACTTAGCTCATGAAGAAGCGTGAAAAATGAATGGCTATCTACACCTCAGCGTTAATCTTCTTTACATTATGCAAGAGTGACTCTTGAGCATCACACCTACCACTGTTTGAGATTTTCTTGATGCCCAGGAAACATTTGCAACAGTCAGCCTGGACAAAAAGTATTCTGTAATGCACAGGATATCACTATAATAATATTTTTTTTAAAAATACCATCTCTACTCCATACTCGAACAGGTACCTGTTCGAAAATTAGCATAATCTCCATCGCAACTCATGATCTCTACACAAAGCTACTTAACCATTAGGCATGTGCTCTATTTCCCACTATTTGAACTGTGTCTAGCATTATATATCTTTGGATTATTTTTGCAGTGGAGTATATTATGTGATATCTTTTGTGGGGATATGTTTTAATACTTCATTTGCATTCTGAATTGCTGTCCTTAGAGCTTTGTTGTTTGCAGCCTTCTTGTTGGGGTTCTGCCTACATGTGACTTATTTTTGTCATGAAACCTTTTATATCTTCAAACAAGCGTTGTTGGCTTTCAGTGAAGTCACTTGGAATTTCTCCAGCGTGGTCGTCAACTGGAATTGACTGTTGTAGAAGTTTCATTGTCTTCTATTTCAATGCATCTGGTTGTAGTATTCGTTTATTACTGTTCTATATTTAGTACTTCTAAGGCTGTAAGAAGCCTGTTTTACAGTATTGCTCTCTTCTCGTCCAGGAGCCACTGTTCATTGATAATATTACATGGATGGTGTTTGGGCCAGAGTTCATGCATCCTTTTTCTATATCCTCTTGCTGTGTGTTGGCTTTGGTAGTAAGAGACCATTATTTGTATGTGTTCCTCTCTGGTCCATCTCCTGCGAGTTTTCGCTTGCATTTCACTAGCCCACGTTTCACCAGCCCACGTTTCACTAGCCCACATTTCACTATCCCACCCTGAAACATCAGTGTCTAGCGCAGACCTTGCTAACCCGGGCGAAGTCTGATCCGGTATAGAGTCAAATTTTGTTTTCTCCATCATGAATGGGATGGGTATGGGTATAGTTTGGAAGGAGCCGCTTTTCCCTTCCTCGATAGTCCATAGATGAGATTTGAAGTTGTCACCCATCCATGTTTGTCGCCACGGCTCATGTAGCTTAACTTTCTGGGTGAGATTTTCTCCTCTATCTACTATTATTATTATTTTTTTTAAAATTGATTTTGTCGAATGTGAACCAAGAAATCTTACCAAGACTTTGGGAGATCCAAGTCTGAAGGAGGCTGTGGGCACTTCCGAGGAGCGCTGCTATTAATAGGTGTGAATTTCAATGATTTCCAGGTAGTTTATTCAGATAGGCTTCCAACGCAGATGTTTAATCATCATTACCACCATCACCGCCGCCGCCGCCACCACCACCAACACCATCATCATTATCATCATCATCATCATCTCATCATCATCACCTGTATCAGGCTTTCATTTCTTAAAATAATTTATTATAATGAAGTATGTACATTTATAATTAGCCACAGTTTTCAGTCCTCATCTTCACATCAACGTGAACTAATTGACCAACTGTTACTCTCTCCCGCCCGAATCAATAAATACCGGGGGAGGGGGGGATGAATTTTCAATAGCTACAGATCCAATTACGAATAATAATTATTATAAAATGCACATTCTTTTCAAAACAACTGACCATTGACAGTTTCGTTTCGTGGCGACGGTGCCTTTAAAACTTTATGCATACATGGGGAAATAGATTTTAGTAAAGCATGTCTAGAACATTGTAATTACAAGTAGAAAACATATTATATAATCCACATTGTTTGAACTAAGTGTACCAAATAATATCTGTCTCAGTAAATTAAAATATAGATTTTGTTATACCATGGAGTAGACCACCTTACAAGCAATGGAGCGGTTTTTCAGTGGTTCCACGAATTGAAACAAAAACATCTTGCTCCCAGAAGGACCTGGTTATTAATTATCGATTCATTAAATAGAAATGGTGACTTTCGCAACACAGGGCTTCTTTGATCAGTCATGTATATGTTTAACATTTAAATAATATTACTCTATAATAATACTTACTCTGTAAATAACATTATTTAGTAATAATACTTACTCTATAAACAACATTTACATATACAAAACACTTACTCTGTTATTACTAATAAAATGGAGACACCCACATTTTATTTTATACACCAAGTAAACCGACTATGAATCCCCACCCATGAGACAGTTGTTTTGAATATAGCAGTGCTCTAACAAAAAATTGTACGCGCTGAATAAGAGCTTCACAAAAAAAAGATCTATTTATTTTTTTTATTTTTTACTTTTAAGTCTTGGAGTTCTCAGTATCCACGCAGGAAAATTTTAACTTATATAGAATTTCAGAACTACGGAACTAGACAGAGTGAAAGGGTTCTAAATGACTTTTCATGATGGATTGGATCGAACCACGTGAAACATCGAAGGAATTCATAGGATATATATAACCAATATTATTTATTTTCTTTAAAATGAATGGGTTTGCAACAGCTCGAACACCTGTATACATCTCAAGACAGTAAGTGAATGGGTTTGCAACAGCTCGAACACCTGTATACATCTCAAGACAGTAAGTGAATGGGTTTGCAACAGCTCGAACACCTGTATACATCTCAAGACAGTAAGTGAATGGGTTTGCAACAGCTCGAACACCTGTATACATCTCAAGACAGTAAGTGAAGGAAAAAAGAAATGCTATGCTCGACATATGCATTTTCAGATATAAAAAATGGAATTGCTGCAACCAAAATTCGATTTAATAAAAAGGTTATAACAGGAGGTATTTATTTTTTAAAATTGCAATGATTACATTTTTTCTCTCCTGAAAAAAATATGTTGTTGATCTCAATTCAAAGTTACGGACATTTTCTTTTAATTACGTTTTCAGAAAGTAGATCTACTCATTATGTATGCATAAATGCTCCTTATGTATGCATATGTACTCATTATGTATGCACAAGTGCTCATTATATATATGCATGTGTACTCATTATGTATGCATATGCACTCATTATGTATGTATAAGTGCTCATTATGTATGCACATGTACTCATGTATGCATAAATGCTCATTATGTATGCATATATTATGTATGTATATGTATTATGTATGCATATGTACTCATTATGTATGCATAAGTACTCATTATGTATGCATAAGTACTTATTATGTATGCACAATAGGTATATATAGAGTACAAACTCGAAAGAGCGTTTAATTTTACATTCGGAAATGTTCTCCACATCCACAGCCATTCATCCACCCTCTTTGTTTATCATTTTGGGTTTTTTCTTTCTTTCTTTTCTTCTCCCATGAATTCTATCATTCTTTTCTTCGTCTCATGCCGCTAAGTGCGTACCACTGCTGTGCCGCTCGGCGGTTTGAGCCGAATTAATGGACACGTGTTTTCCAATGTCGGCAGTTTGCTGAAATAAATAGGGATAAAACGCCATGGTGGTTAGTCTGAAGATTATCATAGACGTGCGTGCGACATTGGGCGCCCTCAGGAGATCGCATGTAGTGAGCCATAGCAACCGAAGGGGAACAACCCACTGAACCGTGAATTCAAGGGCAGACACCTCACCCCACATCCCGCCCCCCTGTGGTGATGAAAATATTACATAAATAAAATTATAAATAAATATACTCTATACTTGCAAGCAAGCGCACACACACACACAAATGAACATGCAAATATTTTTTATAATTGACAATTGACATGACATTTATACATGTTTAAAAAATGGTGACTTTATTATAGTGTTGCATGACACAAGATAATAGTAGTGAGTGATAACTGCAGAGTGAACAACAAAAGCAAGACAATAATACGCTGAACACAGGCACATAAGTATTCATATTACAAGTGACTTGCCACTTTGTAGTAAGCTGTTCTGAATTGGTTTTAGGTGAAGTATAAAAAAAACATGTATTTTTACACTTGAGCATTTCTTTCAGACCCAGAGATGACGTTATTTAATTTTCTTGACGTCATAAACAATTTTCTAGACGATGTCTGAAGCTCTTTATCTCGAATTTTCTTAACCTCAAATCTCCCTTGCGAGTGATCTTAATGTTTACGCACACACGTAGCCAATCCCCTTAAACAGAAGTGAATTAATAACAAGTCAAAACATAATTTAAAATGACAAAGAGATTTCTTTTACTGAAGAAGTCTTTTATTATTTTTATTTTTTTAAAGAAAACCTATACTTACCAAAACGAATACAAACATACAATAACAATTAAAAACTTTTCCCTTTATTGAATGGAAACAAAATAAAACGCAAAAATTGTGACAGAAAAATTACTTCTAACCAGTTTCTCTCATGCACACGCTCGCACGCACACACACACACACACACACGCACACACACACACGCACGCACACACGCACGCACACACACACGCACGCACGCACGCGCACACACACACACGCACGCACGCTCGCATGCACGCTCACACACACACACGCGCACGCACACGCGCACACACAGACTCAATAAATAAAGATTGAAAATAAATGGGCATTCTTGATCAATGCTAAGCACTTGCTATGCCATACACCCAACCGTTCTTCCTTGTCTTTACACTAACCAATGCTGGAAATCAAGATTTTCACAGACTGCCTGTAAAGTTAGCAAGCAGGACCAAGACTAAGGAGTTTCCTTTGCAAAATAAAAATTGGATAGGCAACCTTTCGAGGAATCAAAAGTTTGACAACATTTAAAATAGAGAAAAGTTTCCGAGGAAGATTTTGATTTGTCTGCAAATAGGTGACATCGTCATTCTTCCGGTCAGCCTGATCCATACAGTCCACGTTCAAGGTGAAAGGATTACGAATCAACTGGTCATTGCTAAATTTATCTTGAACGATGTAATCGCCGAAACAATCATCGTTTTCCCTAGATTTTCCAAAAGACTCAAAGTATCGACTTGAATCCAGAATGGAGCCATCTCTATAAAACCATTTCCAGAAGGAAGGACATTTTTATAAAAATCTGCGTAATAATTCCTCGCCAGGCCACTTGTCCAAGCTCTCTTTTGTTGTTGTTGGGAGACTGCAATCTTTACACTTGCAGGCAGAACTGTCACTTCTAACCCTTGACCTGAACTTTTAGGTCATTCAAGGAAGAGAATATATTTGGAAGACAGGGCAAAGACACAGAAAAAGACACAGGACAAAGATACAGGGCAAAGACACAGGACAAATACACAGGGCAAAGACACAGGACATCGACACAGGACAAAGTTACAATGAAATCATGGAAGTAAAAAAGTTTTCCTTATTTAGAAGAAAAAGGGGCTACCTTAGTTCTAAATTCCTTAACTCGTGTCGGAGACTCCTCCTACAGGTTAAAACTCCCTGCTTTAGTTGGTATACACTTTAAAAAAATTCTCCCTGCTTAAGTTGGTGTACACTTAAAAAAAAAAAATGGCACTGTGTCAAATCCACTGGACGCAACGATGACGTCAAATGACTGAAAGATGCACCCTTCCTCACTTAGTGCCAATCCACCAGTAGTACGCATTGTGCTTTTGACCAGTCCCCTGGAAGCAACGTTGACGTCATATGACTTAAAGGTGCCCACTTAATGGCAGCACACAATCCAGTGGACGCAGTGATGACGTCATATGATTTATAAGTGCACCCATCCCCACTTGATGACTGTCCTCTGAACCAATCGAGAACGAGTTTTCAAAGAAGAATATCTCGATTGTTTGTAAATATGATTGGGTGTGTTAACTTCGCCTTAAATATATTTAAAACGTTACTGGAAAAGTTTTCTGTATTTATTGTCTCTAATAAGTACTTAGATGCTCTTAGTACATAAGTTTTCTGTATTCATTGTCTCTAATAAGTACTTAGATACTCTAAGTATATAGGTTTTTGTACGAAAATACTGACCTGATGACCCAACAACATGGAAGGAAAAGAATATTTGTTTCCCCGAAGATAAATTTAAATTGTGTGTGTGTGTTGTGTGTGTAATAATTACCGGTAATCCATTTACAAATTATAAACATAGCGTCGATTGTACTGTGTGAAAGAGAAGGGGAGCAAACAGATTAATGATAAATATCTGTGCCAGTATTTTGTTGCCCAAAGCCTGCCCTCGACTATGATGTCAGCAAACACGATACTTCCAACGGTTAAAGGGCGAAAACAAGGAATATCCATCAGGCACTGCGCGATACATCTATCGCTCTCTACACATGTCTAGTCAATCAAGTAAATCAATGACATCATTCGCCAGTTTTAGGCACGAATTCCCGTGCGTCTTAAAAGTATTTCCTTGTGCAACAAGGTGTGTTTCTCCCTTCAGATACACACCTCAATTGCCGATGACAAAAAAAAAAAAAAAGAAAAAGAAAACAAAGAAAGAAAAGAACCCCCCCTCCACACCACGTGACCTTTTCATTCTAGACTATGTCATAGTGCAAAGATTACATGAGACAATAGTGTCTATGAAATTAACGCTGTGTGCTTGTGTAAGAGAGTGAAGGTGGGAAAGTGTGCACTTGTGTGCATGTGCATTTGCGTGAGTGATTGTATGTGTGTATTCATGCCTTCTGGTCGAGTCTGTCTGTAATTGTACCTGCATGAAATAAATATAGGCATCGCGACGAGGTTTCCTCTCTATACATATACTTAACGTCGGCAATAGACAGCAACGTAGCCAAAATGTTGCGCACGATACTTGCATGTGCACACGACACTTAAATGTGCACACGACACTTACATATGCACACGATACTTGCATGTGCACAAAAACACTTACATGTGCACACGACGAATGTGTGAAATATTTTCTCTCTCTAAAACAGTGATGACAAAGCTGACCTTGTTCTGTTCAAAACAAATAATTGACCTTCACAAACTGCACTCGCATTATGGCCACAAGCACTCCAGGACTCACGGAAGCCGCTAGTCATCATTAGGTGCGGTATTTCCGGTTTAAAGTTTGTTGGGTGGAGAGGGAAAAGAGAGGAGGTGGTTTCGAAATTTTAAAAGTCTCTTACACTTTTAATTTCATATGCTGCTGAACTCTAAAGTTATTCTTTTTCCTGTAAAAACAAAACAAAGCTAAACAGAGCACACTCCCATATACCCACACCCACACCCACACATACACACTCCAACTGAATATTTATCAATTTACATTCTTTATTTTAATTTTTATTCATTGGTTGTGATAAATTTTCCTGTCTTGCAATAAATGTAGTGCTTAAGACGAATGCGGGTCGGTTGGTTGTAGTGAAAACTGAGAAGAACACACCAAAATAAATAAATAAATAAAACGAAGAAGAAAAAGAAAGACGAAAATATTTTACCAGTCTTGATCAACAGGTTTATGGATGTTATGTCGTTGTGTTGCTTACTGAACGAATTGGGTATATATTCCCGAAACAGATTTCTATAAATATGTTCAGGCTTTCATGCCACATCAAGAGCAGAGAAATGCAGCATTCATATTATTTATTGATATGCACTTTTGTATTTTAAAAACTTATTTTAGTTCGAATTTTAGGTACAGCTAAGTCTGCTTGAACTATGGTGAAACGCCTCAGACACAAATACTACAGTGACCGACAAAATTTTATTTCCTACAAAATTAGCTGTAGTTATGCGTATATGTCTCTTAGACTTTGTTTTTTGTTTATTTGTCTATATGTGTGCTACTTTTCAGTTTTCTTTTATGTCTTTTCATCTGTCTGTCCGTCTATATGGTTATTGTTTCGTTTGACTATAAGTCATTGACCTGTGTGTTTATCTTTGAGTATCTGTCGGTCTTTATGGTTATTGTTTCGTTTGACTCTAAGTCTAAATGTTTATTGACCTGTGTGTTTATCTGTGTGTATCTGTGTTTATCTGTCGGTTTTATGGTTATTGTTTCGTTTGACTATAAGTCTAAATGTTTATTGACCTGTGTGTTTATCTCTGCTTATCTGTCGGTCTTGCAGTTGATCATGTCTGTTTATCTATCTGTTTGTTAGTATGTTGGTTTGTGTTCATGTCGGCTCGTCACTCTATTTTTCTTTCTCTCTGTCACTCTATCGTTCTCCCTATCTTTCTCTCTATCTTGATCTCTGTCTGTGATTATTTTTTTAATTAATCAATCTGTTCATCTCTATATTACTTGAATGGGTTTTAGTCTGCCTGGTTATTAGTCTGTCCATTGGACAGTTATTTTTAAAAATTTTGTTTATATCTCTGGTTATCTATTTGTCTGTCTATTTACTGGCCTCTCTCTGTCCAAGTGTTTAACTGTTTATTAGTCTGTCTTTCTGCATATGCAGTTATTTTCTGAATGTCTGATTATATTATTAGTAATTTACATAAATGACTGTCTCCAAAATGACCGTCTGTCTGTTTATGTATTAATATGTTAATCTATCAGTTAATCTGTTTGTCTAATTATCTATATGCACGTCTGTCTTATTATTTAGAACTTGTGTTTCACATTTGGTGCCTAAAATATTGTCAAGACTGTCATTATTGTTTTTAGGCTTAAAAAAAAAAAACTAAATTACCCACCCCCTCCAAAACTGTCTCAGCAAAAAAATAAATACACACACACACACACACACACACACACACACACACACACACACACACACACACACACACACAGAGAGAGACAGAAACATGCAACGTACATACATACAGTCACATACAGAAAAATAATAAGGCTCAGACAGACCATATATCTACAGAGAAATACGCTTGCAAAGACAGACACAGACCTAAGACAAATACACTTGTACACTTGTAAAGACAGAAAATATGTAAGACAAACAGTTTGTAAAGACAGACACAAGCTTACAGAAAAACACACTTGTAAAGACACACAGACCTATAGACAAACACGCGTGTAAAGACAGGCACATATGTACAGACAAACAGTTTGTAAAGACAGATACAGACCTATAGACAAACACGTTTGTAAAGACAGACACAGACCTACATACAAACACGTTTGTAAAGACAGACACAGACCTACATACAAACACGTTTGTAAAGACAGACACAGACCTACATACAAACACGTTTGTAAAGACAGACACAGACCTACAGACAAACACGTTTGTAAAGACAGACACAGACCTACATACAAACACGTTTGTAAAGACAGCACATACCTACATACAAACACGTTTGTAAAGACAGACACAGACCTACATACAAACACGTTTGTAAAGACAGACACAGACCTACAGACAAACACGTTTGTAAAGACAGACACAGACCTACAGACAAACACGTTTGTAAAGACAGACACAGACCTACAGACAAACACGTTTGTAAAGACAGACACAGACCTACAGACAAACACGTACAATCAAAATAAGAAAAAGATGGGCGGCAATAATAAGATTTTCCACAGTTTCCAAGGCCAAGTAAAGAATTCGGTAGAAAAACAATTTGTGTGCTTTTTCCATTGAAAATGAAGATTTCCAATGCACATAAAATAAGAATCATCTCATAACTAGACGGTCCATCTGCAAACTCAGTATTCTAATATGCAAACCTCTTCGAAACATCATCTTGGAGCTATGCATTCAAAGTATCCCTTATATTTAATTTAAAACTCGTAATAACTTATTATTTTGAAGTTTACGCTCTCAGAACGTGCTCATCTCGGTTTTTGAAAAGCGCCTAAGGAGGGAAGACTAGACAGACGCCAAATTTTAGCGGCTTAGGACCAAAAGTGAGACAGACGCCAAATTTTAGCGGCTAAGAAATAAAGTCTAGTAGAAAGACACAAAATTTTAGCGCCTAGAAACGTAATGCTAGACGGAAGTAACATTCTAGTCGCTACGAACGAACTGCTTAGACGAGCGCCAAATTTTAGCGACTAATGAATCGTTAAGATAGATGCCAAATTTTAGCGACTAATGAATCGTTAAGATAGACGCCAAATTTTAGCGACTAATGAATCGTTAAGATAGACGCCAAATTTTAGCGACTAATGAATCGTTAAGATAGACGCCAAATTTTAGCGACTAATGAATCGTTAAGATAGACGCCAAATTTTAGCGGCTAAAAATGAAATGTTGTGATGGACGCCAAATTTTAGTGGCTAAAAATGAAATGTGATAGACTCCATTTCTATTAATCAGAAATATATGCTATACACAATATTTGAAACATAATTTCTTAAATTTATTTTATAAATTAAAAAAAAATATTTTAGCATCGATTTTTTCTCATAGTTTGTTTTCATTTTTTGTCTTGGTAAATGTTAAGAATCAGATTTTAAGATTTATTAAGAAAGTTTTAGCTATTAGAGTATTGAAATAACGATTAAGAAATTTGTTCAAAACCTAGAGCTATATAGAAATTTTAAATTTATTCAAGTTTTATTTTCCTCAATTGACTGCAGCTCTATAGAGCAAATTTCCAATTCCCTTCCTTTGAACTTTAAAATGATAAATTTTCTTCTCTCTCTGTATTTTAAAATGATAAATTTTCTTCTCTCTGTATTTTAAAATGATGAAGTTTTCTTCCTTTGAACTTTAAAATGATAAGAATTTCCTTATCTCTGGATTTTAAAATGATAAAACTTCCTTCCTTTGGACTTTAAAATGGGAAATTTCTTTCTCTCTGGATTGTAAAGTGATAAAATTTTCTTCGTCTGGATTTTAAAATGATAAAATTTTTCACTCTTTAGTCTTTAAAATGGTGAACTGTCTTTCTCTCTGGACTTTTAAACGATAAAACTTCCTTCTCTCTGGATTATAAAATGACAAAATTTTTCACTCTTTAGTCTTTAAAATGGTGAACTGTCTTTCTCTCTGGACTTTAAAACGATAAAACTTCCTTCTCTCTGGATTATAAAATGATAAAATTTATCACTCTTTGGACTTTAAAATTATGATATTTCTTTCCATCTGGACATTGCGTCACTAATGACCGCACCTCCTCATAACGAAATCTTTTTTCTCCTAAGGTTTTCTCCAAAACTAGGGTCCCTTCCAATCATATTTCGACACAGCGAGTTTTTATCCTCCATTTTGACTTTAGAAAAATGAATCCCTACTGGTCGCCTCATCTCAGATACATCTCTCTCGTACGTTCAAAAGAAACGTATTTTTAAAAATAAGATATTTATTACTAGGTATATGTGGATAGCACTTTACAAGATACTGTTAATTCTGAGGTAACATCAAGCCATGAGGTCACGCGCATTCTTCTCTAGAGTGTCAAGGTGTGTAGAAATTCAGTAATATATGTGCAAATATTTGCTGAGCTGTTAGTCAAGGTCAAGGTCGTAGATTGATCAATGAAAGGGGAATCGTATTGCACAATGACGACTCAGTAGCTAGTGATGTCTTCATGACACCACTACATCAATATGTGTGTGTGTGTGTGTGTGTGTGTGTGTGTGTGTGTGACCCCAAAGATCTTTAATAATACATCTCTTGATTTCTTGTATCCACGTGAGAACGCGAACTGCTGCCTGTTAGTCACGATGGTGTGGGTACAATGGCGACCATCTCACTGATGATTGAACTGAAGCTCGATGAAGTAAGGTGATGATAGGTACGGTGAGATAAATAACGAAAGGGTCCGATAAGGTAACAGCTCACTGACATGCGACACCGCTTTTCGAAAATTTAATGTGAAAGAAACATCTTGATGTTCCGATTGAACAATCAAAGTTTGCATCACTCACACACTCCGGAACTGCTACTGCCAGATTACCACTAATACCGCTACCACTACCAGCAGCAGAAGCAATAATAACCACAAACAACAGTAGCATCAACAGTAACAACTACAACTCATAGTTTTCGTCACATGAGCTTCACCTTGCAGAGAAACTCTTATACCTCAGTACAAAACTATTCGGTACGGCACTGTATGGTATGCTTGAGAGAAAATGGTATGCTTGAGAGAAAAGCGGGTGAACCGCTCGGAGGAAAAAGGCTACTCCTAAATCGAGCCGTCTTCGTTGCAAAAGATCTTAAGCGGCGACCTGAGGGTCAAGTTACCAATAGGAGGTATTCAGGATGAGAGTCGTCTTTTCATAGTGCTGTTACTTCCCTTGAAGGTCGCTGCTTTCGGAGGGCTTGCAAGCTGGGTAGTAATTTATTTACGCTGCTGGATCGATTCTGTATGTCGAGTCTCGTTCTTCCATGTAGCTGTTCCATCAACCATTCAGCAATAGAGAAGAAATTTCTTCAGTAAAGTTTAAATCAGTCATTTAGGGCATGTGAGAAACAGATGCCAGCATTCAGTGAGAAAATTCTTGTATTTTATAATTCAGTAAAACTTATTTCCATCTAATATAGTTATTTAATATTGTTACGATGTTGAAAACAATACCCTACATTCTATTTCAGTATTCTATCCCCGACAATTCACACACACACACACACATGGTCAGCAAAGATTATCGCTGTAGACACTACTATTGGATCACATTTGCTCCCTGTGAATAGTTCATTGTACAGACACATACACACACGAATGCACACACACACACACACACATTCACGCGCGCACACAGAGCAATTAAACAAACAAGCATATAGCGTAAAAATAAATCTCAAAAGATTACAACTGTTTTATTTCACACTAAATATGGAAAGTATTGTAGTCAGTTAAATATATGTGACAGCGAGACGTAGATAATAATTTATGTTAAGCCATCTCCGAGTCATTTCCCCTATTCTCCCAGTCACGTGAAATGTCCAACTCGTCTTGTTTGCATGCGTCATACAGAACAAGGAAATGACGTGAGATAGTGGATGGACAGTAAGATATCAATGTGTCATTTCCACACGTTAAGCAAAATCTGTATTCACATTTAGCGGCTTTTGTACTTGATTGAATTTACGAGTTTAGAACTTACAAGTTAATATTGCATTCATAAGTTATAAGATTACACTTTTCTTCTCATAAAAACTTTCATTGCTTTGCAGGCAGATATATATATAGTGTGTGTGTGGGGGAGGAAGATAAGAGAGAGTGAATGCTGATTATGTCCATAATAATTATGAGAACCAAACCTCTACATTTAATTAATGGAAGCATTTGACAAATTGCAAAGCTCATAAATGAATAAGTCGATTAAGCTTTAAACCTTCGTCACGTGATTTTCAGGACACAAATGTCTGCAGTTCTGAAGTTATAACAGATAGCATTCCTGATGATGCGATGTCCTCAGCAGATAACAATGCAAGTGATAAGATGTCCTCAGCAATTACCAAAGCTGGTGATACAATGTCCTCAGCAATTACCAATGCAAGTGATATGATGTCCTCAGGAATTACCAATGCTGGTGATACAATGTCCTCAGCAATTACCAATGCTGGTGATAGGATGTCCTCAGCAATTACAATGCTGGTGATACGATGCATTGAGCATTGTCATGGTCGGGTGGAGCTAATGTTAGAGACACAAGGGGTGAGTCGGGTTTGGCTGTTCCAGTGTATCTCCAAGAAACTCGTGTGACGTGTGCCAGTAACACGTTGTCTTAAGTTGTTACACAAGACACATAACAGACGCCATTGATGTTTGGGTGGGGCCCATTTTTATTCTATTATGTAAAAGGAGCGTTTTATTGGCTGTGCATGCCGGTGAGCAAGTATCATAAAAGTGAATAAACAGACGAATGAACAAAACAATACAAATACAAATTCTTTTGCCCCTCTCAATAAAACTGTGAATAACAAGTTTGTTTGAAAATGAATAATTAGATCTTTTATTACCTAATGTGGGGCACTGCTCTTTCACACAGTGATTAGTCAAACATACAACTTTCCAATGTCATACACTCTGTGGAAAATAAAGGGGGAGGGGGTGAGAATGATAACCTTCAAAATGTAAGCCAAAATAATAATTATACAATTCCCACGCGGCAAATGGCACCACTATCAGCAATGATAATTCACGTACAACATAGGCATATATCTAAACATTATCCTAGAGTTCATATTATACAAAATGATGATAATAATGAGTTCAAACAGAATAAATTAAATGTTCTTATTTGTAACATTTCTAGATGTGCATTTGCCTTTTATCAATTACTCACTTAGTAATGTCAACGTTCTGAAGGAGATGATGTAATGTCACATATACTGATGAGGGGTACTTAGAAGAGAAGATATGATGCAATCATTGTGTCACCTACAGTGACGTCATGCAGGATGTAGGCACCGTCTCAGATTTGCGTGGGAGTAAATCTGTGCTCTGTTGGCCTGTTGCCAATCGTCGTAATTGTTGCTGCTGTCTTTGATTACCGTTACAATGGGAAAAAAAAACAGCTGTTCAGCAGGCTGTGATAAGGATTCAGCATGATGCTCACTCAGTGTTGTTCTGGACTATGCTTTAGCAAAGTTGGATTTCCACATTGAGTAGCGTTTAGCAGTCAAGGTAAGGATTATGAGGTAAATTCAGGACCGGCTGGACTATACAGTTATTTATATTACAGCTTTGTGTGTGATAATGACTTTTATGGGCTATGTGGCAGCAGCAATAATCACTCTTTACAATTTCCATAATTCACAATTTACATTACATGGAAATTCAAATATATAAAATCTTTACAAGATATATTTCCTTCATTATTCTATAGTTGCTCATAATACAATTAGCTAGTGATCACTCAGCGCATTTTTACTCTCCCGTGATAACAGTTAATCAGTGGTAACACAATTACATACACGTGGTGATTCTCTCCACTATTGCAAATGTAATATCGCTATGCCACTTAGCTTCTGTAGGAAAATGTATTAACATTAGCAGCATTAAATTTACAAGAATATTTTACACATTTACAATACAAAATACATAGAATCAATTCAAGAAGAAAATTCGATTAAATTGAAAATCAAGGCATTACCACTATGTGTTTCTTTGGCTCGGTCATCAGCGGATGCAGCTTATCACCCTTGACGTGTGGGCACTATCTCTCGATCAGCGCGTCTGACGTGAGCCAACTCATTCAGACAATTTCATCAATAAAATGAAGGTCAACTAACATCTTAGCGCTACGTCATTGCCAGGTACGCAAATGACCGTACATGGGTAGTTAGTATCCGGTTTGGGTCGTGACCTTCATCTGTGATCTAACTTAATTTCACTGAACTCGTAAACAACTATTTTCTAGCTTAAGCTTTAATCTTTAATGGAAGTTTCTCAAAGGTTATAGAAAAACCCATATATGGAAGAAATAGTTAATAATATGAAAGAAAAAAGGTTATCAGAAATACATAATTTGTTTTATATATCTTCACATCTAGTGAACTGGTTTATACATAATCTAGTAAACTGGTTTATACATAAAATAATCAAGTGAACTGGTTCATACATAATCTAGTGAACTGGTTCATATATAATCTAGTAAACTGGTTTATACATAATCTAGTGAACTGGTTCATACATAATATAGAGAACTGGTTCATACATAATCTAGTGAACTGGTTCATATATAATCTAGTGAACTGGTTCATACATAATCTAGAGAACTGGTTCATACATAATCTAGTGAACTGGTTCATATATAATCTAGTAAACTGGTTTATACATAATCTAGTGAACTGGTTCATACATAATATAGAGAACTGGTTCATACATAATCTAGTGAACTGGTTCATATATAATCTAGTGAACTGGTTCATACATAATCTAGAGAACTGGTTCATACATAATCTAGTGAATGGGTTTATACATAATCTAGAGAACTGGTTCATATACAATCTAGCGTATACAATCTAGCGAACTGGTTCATGTCTAATATTGGAAAATGATTCAGAGAAAATCTAGAGAATTGGTTCATACGTAATATGGAGAACTGGTTTGTACGTAATATTCAGAACTGTTTCCAGAACCGAGTTGTGTGGGGACAGCAAGAGAAAGACTGTCTGGGCTGGAATGTTTACCACTTATAGACACAGTCTGTTTACTTTTAGGCAGATATAATCTGAAGCAAGATGCAACAGTTCCACTGATACCCAACGCATGTTGGAGGTGGTGGGGGAAATGTATCATCGTCAGTCGTGTCAAAGGCTGTAGATAGAGATAGGAGAGTGATAAATGAAATGCTTCCATCAGCTGGAGCACACTACGTCATTAGCAACATTATAAAGGGCAGTTCAGTGCTGTGACAGGGGTGATAAACGGACTGAAAATCATTGAAAAGATTACGGTGATTTAGGTGAGACGCTGAGTCAAAAACATCTTATCCAGGACTTTGACAGCAGTGAGGGATGAGAAACTTGACGGGTCTTACAATCACCAAGTTTAAAGCGATGGGAAAAAAGTGCCAGTAAGATAGTATTTATCGATGCCCTTCAGACCAGATAGTGCAGATTATATGTGCTTACTAAGTACAGCATCTGATGATATCACTTATACACTAAATTCAGCTTCTGATGATACCATTCACTCTCTGAATACAGTTTTAGATATTACCATTCACTTACTAAATACAGCTACTTATGATATCATTCACTCACTAACTACAGCTACTGACAATACCACTTACTAAATACAGCTACTGACAATACCACTCACTAACTACAGCTACTGACAATACCACTCACTAAATACAGCTACTGACAATACCACTCGTTAACTACAGCTACTGATAATACTTAAATTCTCAGTAAAATCCAATGTTGACGTTCCATGCACTTTGCACATTACACCTTACACTAAAAATTACTTTAAAGATATTCTGTGTAAAGGCCAACAGTGAGTGTTACAACAGTTACCATTCCCTATAAATATTCATAAATATAAACTTCTGTGTATGTATGTGTATGTGTATTTGTGTGTATGTGTATTGTATGCGTGTATATGTGTGTGTATGTGTGTGTATATATGAATGCCACAACAAAAAAAAGCAAAAACTAATATTCATTGCGGAAAATATATTTAGAAAAAATATTATTCTGAGATTACTGAAAAATAATTCTTTCACTTTATCTAAAAGTTATACACCACACACACATGCAACATACATGCATTTCGCAGCAAGGTTTGTATAGGTTAGGATGAATTATTTCATTTCGATTGGCTGCTCTTAAAGAAAAAGTGTGCTTCACAAGTAGTTCACTGTTGCTTGAAATAGCAACTGTGAAAACGACAAAAGGATTTCTTAAATGATTAAATTATGCTACTATAGGTTAAAACAAAATCTATTTACATTTTTTTAAAAAAACTATTAAACTGATATTATTTTCAAGTCCGTAATATTTATCCGTTGTTTACAGTGAGACTTGAGTACACTAACTAAAATAGTCAGGGTAAACTGTATCAAATATTTAATTTACAAAAAGTATGTTGCATTAAAAAAATTAACAACGTTTAACATAGGTTTTACCAAAAGTAACTTTAGCTGGAATCAGTGAGACAGTTCAAGAGCCCGTACCTGATTGACTGCCTTTCAGAAGTTGTAAGACTCAATTTACGTAATTTAGAGATAAGTTTTGAGAGGAGCAGTGTTACGCTATCATTGCTTGTGCTAGTTTCTAGTTTGAACTTTGACATAGTTTTCCCTAGTTCTAAGTGAAGTGCGAGCTTATCTTACAGACAAGATTTTCGAGATCTGGTATTGGGGGTATTGGTTTATACTAATCATATAGAAGGGAACGGAAAAGGCGTGTTCACATCTTCGTAAACTAAGGGACATATTACTTTTACTGTCTTTAGTAGAAGTAAAATCTCTCCACTTCAGCCCTATGGCAATGTGACTGATACCGTGCGTTTTTATCACGACTTACATTGCAGACTGTTCTGATATTTTGCTAGGCAGTCTAGACTGTAGAAGCTGTAGTCATCAGTGCATCTAGAGTGATGCGATAAAAGAGGAAACGTATTGATAATTTTTAAAACGAGCATGCTTAAAAATACTTGCAGTAGCGTATACCTTATGCATCGTTTGCGTGGAACAACCTAAAATTTGTACATGTGTACAATCCATGGATACGCAATAAAAAGAGTGTACATCCCGGACAGTGTATAATGATAGTATACAAGGACAGTGTATAACGATAATATATGACAGAGTACAAATGGAACAGTGTATAGCGATAGTATAGGACAGTGCGCAAATATATTATATGAAGACAGTGAACAAAGATATTGTACAAAGACAGTGAACAAAGATATTGTACAAAGACAGTGAACAAAGATGTACGAAAACAGTGAACAAAAGATATTGTACAAAGATAGTGAACAAAGATATTGTACAAAGACAGTGAACAAAGATATTGTACAAAGACAGTGAACAAAGATATTGTACAAAGATAGTGAACAAAGATGTACGAAAACAGTGAACAAAGATATTGTACAAAGACAGTGAACAAAGATGTACAAAAACAGTGAACAAAGATATTGCATAAAGACAGTGAAAAAGATGTACGAAAACAGTGAACAAAGATATTGTACAAAGACAGTGAACAAAGATATTGTACAACAATAGTGAACAAAGATATTGTACAAAGACAGTGAACAAAGATATTTTACAAAGACAGTGAACAAAGATATTGTACAAAATATGAACAAAGGTATTGTACGAAGATAATGTATAAAGATAGTATACAAGAACAGTGTACAATAATAGTGTACAAAATAGTATACAGGAACAGTGTACAAAGATATTCTTCAAGGACAGTGTATAGCGATAGTATACAAAAAAGGTAAAAATAGAGTTTACTAAGATAGTGTACAAGGTAGTTTTCAGCGATAGTATACAAAGATAGTGTACAAGTACAGTGTATAGCAACAGTACGAAGACATTATACAGCGATAACATACAAGGATAGTGTACAAGTACAATGACAGTATATACGGAGTGGACAATGAGAGTGTATAATGACAAATGATGATGTTCAAAGATAATGTACACGGACAATGTATAACCATAGTAACCAACAGCAATGTAAAAAGATAGTATACACGGACAGTGCATAAAGTATGTATAAAGACGGTGTACATGGATATAGTACAAAGACAGTATAAAGGGACAATATAGAACGATAGTATACAAGAACAGTGTTCAATCATAGAGTTCAAGGATAGTGTATAAAGACAGAGTACAAACACAGCTTATAAAGACAATGTATAAAAGCAGTGTACAAAGACAGTGTGCAAGGAAAGTGTAAAACGATAATATACAAGAACAGTGTACAAAGCTAATGTATAAAGATAGTATACAACAGGGGCGCACAAACCGCGGCCCGAGACAGGGCTCTATGCGGCCCCCGGAGCACATTATTTCATTATTTGTGTTGTTTTTTCTATTGAGCCATCCATGTGCAATCTGACTTTCGATCTTCCACACACTATCATTTGGAAATTTGGCCCTCTGGCCTAAAACGTTTATGCACCCCTGGACACAAGAACAGTGTACAAAGCTAGTACATAAAGATAGTATACAAGAACATTGTACAAAGCTAGTACATAAAGATAGTATACAAGAACATTGTACAAAGCTAGTACATAAAGATAGTATACAAGAACGGTGTATAAAGCTAGTACATAAAGATAGTATACAAGAACAGTGTACAAAGCTAGTACATACAGATATTATACAAGAACACTGTACAAAGCTAGTACATAAAGATAGTATACAAGAACAGTGTACAAAGCTAGTACATAAAGATAGTATACAAGAATATTGTACAAAGCTAGTACATAAAGATAGTATACAAGAACGGTGTATAAAGCTAGTACATAAAGATAGTATACAAGAACAGTGTACAAAGCTAGTACATAAAGATAGTATACAAGAACATTGTACAAAGCTAGTACATAAAGATAGTATACAAGAACATTGTACAAAGCTAGTACATAAAGATAGTATACAAGAACGGTGTATAAAGCTAGTACATAAAGATAGTATACAAGAACAGTGTACAAAGCTAGTACATACAGATATTATACAAGAACACTGTACAAAGCTAGTACATAAAGATAGTATACAAGAACAGTGTACAAAGCTAGTACATAAAGATAGTATACAAGAACATTGTACAAAGCTAGTACATAAAGATAGTATACAAGAACAGTGTGCAAAGATGGATAGTGAATAACGATAGTATACTAGTACATCGTATAAAGTTAGTGTTCAAGGACAGGGTATGGCGATAATGTGCGCTGTTTGCAGCAGACATATTTTTTTCTTCTTCTATCATTACTGGTATTTAGACATTTGAAAGTAACACCGTTGGAAGAGTGATAATGAACCTGAAGAGGACCTTCGTGTAATTAATCAGCTCTACTGAAGGATCACTCTGGCCTGCACTAACGACCCTGGTCGTTCTACAAAATCGACTTTAGACAAGAGACGCGCCAGGAAGTGCAAGTGTACCGATAAAGTGAAGTCACTCTTACGTGCGCCCCACTTTGGAAAGAGTTATTCGCGATCTAAACATCCCGTACTGTCTTGAATAGTTGACCTTGCGAGTGTGCACTGTGTCCAGTAATTAGAGCGACTGAGAAAGGAAGATTGTAACAGACTCTGTCGTTAAAATTCTTTGTGTAGATAGATTAATTAGAATAGCAATAACACTATGCAACCTTTGCCACAGTTTGAGTTCTCTTGCTTGATTCCTTAAAGCTGCAATTTGCTTTATTTAGTTTGATTCCTTAATTAATTTATTTTCATTTTATAGGTGAACTAATCTTGTTGAATAAAAGAGGTTCTTTGCTGGAAAGAGGAAATTGTCGAATGTGTAGAGAAATATATTTTTTTCTTTTTTCTCAACAATGATCGGTGTGAACATAGATTTATTTTCTTTTTTATATACAATAGTCTAATCAAATCTTTATTGGAATTGCGAAGGTTCGGTAAATTCCACTTTGCCTTCTGTTATGGATTACAGATAATACTGAAATTATAGGAATTGCCAAAGTGAAGTGTACATTGAGTACCATCATGCAAAAAAAAAGTGTTCATTTGTTTAAGGCAAGTGATCCATAACAAAAAATGGTAGAGTTAAGGGGCGTGAAGACGGTAAATATTATAGTAGGCACCTAAGCATGCAATGTTTGTGATTACTATGTAGTGTACTTGTAGTGTATAGATTGTGATTACTATGTAGTGTACTTGTAGTGTATAGATTGTGAGTGTATCTACATCACTATTATGTTTCCATTACAGCCACTGGGAACAGCTCTTACTTTTATTGTTCCATTGTCATTAAGGGGAAGTAACTGAACCACTATTCGTAAAGAAAAACGGGCGGGCTGGATGGGTGTGAGGGTAAGGGGAGCTGCTGCTGAAATATTGTATAAATGCATGGTAGGGTTGAACCTAGTATATGGCACACATACACACACACATACTAGCAAACGCTTTAAAGAAAGAAAAAAACTTACGAAAGCAGCGAGTCAAGCTTTCTCGGCCACATTATGGTGAGACGAAGGTTAATAATATGGTTTTCACAAGCTTTGAGAATATTTTTTTGTAAAACGACGTTTTAAAAGCTAACATTAAAATGTTGGTCTCGACACTAATACTGTCACAGGGGCCTGCCCTTTCTGATGACGCATAGAATAAATAATTACCTCCACTTGCACAAAAATACAAACATCGAACATTCAAAGTAAAGAAATTTAAAAAATAATAACATTCTTATTATTAATGAGAAGAAGGAATAGTTTACTGTAAATAGGCAAAAGTATGCTGGCAGCAGCCACCCTAGGCAACATCACATTGGAAAAGAAACATTACATCCAATTACTTTCCAGGGGAAACCACTACCACTACAACCTCTGTAAGTGTGAAAGTGAGTTAGGAAAAGTGGGTCCTATCCAATTATTTTCACCCACTGACAAGATTGCTTACTTGTTTCTTGTTTTATGGCGGATACAGAACAAAACATCAGAAGCATAGTCACCTACCCTCATCGCTCAATATCCGACTCTGGGATAAAGATCAACTCATGATAGGCGAGTTTTATTTTGACCTCACCTAAAGTTGTTTAGACGTAAAATGCATGGGTTACTTACATCCCATAGTGACTTCGACATTAAAATATATATGCATGTAAATGTAATTTTTTTCTAAATAGGCAATAGTGGTACCATCGATTAAAACCATTTCAACTATCATCAAAATTTCATATACCTGGTTTTACAAAGTTGAATTGCAGTATTTTGTAATATACGTAGACCCCAGGTACGCAACTAGAGCAACTTCACCTTTAAAGAAGATAAGATTGGTTTTATTTTGAATGGAAGGACAAAGAAGAGAAGATTGGTTTTATTTTGAATGGAAGGACAAAGAAAGATTGGTTTTATTTTGAATGGAAGGACAAAGAAGAGAAGCTCTACTTGATGAAAAAATCATGAACACGTGAGCGAAATGAAGATGTTCACAGAATTAGACGAAGTGTTTTACTTTGGTAAAATAGTCCCAACTCATGTCAGAAAGTGTGAGTGTGTGTGTGTGTGGGGGGGGGGGAGGTGGAGAGAATTAATTGCATGACGGATTTAGAGGGTAATATTGCAGAAATGTATGTCGTAATGGTTGAAGTCCTATGAGTTTTATTTAAAATTATTCAAGACACCACCACCACTACCATCATGGTCGTCGCCATCATCATCAACATCATCTTCAATATCATCATCAACATCATCTTCAACAGAGTCAGCAGCAGCAGCATCCTCAAAAATTCATCCCTAAAAGCATCACCATAATTAGTAGTAGCAGCATCATGATCATATTTAATTAAATACTCATACATGTCTATACTCCTTGTGAAAGATTTAATCATTACAGGTACTCTCAATTGGCCAAGACACTAAGACAATGAAAGATGTATTGTCGTATCTACCTGCATTTTCTGTTGGTCAACAATCAACAAATGTTGTGGCTGGTTCAAATTTCAAATAATTTTTTTAAAACATAAGTTTACTTTATATGTAACAAAAAAAAATAATATAATGCGTGAATATCTTATGCAACAAGATTTTTTTTACATAAAAAGAAATAAAAGATTAGCAAACAAATCTGAACATGTATTATATCTTTAATAATATATCAATAAAATTATTTAAATGTACGATACATTTGTCCTTTAATTTAACACTAAGGAGCCTCAATGATCATAATGTTGAAAACAAGGTCTGACAAAATTACCCTCCTTCTAATTTTTTTCTAACAGAATTAAATTAACTTTGTCTATATTTATAATGATCAAAAATGCAAATAAGATATCCTGTAGTGCGACTGTAAATTTGCATAGACTTGTTTTTCGGGGTTTATCACACGTTTCTTTTATCACGGCACATAACTGTCGTTCTTTAGAGTCTGGGAGTTCTGGATTTAAAATAATGTCATCAAAGAGTTTCAACATCTGTTAGATCTGGGTGTGGTATGGATTTGGCATTGGCTGCAGAGTTAACATTGTCCTCTATTACAATAATAGTGACCATGTTATCCGGACGTTCTTTATACCCTTTTATCAGATAAGCATAAAACATTTTCACTTTCAATCTGATCTGAATTCAGAAATTGCACCCACTCAATTTCTTAACTACTTCATAGGGTCCTTGCCATGAAACATCTAATTTGTTTCAGTGCAGAGGTAACAACAACACCCATGTACAACTTCAATGTTACATGCTTTTGTTCTATGGTTGTACAGACACACTTGTCTAGTTTTACTTTTTTGTACATTCTCTGCTGCTTTGACACAAATTATTAATATGGTTCACAAGTCCAGCCATATGTTGATAAGTTCTTTCTACAGATTCTGTTAGCCTACTCTCTGTCCAATATTCTCATAATATAGATATGGATCCCCTATTAGTTCTACTGTATAAGAGTTGAAAGGGTGAGAATTAAGTTGAATCTTGTGGTATTTCATGCTATGCAAACAAAAGTGATGGCAAATATAAATCCCAATCATGTGGTCTTTCCACATACATTTTTCTCAATGACATGGTAGGAGTAGCATTCAATTTTTTTTACTAAACCATTACACATAGGGTGGTAAGGAGTAGTTTTGTTCAATAATTGATTAATCTCTTTCATTAACTCACTCATAAATTGAGTTCCTCTATCAGACAAGATTTCTTCTGGAAATCCTACAGGAAAGAAAATGGTGAACAGAGCATTTGCTACCAACAAGGTACTAATGGAGCTATGTATAACTTCCTCAGGGTCTTGCATAGCATAATCAATGACAGTGAGAATCCATCGGTGGCCTCAAACTGATGATGGCACAAATTCACCAATGAGATCAATGGCTACATGCCTAAAACGAATATCAATTGTTAGGGTTTCACCTAGTGGATCTGGGCAGTTTTTCTTACTATTCACTCACTGACAGATATTGATTAAGTGACAGTACTGATTGACATCCCCCGTCATACCTAGCCGATATAACAGCCTCTACACAAGCTAAAGTTTGCTTGGTCGTAGATGACCAGCATGGGTGGGTCATGAGCTAAACACAGCATGTTTGCTTGATAGCTCATTGGTACCACCAACTGACTTCTATCAGTTCCTTCCTGTTTACAAATCAAGAACCATCCTTCCAGCAAAATTCAGTACCTTTGCCAAAAGATTTAGACACATATAATCACACATATTGCTTGGTCTTCTCTTGACATTTCTCTAGAGAATCAGCTGTCAAGTGTGCTGCTGCTATGTGGAGGGCCCTTTCCCCCTCAGGTTCAGCCACTGTCTGACAGTCAGAAACCATTATTTGTCCTGCCATGACTGAGTCCTGTGTGACTTCCTAATGACATGCAACACCGAGGACAGTTTCAGCCAAAGTCATTGGTGCATCACCTGTGCACTTGCTACTGACTATTCCTGGTTAATCTTCATACCTTCACACAAGCCCTTAGCTTCATCTTCATGTGCTGCAGCTTGCCTACATGTGAGTATGCACACATTGTCAAGTGTAAAATGTCCATTTATGTATGCATTAAAATGAGGCATGCCACTTGGTCTATGACATATATGTTACCTGGACAATAACATTTAATATGGCCAGGTTTACCAAAACTAAATCAGCCTACTGGTTCATTATTAACACCTTTGTCTTTACTATTTTGGGGTGAGGTCTGGGTACTCTATCTTTCATCTTAATGTAGAATGTGTGAGAGAGGATTCTGCTTTATTTTTATTATCTGGCTTATCACTGTCATTTAAGCATCACTTGTTCATAATTTTTTCTGTGTGGTTCAAAATTATGCATAGCTGTCAGATTAGCACATGTCCCATATATTTCTTCATACCTGTCTGCTGCTTCTAAACAATCTGTCAGATTTTTCAGTCTTTTGTCCTTAACATATGCTAAAAGTGCTGGTGGACATGATGTCTGTAACTTGTCAAATACAAAGTGATCCATAATGTCTTTCCCATTGTTAATCTCTACTTCGTCAACTTCTAACCATCTGGTCAAGAAGAGCTGTAGCTTACTAGCTGCCTGTAAAACTGTATCAGTCTTTTCTCTCTTAAACTGGTGAAACCTATGTCTGTATGTCTCACTCATCACTCTGAAGCATGCTAACAGTTCAGCCTTGTATGTCTCAAATGTCATGGCTTCCTCTGGGAGCCTATCAAAAACCATAGTATCCTTTAAATACCTGCCACTAACTGGGAGAGCCATAAACTTTCTGGTAGGCCTGATCTAATGTTCAAAGCTTAGTAGATGATTCTCAATATTTTCCTCTTTTTTGTTAAAGAAAGGAAATGAAATTTTGAACTAGCTTACTGAACCTAAGCTGCCTTCTCACTTACCTTTAAGCTATCTTCCTTTATCTTTAGTTGATTTAAATTGGACAATTGTACTTCTCTTTCAGTCTCTAAATCTTTTCCCTTTATCTTCACTTTCAATCGGTAATCTTTTATCAATTTCCTCCCTTTTTATTTCTAGTTCTTCTCTTTCATGTTTGTCTTTTTAAATATTTCTAAATAGTCCTTCACATACTCTTTAGTTTTGTCTTCAGAGAGGCACATTACTTATGGTACCGCCTTTCCCTCTTCTATCCATCACAGTCTTTCTTCTACCATAGTTTCCATTTTTTTTAAATCACAAAATAAATCTAATACAGTCATGTGAGCTAGATGACTGGTGAGCTATCTGACTGATTTTACAAAGATATCTTTCTACAATCAAGTAACTGATAAACTTTTAAATCTATTTACTAAAAATGCACAATCAATGTAAACAGTATAACCTCCACATACTCAAGCAACTAGTAAACTTTAAATCTAGCTACTTAAAATGCATAATCAATTAAACAGTGTACTCTCTATACATCAATAATGGAACTATGATAATACATATTTCAATAAAATATGCAATCAATAATTATAAATTAAAAGGTTAATCAAACAGTTTTCAAAAGAGAAAAAAGATATTCAAAACCAGACAGTTCTAGATAGTGTTATAAAATTAATTATTTCGATAACACTCATAAGTATGTAAATGTTTCCTCTCTTCCACCACATTAAAGACAAACATTTTCTATCACAATCTTTCCATAGGTGGAAAACTTCTTACTAAAGGCGAAGTCAAATCCATCTATATTTAGTCAGCCCACATCAACCCACTTTATTCTCTAACATAAGGTTATCATTATGTGTAAGAAGGTCAATAAATTTAAAAATAAATTTATTAAATCAACAATTAAATATACATATGATAAATACAATGAAAAAGATTACTTGACATCAATATCTCCATGAAACCACATTCAAAAAATTTCTATATTTCTCAATCTTATATCTAAAACAATACAATTCAACAATTCAATACAATCACAGAATAGTTCTTATCAGAGAGCAGAAATGGAGTTATTAGAGATAAGTGGTAAAAGTCTTATATAACGTGAATTAAGTGCTGTCTTTTGTGTGCTTTTGCAACAGTGTCACAAGTCTATTGTCCACATCAAAACGTATCTCTCTCTGCACACATGGAAAATACTGACCGTTGTTATTCTCTGGAAGCCAACTTGAGTATCTATCTCTTCGCCGGTAACAGTTCCTTCAAGCAGAATAACAATTGTAGCAATTTCTGATAACTTCTCTGTACAAGAAATTGTTCATGTAATCAGCATATCTTGTCACCATACATCAAAGGGGTGTAGTGTATCTCCACACTTACACACTGCTCCCAGCTTTACCACAGTTGGCTTTAGTGGTTTACAAACAGTAACCATGATTCATATTACACGAGGGAAGAAGAACGAAAAAGGCTGCTTAAACCAAAAAATATAATCAGGAAGGATTGCTAAGTTTCCAGTTTATCGCTCTATAACTCCATTCTTTCTTTCATTTCAGTCTCCTGCAACGGTATTTATTAGCCTGATACATGCACACAGCATAATAATACAGCCGCCTTTCAAGACCGGGCTTCTTTGCCATTTTAAATAATACAGCCGCCTTTCAAGACCAGACTTCTTTGCCATTTCAAATAATACAGCCGCCTTTCAAGACCAGACTTCTTTGCCATTTCAAATTCAAGTGATCAAACAATATATTTCTCTACGGGAGGTAAACTTTCCATTGGCTAGTCTCGTTCTCGTAAATAGAACCATTGGATAAATAAAACTACTCACCCAGTTAAAGTAGTGTGCACTACATCATCAATTTCTAACATATTCTCAGATGTGGTTGTTTACTTCCAACTCTGACATTTACAAAAATACCATTATAAGCAGAGCCCAAGGTCGGGTTACTCTGACAATTTAACAATTTTTATAACAATTAAAAAAGTATGGATAGGCAAATTCACTCTGCCACAGAATAAAATGTAAGATTCATTATGAGTTGTTTCCCTTGTCGTTAACACTGAATGACTGTTTTGGGGTAGCAGGTTGTTGAATCAGTTCACACAAATAAACAATGGCTGACTTGTAATAGTAAACAATATACCAGATGATATAGTGTATTGCGTTCTTCAGCAGCTTTGGCTATACACTGACTGACATCAAGTCAAACTGCTGAATCAGTTGTTATAAAACATTGGTTGACATGTCAAACTGCTGAAATAGTTTTCACAATAAATGGATATTTTGTCTAGGCAAACTGCTAAATCAGCCATCGCTAAAAAGGGCTGGCCAAATGGGATAAGTTATTCACTAGTTCGCTCAGAACACTGACTTATTTCCTTTCAATGGGACAAGTTATCCACTAGTTCGCTCAGAACTCTGACTTATTTCCTTTCAATGGGACAAGTTATCCACTAGTTCGCTCAGAACACTGACTTATTTCCTTTCAATGGGACAAGTTATCCACTAGTTCGCTCAGAACACTGACTTATTTCCTTTCAATGGGACAAGTTATCCACTAGTTCGCTCAGAACACTGACTTATCCCTTTCACTTGGCAAGTTGCTAAGAAAGCTAATACGAAACACTTGCTGATATCCTGGAAAGTGGTTGAATTTAACTGACACATTGCATTGGATCTCTGAGCACAAGTTGTTAAAATAGGTCACTCGGTAAATGTACGTGGCAAGTTGTTAAATCAGCTCGCAAACTATGCATTGTCTGACCGCATGGCAAATTGTCAAATCAGCTCGCAAATAATGCACTGTCTGACCGCATGGCAAATTGTCAAATCAGCTCGCAAATAATGCACTGTCTGACCGCATGGCAAACTGTCAAATCAGCTCGCAAACTATGCATTGTCTGACCGCATGGCAAATTGTCAAATCAGCTCGCAAATAATGCACTGTCTGACTTTGCATAGCAAGTTGTCATATTAGCTCGCAAACAATTCATTGTCTGACTGCATGGCAAGTTGTGAAATCAGCTCGCAAACAATGCACTGCCTGACTTTGCATATTAAGTTGTCAAAGCGTTCACTCCAAAACACAGGATGACATTGCCAGGCGATGTTCCTCTCAGAAAGGAGAAAAGAAAATAATCAAAGTAGCAAGCTGGTATGTTTATATTTCAATTTATTTCATCACTCATTAGCTATTAGTTTAAAGCACCGTGTGGCTTTCTACCATCTTTCAAGTTATTTCATGTACTGTCAACAGGCTGTTTACAGAACTCGCAGCACTTAGAGAGCAATGCACGGCTTTCAGATCATATCTGTGTAGGCCACTGGAGCGCAATCTAAAATTTCATGTCGTTAAAACCCGCACAGCATGGTTTTGGAAAACAGAAAAAATTAAATGAGAGAAAGAAAAGAAATCGAGGATGGGGGAGGAAAGTTAATAGCGTTCCTCCGAATGGACTGTTTCCTCTTCTTTGTTTTTTTTTTTTTGTTATGTAGTGTGTGTGTGTGTGTGTGTGTGTGTGTGTGTGTGTGTGCGCTTGCGTGACTTTAAAATTAATTAATTAATATTTTAGCGGTTTTGTCATACTCTATAACAGAAAATTTTGCAAAGTCACTGATAATGGATTCGTGGGAATAAAAAGTAATCTTCGAAATTCCGTCATATCAAATTCTTCCATTTTAAACAGAATAATTTGCGGCCGCGAAAAGTAAATTTTGTTGGCTTGAATTCGGTCAGTAAAATATTTAAATGGATAAGGAGAAAGAAGGAGCATATAAGCTTCGAGGGAAAACCCTCACCCACCCACATGCCCATCAAAGGGTTGATTGAATCTTACGGAAACCTAAAATATTTTGTGCAATGTATTTTTAAAAGATGTTCTGAATGGACGTTCTCTTTCGAGAAACGAAATAAAATTAAGTTAAATTAAAACAAATAGTTCAAATTGGCAGTGTCGTTTCCAGCAGAAAGGTCTAAGAGACATTTTATTGCTAGAAATAACTGTTTAGCTCATTCCTCTGCCGGCTGTGACGTATGTGTGAGGGTGAATAGGTTAAATAGAGCCAAACTCTGTAAGTATTTGTGTTTCAAGAGCAAGATTTCCAGCTCACACACTACTGCACAAGTTTTATATTATTATTATTAATCAATTAATCATCCATAACAAATTACAATTGATGAGTATCTTAATTTATTTTATTAAATTAACTTGTCTCTCTCAATTGGCGGATATGAGGGCGCTGTAAACGTTTTCTCACTTCCGCAACATTAAAGACAAACATTTACCATCACTAAATATTTCTGTAGGTGAAAAACTTACTAAAGGAGAAGATAAATCCATCTTTTAATCTATATTTAGCAAGCCCCCATCTACCCACCACTTTCTTCTCCAAAATGAAGTTATCAATATGTGTAGAAGGTCAGTAAATTAACAATAAATTTATTAAATCAACAATCAGATAAACATATAACAAATGCAATGAAAAAGATTACTTGATATCAATATTTCCACGAAACCATTTTCGAATAATTTTTAACTGATACAGATTTATATCCTAAACGATAATTCAACAGATTAGATTCAATACAAATAAGAGGATAGTTCTTATCAGAGAACAGAACTGGAGTTATTAGAGATGAGTGATAATAGTTACTATGTAACCTTGTCTAGGCAATGCCACAATAGTCTTTTCCTGTGTTTTCATAACAAAGTCACAAGTTTATTGTTCACGTTATTACTTTCAATTCCATATTTCTCCCTTCTCACGTTGTAGAACATTGATTAGCTGCTACTCTCTCGAGGCCATCTGGTGATCCGCAATATTAGCTTCCTCAAGAAGAACAACAATTGTAGCAATTTCCAGCAATTTCCTTGTACCAGGAATTGCTCTATGTAGTCAGCATACTTTGTCACCATACATCAATGAAGTGCACTGTATTCCTTACACTTATACTCTATACCAGACACTTCTCACGTCTACCATGGTTGTAGTAGTTTATAATCAGTATACCAGGAAAAGCTGCTTACTCCCTCTAACATATAATCAAGGAACAAATGCTAAGTTTCCAGTTTATTCATCTTTAACTCCATTCTCTATTACATTCAAGGTTCAACTTACAGTTTTCTGCAACAGTATTTATTAGCCTGATACACGTACACAGCATAATAAATACAGCATATCAATTTTATGAGCGCATTCACTAGAAACAAATGTCAAGTGTTTAGCATAGTATATACGAGCATATTAATTAAAAAAATTGTAGAGATATTACATAGTGTACACTACGTAAAACACAAATATAATATACAATAGCAAAATGCACGAAATATTTCTAAGTCCATTCTCTCTCAATCAGTCATTTAGCACAACATTAAGCTAATGGTCACTTTTCATGACCGGACTTCTTGCCACTCCAAATTCAAAGTGATTAGACAATAGAATTCTCTACAACATGTAATTTTTTTTATCTCAGCCCATTGGCTGGTCTCGTTCCCGTAATTCTTAACCATTCGATAATAAAAACTACTCATTCAGTTGGAACTTGTTTGGATGGAATCAGCAATTTCTATCATATTCTCAACTCGTGTTGTTTACTCCAACTCTTACACTTACAAAAATACCATCATAAGGAGTGCTCAAGGTCGGTCACTTCGACAATTTAACAATTAAGTCTAGAAATAGAGATAGGCAGATTTACTCCGCCACACACTGGAAAATAAAATTACTTTATTTTGCCTCAAGAGCAGTATAATTAACTGATCAGAGCAGCTACAACTCAAGTATTCAAACATATTCGGTATGAAACAGCACACCTTGCCAATTAAATATGGGTAATTTTAAGATCTCAGGTAATTGTTCCACATGTCTCCAGTTTTCGTCAAATTTCGTCACTCAGTACATGAAAACTTTAAATCTAGAAGTCGTGCAAATGAGCTGACCCAGCAAAATAGTGGTCACCTGACCAGTTTTACATTCTATAAGTGCTTCCATGAATCCTAAGAATGTGTCAATGCTAAGCTATCGCATCTCACCACAACGTTATTTAAGTACAAAAAGGTCATGGCTGTTGATGGTGGCCTCATTGTATAACTGTTGACTAAGGTCAGAAGAAGGGGAAAGATTGTGCTACTACATAAACTCAATCTCTTGCTGAAACTAAAATAAAATTTCCACTTTGAATTGTAGGTGTTAAGTGTTCATTGTTTCATACCAGCATTCAATTCCAACAACAATCTTTCATTGATATCAATCAGACTTCGACATGTTTATTGGACCAGCATTTTATTATGCAAGTATGTTACATTGAGTGAATTCACTGTTTAACTATGTTTCTTTTACCAGTCTTTTATTAAGCAGTGTGTTTCAGTGAGTGAATTCTCAGTTTAACTGTGTCTTGTACCAGTCTTTTATAAGCAGTGTGTTTCAGTGAGTGAATTCACTGTTTAACTGTGTCTTGTACCAGTCTTTCATAAGCAGTGTATTTCAGAGTGAATTCACTGTTTAACTGTCTTGTGCCAGTCTTTTATAAGCAGTGTATTTCAGTGAGTGAATTCACTCATTCATTTAACTATGTTTCTTTTACCAGTCTTTTATTAAGCAGTGTGTTTCAGTGAGTGAATTCTCTGTTTAACTGTCTTGTACCAGTCTTTTATTAAGCAGTGTGTTTCAGTGAGTGAATTCTCTGTTTAAACTGTGTCTTGTACCAGTATTTTATAAGCAGTGTATTTCAGTGAGTGAATTCACTGTTTAACTGTCTTGTACCAGTCTTTTATTAAGCAGTGTGTTTCAGTGAGTGAATTCTCTGTTTAACTATGTGTCTTGTACGAGCCTTTTATTAAACAAATATACTTCATTGAGTGAGTTCACCGTTTTAACTGTTTCCTGCACCGGCCACCTAATTAAACACAAATAATTATTGTTCGTCTGTTTTTGTTGTACTGACTTTTAATTAAATATGTCATTGAATCCCTCCTTCACTATTTTTTCGTAAAGCCCTTTTCTTTATATACACTTAATTAAGCACAAAATATGTTTCATTAATAGAAATTACTGTTCATAACTGTTTGCTATTTAGGCTTTTATTTAAGCAAATTTGTTCATTGATAAAAATCGCTCTTTATTTGTGTTCGATGTACTGGTCTTTAAGCAAATCAAATACTTGTTAGTGACAACAGATAAGCAACACTTAATATATTAAATAAAACAAACACATTTCAGTAATTAAAATGAATATTTTGGCTATTTACGTATGATTTAAATTAATGTGAACACGTTTTTAGTTAAAAAAATTACTATTTATTTTTCTGTTCCATTAATTAATACAAAAGGAAGAAGACAAGATAGTAACAATATCAATGAACGTTTGACTAGATTGCTAGATCTAAATTAAACAGAATACATTTACTGATACAAAAGCCCTGTTTATTTATAAGTGTTATTGAGTCGTTAATGAAAAAGACACTTAAAATTGGAACTATTCAGACGTATATTTTTAGACCTTTAATTTTAAGAAAATAGTTAATTTCCTATAATAAAAATCCCCCCCCCCCTTAAAAAAAATTAAAAAATTACAATTGAAAAGTTTATTGGACCGTTGGGCCTTTAATTGCAGTAAATACAATTTTTTCACAAATATTATAAAGTATTCCTGCAGTAATGTCTAAACTTAAAGGGATCGCTTTATGTTCAAGTGTATAGTACTTGTTGACCTCAGTTTGCCTGGTACTCCGAACAGACTAGAAGTTGTTAGAAACACAAATTTTCCAGAACTGATGCTCAGGGTTTCTATTTATAGACCAGGCTTGATTAGATCAGGGTTGGTAAATACTCTAAGAGGACATATGTAAGCTCTGCTTTGTGAATTAAAAAAAACACATTGCTTGTCTCACTTTTACCTTTCACATAGGTATTTAAACCTGTGAGTCCTGGTAAGTGTTCTGCATCTTGGGTCAAAAATAAGTATTTTATATTCTTTATAACATTTCTTTCTTTCCGAGGCCTATGCCAAACTTAGTATTTATTATTAGAGCAATTGACTAGACACTTAGAGTCAGTCTGCAATTGCTAGTGTTTCAGGGTTTTTGTTTCATCTTGATCTTTGATTTCAACCTGGGACTTGGAATCTATTCCTGATGAGATGTCATGTCCTACTGAGTCTACCAGTGTGTGTACGTCACTCCAGCCCATGAGATAAGTTGTGATCAAAAGTGACTACAGTGTTGCTTGAATTTACTCTATGGGGCATTATGATGAAACTATTACTATATATTACTTATTTTCTAAATCTTGTTAATTTTTCTTTTATTAAAATTCTTGTTATTGCTTTTTAATCTCACGTATTTGTTAGTGAAAAGTAATTCCTATCATTTGTATAGTAGTCTGAAGTGATAATCTAATGCATAGGATATTGCTGGTAACGTTATAGCGAAAAAGATTTACCTACCACCCCTAGCACATAAAAATAAAAATTAAAAAAAAAATTTTTAAAAAGCATTATTACTGATAAATTAAATTAGGAGAATACAGTTTATTTCGGATTTTTTCATTTAAAAAAAAAAAACACCCAAGCTAATCGTTCCACAAGAAAAATCGTTTTATTTTGTACAACATAAACTTTGCAATTAAAGAACAAATACGGAAGTAAGTCATAATCCCCAAATTCCCTAAACCTCGTTACAAAAGTGTCACGTGACTAGTGGTGTCAACGGGTACTGACACTGGAGGCTCGATTTAGCACACTTCCCTCCACCCTCCTGTCACCCCGTTCGTAAATGGCGGCCTGCTAAATCATGCCGACCGTGGCAGCCACTGTACCTAGATCTAATTATGGATGACATGATCACAGTAGCTCGCGCCGTTTCCTGTGCTCGTTAACACGTGTAGCCTGTTAATATAATAAGACTTCTGTAAATAAATTTGTCACTATTTTAACGTCAATAAATTAAATAATAACATTGCAATGTTTTTAATATAGAGAAGACATCGTCTGTGTGGAGTCACGCCAAGCGATTTTTTTAGTGACAGGACGAAATGCAATATGTGCGATGAAATTCTGTCGGCGAAGGGCAATTGAACTCGATGCCCTATTGTTAAATACGTTATTGTTGTTGACATTTTATTTAGTTTTAGTTCACGTTAAAAGTAAAAGTTTGTGTTGTACAAATAAAAATCATAACCAATAGTAAGTCACTAGATTCATACCATTGGCTACTGTGTGAAATAGAGTGCATAACTTAATGGTTAAGTAAGTAGCTTTGTGTAGAGATCACGAGTTGCGATGGAGATTATACTAATTTTTAAGTGGGTACCAGGGCAGCTTTTTAGAAAAAATTGACAGCCCTACACGTGACTGTGGCAAATTGTATACACAGTTTACTAAAGTTAGATATGCATGCAGTACCAACCACACTGGTGTAAATAATTGTCGTTAATGCTAGTATAGTGGGATTATATACAGTTTACTAAAGTTAGATATGCATGCAGTACCAACCACTCTGGTGTAAATAATTGTCGTTAATGCTAGTATAGTGGGATTATATACAGTTTACTAAAGTTAGATATGCATGCAGTACCAACCACTCTGGTGTAAATAATTGTCGTTAATGCTAGTATAGTGGGATTGGTATGATGTTGACGTAACACCTCTACCATAGACGTGAGTGTTATAAACCATGCTACCGTGATACGAAAATTTTGCATTGATGGTAACACTGTACCATAGACTGGAGTATAAGTTTTTTTGTAATCGCTGCCATGATGCAAGTGTTACGAGTTGACTGTAACACGGTGCCATAGACTAGAATTCGAGTTCTATTTTTAAATACACCCATGTAAGAGTCCGTCCACCAAATAAAATAGAACAGTCCACAAAGGGTGACGTTAGAGGTCACAGGTTGGTGATTTAGGTTTCAACTAGTGACAAGATCCTCCATAACTCTTCTTTTTCTTTTTTTTTTTCGAAATAAAAAACTAAAAAAAATATTTTTAATAATTGAAAACTTGCGAGCACAGCGACAAAACAAATTTAAAATCTATATAACATCTACGCTATTCTCTCCACACACACTCACACACAAATAAATAAAGCTCAGGTCATGAGCATATCTCAATAATTACATGTAATTAAAAAGAAATACTCCATCAGTTTATACGGAATCTGTTTTATTTCAGCAATAGGCCACGGTGAAAAAAAGAAGAAAACTAGTAAATTTTTTTTTAAAAATAAAAATTAGTTGGTGTTCATCACTTCCCGGCACAGGACGATTTATAACACTGAGAACAGTGCACTTAATGACACGTACAGATTTGGCGACCTCTTGACCTTGGCTAGAAAAGGGAGACCACGCATCACTCAGCCCTGGTCGATTCGCTGACCTTTCTACTATAGCCGCCGCTCCAATTACAAAATCCCCACCTCCGAAACATTAGCGTCGCTCAAGGCCAGTCTGGGTTTTCTAGCCATCAGAGCTTGATAAGCTAACGATGCTTATCAGAGCTTTAAATTCGAATAAAGCAGTCTACGAAAGACAACACAACACTCTCTGCGGGGGTATTGTATCTAGCAACAAAATCTAGCTGTTTATTCATAAATATATTTTACATTTATTTTCTTCGTTCCAAGGAGCCAAAAATCTTTTTTCCGCGGTTCACTGGCGTCGGCTACAACCTTCTAAAGGCTACTGTACTCTCGGTCGTTGTGTCCGCCTCCGATTTAAAGCGCTACTATGGTAACAAGGATAAAAAGTCAGACTCAATTTCTGCTACTGGCCATTTGAAACAATCGGAATGGAAGCGTCTGCCAGGTTCACGCCAAGAAACTACAGCTATTGATGCTTGTCAGAGGAAAACTAGTCTGCCAGATTTTGCATAACCTCTTCCAACTCGTCACTATTTGCCACCCACGGCATAAAATATCACGTGCTTTGCCGAAGACAATCAGTAATTGCAATTTGTAATGACACGACTAAATATATACTGCCTGTCTATCTAATTAACTATCTATCTATCTATCTATCTATCTATCTATCTATCTATCTATCTATCTATCTATCTATCTATCTATCTATCTATCTATCTATCTATCTTTCAAGCTCCATTGAATGACCAGAATATAAAATTCTTGCACATGGAACTAAAGACAATGAAGACTCTTCCTCTTTTTTTGTCTTAGATATTCCCCCCCCCCCAAACAAAATAAATAAATAAAATTAAAATTAAATTTAAATATACACATCATCTTCTAATAATTAATAATACAATAACATCAACTCAGAAGAGGCTTAGGCGGCGCCCGCCTCAAAGTGTGTTCTTAGGTTGCACCAGAAACAAAAACAACCAACTCAAGTGGAATGAAAATCTTTGCGTAACATTACTGAACGATTGCAATAGCAACTTCACAATAAAGACTCGTGACATCATCATTATAAAAATAAATGGCGTGTATAATCGAATGGATTGGATGGAGAGATGTAAAGATTTACTGATTTATAGTAATTTATCACCGTACTTTGTGACCTTTACATGATGTAATAAAAATATATTATTTGTATCTTCTCGTGCTACTTGAAAGAATTAGCATTACAGCTTTCGTTTGGTTGCTTTTTTTTTTCAAACCCAATTTTTTATGAAACATGGATAGGCCTACGATATAACGTGTTTAACCACAGTACCACAAAGTGGTGTATCTTTTCTTCTTCTTTTTTTTAACCAGCAGCACTCTGTAACGGATTTATCTCCCTTTGGCAAGGGCAGTTAATCAGCTATGTGGCGCTGCGAGTTAAGAGAAGCTCTAATTTCCAAAGAATCCGAGGGGAAGAAATTCCGCCTTGCTGCCTATTCTTATAGCAGTTATACTGACACCTGCGCTGCACCACCGTACGATCAACAACTCACATCAGCGGGTTACCCCTGCAGCTGTCTGTGGTGGTGATGGTGGGTGGGAGGGTGGGGCAAAAGAACAAAAGATCAAAACCCTCAAAAGGGCAAACGATGGCATAGAGATAAAGCACAAGTCCCGGGGTTCGATTCCTTCTCGGAAGGAGAAAAACGTATTGCCGATGGCGCAAAGGTGGTGATGGATTCAGTGTTCATGTCTTCGGATGGGCCGAAAAAGAGAGGAGGTCCCGTGTGCTTCAGATCGCACACACTAAGGATCCCTTTGGCATTTAAGTGAAAATCGAAACGCTCAGGCCGTTGGCCGCTGCCTTTGGGCACACTTGCATAAATAGTCCACTCATAAACCCGTTCATACTTTTGCTCTTCTTCCCATGGGTGGTGGACCTCTCTTATCCAGAACTTAAATCTTTACGCCCATCTTGAGGGGGGAGGATAAAAATTGAAACGAACTTTAACGGGAAAGTAGTAGCAAAACCTCTAAAAGGAAGAATATGTTCTGTACACCAAGAACGTATATAAAAAAAAAACATGATGGACTAGAATATGGTCATATACAACAAGTACGTATAAAAACATGATCGACTAGAATACGGTCATATACAACAAGTACGTATAAAAACATGATCGACTAGAATACGGTCATATACAACAAGTACGTATAAAAACATGATCGACTAGAATACGGTCATATACAACAAGTACGTATAAAAACATGATCGACTAGAATATGGTCATATACAACAAGTACGTATAAAAACATGATCGACTAGAATACGGTCATATACAACAAGTACGTATAAAAACATGATCGACTAGAATACGGTCATATACAACAAGTACGTATAAAAACATGATCGACTAGAATATGGTCATATACAACAAGTACGTATAAAAACATGATCGACTAGAATATGGTCATATACAACAAGTACGTATAAAAACATGATCGACTAGAATATGGTCATATACAACAAGTACGTATAAAAACATGATCCACTAGAATATGGTCATATACAACAAGGTCATATAGTATGAATGCATGCTTTTGGTTTTATTTTCTAAAGTGACAACTAAGCCAACCAATTTGTCTAGTATCATCGGAACAGACGTAATTGATTATACCACCACTACCTCCATAACACTCAATCAAGCATAAAAACAGACACATCACACACCTAGTTTTAATTTCTAATAGAACTATTTTTCTTCCTCCCCCTCTTGAATCTAATCAAATCCCAGACCACACTTTAAACAATGCTTGTAAAGGACAACCTAGGAACAATGCGTTCTTTGTAAACTTTCGAAATCTGTCAAACGCTCAGCCAGTACTTCTGACTGAAAGCAGTGAGCCAGCTAGAGAACGCCTGAGTGGTACGGTAGCCGTAACCTAGAGGCAGACCATGAAACTTTAGCTGGGGCAAGGCTTAGAGCACCTTTAAGAGCGGTATCTTTGTCGGACTTTCTTTTTTTATGAGACAGATGGGGAAGCTCAATGTTAAGAATTTCCCTCCGAGTTCACAGTGAACAGTGCTCCTGTAATTGGCTGCTCCGTACCCGCGGGGCTCTGACTCTTGAAACCTCAGGAATATAGAAGAGTTACCTGCACTTAGGTGTCTTGTTCTGACGGCGCGCGCGTACTCGCTCGCGCTGGGTCTTGGGTGTGTGTGTGTGTGTGATTGATGCGCGTGGATATCAGAAACAAGTCCTTCCTCTTACGGTCGATCTATATAACCTTAATCCTATCTCCGTAACCTTCTCTCCATTTGTGCATACCTTCACCAGCCCCGCCCGACTTTCTAAACCGCCACCTGACATCCTCCTCCCCCCTTCCTTCCTCTCAACATCATCCAAACTAACCTCATGATTTTGCTCGGCGCCCTTTTTCGTACGCATACGCGGTAAAAGCATTCCTGTTTTGCTCTTTCTCTCTCTTTCTAGGCTAAGTTAGTAACTCTATGAGGAAAAATGGCGCAGATTAGGGTAGGGGGTATCAGAAAGAGTTGAAGAACTGGGCGGCAACTCTCAATAAAGGTCTTCTTACACTCTATAAAGGTCTTTTCACACAGCTGTTTTTTCTGTCTGTCTGTCTCTGTCTGTCTGTCTGTCTGTCTCTCTCTCTGTATCTCTTCTCCACTACCTCCCACTGTTCTTCGTTCTCCAGCAGTGTTTGTTGATAGTGACTGTCAGTTATAATGCATTTCCGCAAAAATCCAGAGAAAATAAAAAATTGTAATGGGAGCTAAGTCCGATTCCGTGTAAACAGCGAAAGGTATATTTTAGAAACAAAACTCACCTCCAGTGACATCATCTAAACTTATCAAACTTCTTTGGGATTGCAGTAAAATAATAAATATATGCCTGCTTGCACGTGTGTGTGAGTGAGTGAGTGAGAGTACATATGGATGATTGTATTAGTCCATTTTCCATCAAATTTTCTAATTTGATAAACAATGGCAAGAGTTCAAGGTTGAGAAAAACGCTTGAAGAGTCTAAAATAATGGAAAAGAAAGAAGAAAAAAATCTCCATTGAAGATATTTTGCTATTAAAATTTCGCAACCTGAAAGCCACTGGTCTGACCTTTCTAACTTTATCTTCGTTGATTTCTCAGATGGGTGGTATTCAGTAAACGTACTCAATGCAACCGATTTATCATGAAACGTACCATCGTTTATGGATCTAAAACAATCAAAAGTATATTCTTGACCAACTTAGACATCCGTACAGCCCGAGGAAAAGAAGGTCCTTGACCTTGTGTGAGAAACATTTTGGACTTTGTTCATTAATGGCAGATTAACTGATGAGGCTCTGAATCTTTTGTTATGGGGGTTCTCTTTGTTTGTTTGGTTGTTTGTTTTTTTGTTGTTTATTTGGCCTGTCTCAGAGAGAATGTCTGAAGTAAAAATATGAGAATCAGAGAAGAAAATTCTAAAGTGGGAGAAATAGATTAAAAGTGAGCTGATACGCGTAAACTGTCATTCGATGAGTTTGCTCCCATCGAAAGCTAGAAGTTTTATCTTCATCGTATACGTTTATTAGTAGGTCAAAGTTCATTACCATAGTATATATTATATACTAGATATATTATATATTAGAAAGAAAGGGGGAGGAACCACACACCAATGAAATGTATAATTAGTTTTTTTTTTAATTGAAGACAACTCCACCCATTCATTATCTGTAGATTTTTTTTAATTAATTAAAGCAATCCGTAATTATTTTTAAATGATTATTTTTTTTCTTTTATCGCTGTATGGAGCCTCACATTTTTGTTGCATTAAAGCCGTTCTGATTTTTGTATACTCATATTCTTGAAATAAGGATCAATGTTGAAGAAGCGTGCTGTACGCATGTACGCATGCGTACCTACATAATTTAATAACGTAATTTAATAACGTAACAGAGTGTATTAGCTGTGATAATGTAGGCAGAATTAAGACGTCGTCTTTTTTTTTCGGTTTTTTTTTTTACCCGATTATATCTAAGTCGTAATAGATGGTTATATTTTGAGTGGAGCATAAGGAGTTCTACTAGATAACGTACATTCACAGTTTAGAGGAAATGATTTAATTCATGAAGACAGTATATTACTAGGTTTAGAAAACTTAAAACATGTGACTAGATTCTTTGCCAACAAATGTAGAATTAATTTAAATGCACTTGTTTCGTGAATTCTATTTTTTCCAGTGAGATACAAGTGAAAAAGGAGCGTGCTAATAGAAGGCTTTTGACAAAACTGATAGAGGTAAAACATAGAATATTCTATTAGTCTTCTCTTTTATTTTGTACTACTGATAGAGGTAAAACACAAAATATTCTATTAGTCTTCTCTTTTATTTTGTACTACTGATAGAGGTAAAACACAAAATATTCTATTAGTCTTCTCTTTTATTTTGTACTACTTAGTCGATTTAAGCCCAGCAGAACAACAACAATCATCAATGTCGCTGTTTCAAGTGATAGAAACACTAAAACAAAACAAAAAAAGAGAAATAAATTTTAAACTACAAGAATCTCAGCTTAGAAATCCAGAGACTGGGGAATGTAAAAGCAGAGGTGATACCTGGTGTAGTGATAAGATTGTTGGGAACATATGATCTGAGTTCGTAGGTCAATAGGTATTTACAACTGTGAGAGACACCTCCTTAATTATGAGAATATTATTATCTCTCTACCTATGATAATTGCACCTCTCAATTGCAGACAATGGATAGAAGGAGTAGTCTCCCTTTACCCCTAGCAGAGTTATCCTTTAGTATTCTAAATAAACATCACAGAATAGCTCTGACCTGGCATGTATCCAAAAAGTAGTGGACACCCCCGTCCAAAGGCCTATGTCCATCTTATTAATTATTATTTTACCCTATTACCCCAATCATCACACAGGGTCGAGAGTGTTCATAAATAAAGAAATAGAATTTATTGACAATATAAAAATCACACTTCACTAAGCAATTCAACATTTGATCAAATACAAATAATGATATACACAAGATATACACACTGAAACAAAAATATATATTTAAATCAATATAGTTGTAAGTCTAATAGTTTGGTCATCAATTATAATTGATAATTATCTATAGCTGGTTCTCTCACAGCTTAAAATTATCTATACACTTCATTCATGTTGTTCATCAGTCAAATGGCATATAGATGAACACAATACAATTTGACATCACAGAAGTAAAGAGAGCTTTGGCAGTTTGTTTATAAACATCACGTGACCTTAAGTTGAGGAATCTTGTCCTTTCACTAGCAGTGTGAGATGTCAGAGGTGAAGTATTATGCAGTTCGCTGCTCATCGCAGACTCACTTCTCCGTCAAAATGGAACACGGTAAAATCAAATCATCAGATGTTAGAACATGAGGAGTCACAGGAAAGGATTCACAGGAGAACCAAAGAACCAAAAGAATGTCTGGAAGCATACGGGAGTGCTGCCAATGGACTCTGAAAACAACAGGAACTCTAGCTGGACAGATATTAACTGTCTCTCTCTCTCTTTCACAGCTCAACAATCTTTATTTTACGATTACGGAATACAGTTATTTAGTTCACCACAAGTGAACAATAAATTCAAGCTATGTGCCCTCTTACAAATTATATACTCTTTCAAATACAGTCATGTAGAATTCAAAGAAATAATATCTACAGACCAAAATTGAAACAGAAAAATCTCTAAGTCATAATGCTATATTTTACAGATCAAAATTATGATATAAAAAGTTCTGAACAATAAAACGATACTTTACTGATATCTAAATTTGTTTGCTACAAAGTTTCAAACAGTGGGCTACGTACATTCTTACAACACAATAGCACTGAGTTGAACCACACCATGCTTGTTACTGAACAAAACAAATACTAAATGATCTCAGATTTATAAATATCATATAAAATTATACATTAATAAAGTACATTTCTATTCAGCTGTAAAAAAGCATGAAAATTGCAAAGTTTAGAATTTACAACTCTCTGTTCTATTCATAATACGGCATTAATCACGTGACTCCCAAATAGAGATCGGAGAGAAAATGTCTGTATGGGTTCCTCACTCAGTGGCAGGTAAGGGATATTTTTTCGCAACTTGGCTCCCTCCCCATTCGCCTAACTACCTTAGTTATAGATGGATAGTATATAGCCATTGGTCAATTATGACGCATTGCTCAGTCTACTTGTTGATTAGAACCATTTAGCGCAGAGGCCGGCAAACATTTAAGAGCGCAGGCTGGATAAAACTGTTGGAACAGTTCGCAGGCCGGATAGACGAATAAAGGTCACAAAGTCCAGAAATTCAGAATATAAAATGAGAAAATAAGTGATATTAAAAGTTGTATTTTACTTTCAAAAAATAACTCAGTTTCAACGAAAAGTTAATAATATGGACAGTGGCTGCTTACAATGATTACAGTGATTCAATGACAGTGTAACATTCCAGCATTTGTTTAAAGACACTGTCTCAGCATGAGGATTTAAAGTGTTAATTTTAATGACACACCTATGCTGATGACAGAATGGTTGCCAGACTCACCCTTCAATCTCCTCAAATTAATTCTCTCGATTTAGACATTAATTATAGTGACAGATGAATCTGTGTAATAGTGCGTGAATTGGGCACGTTATCCTAATAATGACTAATTATGCATGCAAATCATTCACTCTGACTTCGCCCCCAGAGGGCCTGCAAATCGACATCGGAAAAATCAACGATGTTTCAATGGAAAAGGGATATAAGTATCTTGGGATACTACAGCATCAAGAAAATATGCAGAGAGAGTGAAGTCCAAAGTGAATATGAAAAACGTGTTAGACAAGTCCTCTTAAGAAACTATGTGCTCACTACAACATAGGTTTAGAACTCTTAAGAAACTATGTGCTCACTACAACATAGGTTTAGAACTCTTAAGAAACTATGTGCTCACTACAACATAGGTTTAGAACTCTTAAGAAACTATGTGCTCACTACAACATAGGTTTAGAACTCTTAAGAAACTAAGTGCTCACTACAACATAGGTTTAGAACTCTTAAGAAACTATGTGCTCACTACAACATAGGTTTAGAACTCTTAAGAAACTATGTGCTCACTACAACATAGGTTTAGAACTCTTAAGAAACTAAGTGCTCATTTTTACAACATAGGTTTAGAACTCTTAAGAAACTATGTGCTCCTCAACAACAATTATTAGAAGTCTTAAGAAACTAAGTGCTCCTCAACAACAATTATTAGAAGTCTTCAGAAACTAAGTGCTCCTCAACAACATAAAGCTAGAACTCTTAAGAAACTAAGTGCTCCTCAACAACATAAAACTAGAACTCTTAAGAAACTAAGTGTTCCTCAACAACATAAGCAAAGCTGCTGCTAATTAAAACAGAAACCAATGCAACATCAGCATTCAATAAGCTTCACAGATATTTATCAACAATACACGTATTTATAGCGTCGATGATAAGAAGGATGGGGCGTGAGACTGACGCGAGACTCGAATGGATTGAGTAAACACGGCAAAGCACAATAATAGGACTTTGAGAGGGTTTGGTTTTCTAAGAAGCAGTGGAGTAACTTCAAGTACTCCCCCCCCCCCCCCGCCCCATCGCGGCAAAAAATCTAAAGTAACCCCACCCAATTCTTTCTCAGTCTCTCTCTCTCTCTCTCTCACACACACACACACACACACACATACACATCCTTATACTTATACAACTGCTTACAACTGCTAAAGAAGTAATCGTTACTAAAGTTATGTTAATATATTAGGTTCAGTGGCGTTGATAAGATGTGTAAAGGATCCGAATGTCATGATTCGCTATTTTAAAAAAAATCCTGAATTAAAAGTCTACTCACATTAAAACTAGCACCGTGATCAATTCATCTTAAAATGAACGGGCTAAGATACTTTGTTGGTTTTGTCTGGTTTTGTCTGGTTTTGCTCTAAGTTATCTCATTACAAGATTCCTAAATGAACGGGCTAAGATAGTTTGTTGGTTTTATCTGGTTTTGCTCTAAGTTATCTCACTACAGGATCAAATACGGGCAATAATTCTACATGGGATAGAAAGTTTCCATTGTAGCAATCATTTATTATATCTCTATGACCCCTAAATGGTTAAGAATGGATCACTATATTCAGCACTATTTTTATGAACCGTTTCAATACAACTCAGGGCAAAAAATTTCTCCTTTCCTATAGGTAATTCAACATTTTTGTCCAAGTTGCCATGTCTTTTCCACTGTTCAAACGTCATGCATGAGACATTGTGGACATCAGATTTTATGTCATCTTTAATTTCTTTGCTAAAATTTCACCAATCACAAACTACGTTAGATCAAACAGGATGGTATTTTGAATTATTTTGGTCGGCGCAAAACTCCAGCATGGTTCACAATGCACAGAGTATAGTTTAGAAGAATAGCACAACCAAGAAACGGTAAAATACAAGAAATAGTAAGTCATGTTTTGTTAGCAGAATAGCACAACCAAGAAACGGTAAAATACAAGAAATAGTAAGTCCTGTTTTGTTCGTGTAGTAATTGGTAGGGAAAGATCCTGTTGATGGATGTTTTTCGTCCTTCTGGCCTGCATTAGCCGTTAGCCATGTTTGACAACAAACATTTTAAAGTCATTGACATATGTCACCAACAAGAGTTGGATATTCGCTTGGATATTTTTCTTGCAGACTCATGTTTAGTAGAGGGCTGCTGTTATCAAAGGTCACTGGAATGTCACGGTTGTCTGAAGTGACAAGATGTTGAGGATCACGTTTAGTTCTCGTACAGAAATAATTAAATTCACGAGAATTGCTTAGTATCGGCACTTTTACTTTGTAATCCGTGAATAAGAGCACTCGTTTGGGGATATTAATTTCTTATCTTTTTAAATGATCTAGTGAAATTCTTCATGGACAAGCATCGGCGCTTCTACGAAAACTATTCTTAACGAAGTTGTGAAGTTCTTGTAATTGCCTCTCTCCTGTCGTCTTCGTTCTCCTCTTATACTAGGCACTATTACTGATTGAAGAAAAAAGTTATTAAAAACGATTATACTTTAACTTTGTAACGGATTTTCTTTTCCATTAAAGACTTTTACAAGTACAAAGTGATTTAGAGATGGTTCATAACTGAATGGTGCATATATCTAAACTGAACCCTGATCATCTCACAAAAAAATTCAGATTAACTATAATGTGTTTTCCTTCAGCCACCAGGATTTAAACCTTTGTTGACAGCTCTGTGTATTTTGGACCTTGGCAGAGGTTGGAGACTGAAGGGAAAATGGGAAAGAGATAGTTCTGCCCGCCCGCTGCTGCCCGCGTGCAACGTGTGTGTGTGTGTGTGTGTGTGTGTGTGTGTGTGTGTGTGTGTGTGTGTGTGTGTGTGTGTGTGTGCGTATGTTTACGTATATGGTCTGTGTCTGTTGGTTAAGTTCTTTAGTTCGTGGGGTTAAAGACAATGGCAAGACCAGGTGAATATGCAGCTGTGGGACTCCATATAACAATAAATATAATTCAAGTAGCTTCCCAGCATAGTAACAGGCACATGATATCTCAAGAATTAAAATCAATCGATATGACAGCAACGTAAATGCTTTAATTCACACACACACACACACACACACACACACACACACACACACACACACACACACACACACACACACACACACACACACACAGACATACTGCATTGTTGATTATTTGGAAATGTGATATGACTGCTCTCTTTGCATGACAACTGAAGTTGTTTAACGATAGAGAATTCTTGGATTGTAAGGTTAACTAGTTTGACGATAGAGAATTCTTGGATTGTGTAAGGTTAGCTAGTTTAACGATAGAGAATTCTTGGATTGTAAGGTTAGCTAGTTTGACGATAGGGAATTCTTGGATTGTAAGGTTAGCTAGTTTGCTAATACTTATTGATTTGATTAGACAGTGATAATAGAATTTATATTGAAGTTATCATTGACTTTTGGAGTAGTGATATTGTAATTATAATTCTGTCTGTTACCATTGCAGTTTAGATATCAGGATATAATTATGCTAGACTTCAAAGAAATGTTATCTATTATCTACCTGGACTTTTGGTTCTGGACTCCAATTCCTGAACTGGAGATTACAGTCTGCTAACAGCGTAGTCCTAGGTGAAGGAGGAAACACCCAAGGACATTTTTATCGCTGGAAAGGAGGGTGGAGTGAGACTGTGAATCGAATCCCACAGTAGAATACCGCGTGATAGCGTCATTGACATTATAATGCCGTGTGATAGCGTCATTGACATTATAATGCTACGTGATAGCGTCATTGCCGAGTGTACAACCGTCATCGAAATGTAAGCTGAGTTAAATACTCATAACCACTTTCATAAAAACAATCGCTTCTTTTTCATTACAAACTTTATTAGGGATATCAGAGGGTGGCAACGCGTATTCATTTCGAATCCATTGTGATTTTAGCTATTATTTGTTATTTCTAGTATTAAATTGTTACTTTTTTCCATATCTTAATTAATGATTGTGAACAATCTTTAATTGAGATCGGTTGGCGGGGGTGGGTGGGGGAGGTAGGTGTGTATGGAATGAAGGTGTGCAAATTAATTAAGAGGAGAAGGTAACCTTCGTGGATCCCAGTGGCAATGTTTATTAGTCTGCTAGCCTCTCTTAAGTTGATTAATTACCCAATTAATTATTACAACAGGAGTTAATGTAGTGTGTGATATGAGGAGTAGGCTGGGCTGTTAATGGTAAAAAAGTAACCATCTAAAGTAATGACCCGAGTAATTAATACTCTAATAGGGTCGTATGTAGCCCCCCATATGTAACACTGACAAGTTTTTGGTCAGCAAACTGGCGTCGATTAGCGTCTTAATATTTAACATACACACACACACACATGCGCGCGCGCGCGCGCGCGCACGCTCTCTCTCTCTCTCTCTCTTTCTCTCTCTCTCTCAAGAGAGTCAGTTTGTCAGCAGCTGTCAACTCTTGGCGAACACACTGCGAAAACTTGACTGGAATATGTGTAAATATTTCAAATTTCAAGTATAATTTTCTTTTTCTTTCTTTTTTTTAATTTTATTTTGTTGGAAGTTGTAAATAGTGGGCTCCTTCTGTTGAGAGGCCACAAACAATGCAGAGACAATAGTTCCACCATTTTTTAGGTGAGTTTTACACCTTACGAAAAAGTAGTCATACGTAAAAGAGAATAGATAACATTTTGAGGTGAGTTTTGCACCTTACGAAAAAGTAATCATACGTAAAAGAGAATAGATGACTTTTCGAATGGGAGGCGCTATAAAATAACATTTTGAACCGTGGTGTGCACTATGTATGCATTTCTAGTGACGGAAGCCGCTCTACCCAATCACTCAAGCATGACATAACAGAAAGCATTTGTATGCCTCATCTGATGTTATCACAAAGCAACACATACCTGGTTTTGTGTTAATAATTTTAATAGTCGCTTTGATTATAATCTACAGCATTACCTGTAGGCCTGTAAATTATTAATAATAATGAAATAACAAAAATTAAAATAATGCACGATTTTTTTAAAATGTAGCACAATACTTTGTTTCCTTTACCTTTGGTGTATTAAGTGATTAATTCCCTTTAAATTCATGTTTGAATAAAATGATATAGCATGTCAGAATATATTAAACAAATTATGTATTTTAATATACATTTTTAGTATTCAGCGTCGTTCCTTGTATTAACGACTTCCACTGCCTGTATAATTATCGAGAGGGTTTCCGTTAAGCGATTAAGGTTGGCTGATGATGCAATAAGTTGTGCCTGTTTGTCTTTCTGCGTCACACATGTCCGCATGACGTAGTGGTAGACTAATAAAGGGAGTATGGAATAAACGAGCCGTGAGATCAAGGTGAGTAGGCCCCCTAAATTACCAGACTGTTCCCCCTTATATTAGGATCACGCAGCTGAGGGTTTAGTGAGAAGTGTGGATGTATTTTGATAACATTTCATATACACACTCAGTGGTTATCCCATCCACCAACCTTAGTGTCTGCGTATGTACGAGGGATAGTCTCTAGAATGTAATTTATCCTTTAGTCCCAGGGAGTAAAACTGATAAATTCACCCCAGTGAGCCTAGAGCCCTAGACTTTAGAGTTTAGATCCTACTAAGTTCGCGAGCACTTAGTAGCTCGCCGCAACACGTCAGGACGTTAGTGATCGACAGAGCTCTTAAGCAGTCAAACCAACCGTGTAGTAATTCACCAGATATTTAGCACGACTGACCAAGTGACCAGCCGGACCAGTCTAAGTGCGCATCAAAATCGGCCAGAAAGAATAGAGCCAGTTCTGCCGAAAAACCATGTGAGAAAACTTTCCTAGATCAGATCCAAACTGGTTACAAGGCTTAGCTGAGAAAGACAGGTTGATCTTACTACTGTACCCTGTAATGATAGCTATAATCATATGCAGTTGTGTGTATTGAAGTATTCTATTCTTTTCTTTCATTCAGTCAGGCCCCGGCTGCCATTAGCTGTTCACGACACTGCCGGCTGAAGGGACTGCCTAAAGAAGTATGCCAGCCATCGTTGTCAGCCATCAGAGAAGAAAAATACAGACATAACTTTCACAGGTCGTAAATAAATAGAATCATATCATAGCATTCATATAGCAGTGAGACTATTTCTAATAACTTGGATTTAATTGTTCAAAGACAAAAATCTTGTTTCGTGACAATTGTTTACTAGGATCGTACCATTATCTGCTGTTTGTAGCAATCAGTTTTCAATCCTTTATTTAATAAAATAATTGTTTACCAGGATCATATCATTATCTGCTATTTGTAGCAATCAGTTTTCAATCTTATATTTAATAAAAATGTTGAATAAAATGTTTTACGCTAACATATTGGTCACATAGAATCCATACTCAGACTGGTCACACAGTACACATACAGATTGGTCTCATGGAGTCCACACACAGATTCGTCTTATAGAGTCCTCAAACAGACTGGTCACACAGTACACATATAAACTGGTCTTATAGAGTTCACATACAGATTGGTCATAGAGAGTCCACACACATATTGGTCATATAGATTCGACATACAGATTGGTCATATATAGTCCACATACAGATTGTTTACATAAAGTCCACATATATATTGATCATATAGATCCACACACAGATTGGTCATAGATAGTTCACACAAAGATCGATCATATAGACTCCACACACAGAGTTTACTATGAAGCGATGATACACCTGCCGACGCATAAAACATGTCACCATTCAAAGACATGAGCTAAAATAAAATCTTGACACAATAGCAAATGATCAGTTAACAGAAATTTTACGATCAGTGGACAGAAGCATATGCATCACTGTCAGAGGAGTTCTAGACAAATTATGCTGATTAACTAAACATTTTTCTATTGTTTTATGAGAATATGGTACCATTAGCTAGGTTGCGTACCTAGGGTGCAATAGGTGTTTACGACCAATTAAGATGTAGGTCACTAGAAAGGGTGAAGGATGCAGAGGGGTAAAGGGGGATGCAAGATGGGGGAACCGCTAGCCGGATACGAGATGTCATTCGTGTTCCATGACGTGACGTGACGTTGTAAAATCGGCTAGCTGACCTAGAGACCATTCATATATACGTATTAATGACTCATGTCCGCAGACGCATATTCACCGCACCCACTTGTCCAGGGGTCAATTTCTTGCATACATTGATACCGAGCACGAGTTACGAGAGTGGTAAATATAATTGACTTCTCTGAAATATTGTATATATTATTGATAGAATGTTGTATAAAATATTCATGTGATTTGCTAAATGATTGTGTGAACTCATGTATTTCTTCTCATAGAAGCTAAGTGGTGTTAGCAATGATTGCATTTATGTAGAAATGCTGAGATGGCAAAAGAATGTGTATTCACCATGCTCATGCATTGTTAAACTATTTGTGACCAGTAAAGCTAAATAGAGAGAAAATGATTGTTAATGAATATCATTGTGAACCACTTGCTAGATGTATTGTATCTAAGAATTTATTCAATTGTAGAAGTAGAATAATTATTATTCAATTATAAATATTTTATTGAGTTTATGATTTGTAAGCTAGCGTGTAGCTAATGAGTTGTGATGAATTTGTGAAGAGTAGTCTATCGCTGTTGCCATGAAGCCCAAATTATTATTCATGTTTTTAGGCTGCTATACAAGAATGTTGTTCATTACAGCTGGTTCTGAGTCTGAAGCTATACAGGTCTCTGGATCCTCTGACAACAACATCTAGCACAAGCACACCTATTCTATGCTGAGTTGGTCCTACCTGGAAGAAAACCGCAACGTGATGTCACTTCTGTCAAGGACGCTGTGAGCTATTGCAAGTCTTCATGAGACTCTAGTTAAGTGTGCTCTCTCTAAATGAACTGATCAGTCAAATACAAACTTTATACAAATAATCGGGCAGGCGGGATAGAGGAATTCTTGAATTTTCTGCATTCGAAAATTGATATTAATGATTGTGATATTGTCATTAAATTTTACTTTGTTATCTACACCTATGTTACATAATTTATTGTAATCGTCGACTAAAAGATAGTATGGGGGCTGAGCTGGAGAAATAATACCATAATCATAACTAATAATAAAGGGGGAGATAACTTTACCAGCTTGGGCATGTCAGCTGATTTATCTATCAGTATGTCATTTGAGTAATAGCCCGAATCTTTGGCGTATTAGTGGAAAGATAGATCAGGCTGTCGCTAATATTAAAAATGAATTGATAATTAATCCACTATTGATAATTGGGAGTCTGATATAGTGACAGGGTCGTTAAACCTAACCTGACACGTGACGACCACTATAAAAAATTAAAATAATTAAATCCACTGATATTGGTCAAAATTAACACAAAACACTTCCTTTTAACTACGTTCACTAATATTGGAATTAAAGCAACAATGTCTCAATCTCAAATAAATAGGTCAAGTATTTTTCTTTGCCCTCGAAAACTGCCCAAGATATGTATCGTAAAAGAACACAACATAATCAAGTTCTAATCCACAAAGGCAAGCAAGTCTTTGCTTATACTTAATTTTATTTTTAAAGTCCGACAAATATTCTCTGCCCCTTTCCACCCCCACTCCCCCCAAAAAAAACAACATAGGGCATAAACTAAGGGAGAGAAGTTGGGAGGATAATTTCCAGCATCTCCTATAGATGAATGCATTGGACTAAACAATAAAATACAATGCTGCACAAATATGTATTAAGTCTTATGACAACGTTGATTATATATATTTCACTATATCTCTCTTTATTGGTCTTCTAAGTTACCATCATTTTTTTTAATTATCCTTTTCTCAGAATCTATCTTTACCATTCATTCTTTGCAATCCTTTCTCATCCATTTACTTCTCCCTCACCCCACCACACTTGGGGACTGTATGAGGACAAAATATTTGTTTTCGAAGCTTCTCAAAAGAATCAAAGTTTATTCTAGCCCCGCAAATCCTTTTCATAACTCGAATAACATCTCCGCTCCCAGCCTTAATCTTAATTCTAATCCGCTTTCAATACAGTTTTAATGTTTTTTGCGTATTCTCGAACGTTACATCGTGACCTACTTAACGATCAAACATACCGTAATAATACCGCACAGTCTCTGACGATAGTTTTTTCATGTACAGTCCTACATTTATATTTATGATTGAAATTTCATAAATTATTACTGAATAATCGAATGATAATAAAAAAAAACCCACAACCAACAAGTACTATATAATATATATACTTTCATACAGCTGGTTTGGTGTTTGGTTTTCTTGTTTAGAGAGAGTACAAGCGGAAGTCTCCCTTCCCCTTCCATTTTATTCTTGTCTTTCCAGTAAATGTTTGTCAGTTCCTGCTTCGCTAATCTGAAATCCTTCCTGTCAGGCATGTAACCCAGTAGGCAGAATCAACAGTCACTGACAGAAAATGCTAAACAAAACTCGGCATCATCATTATAAAAATAATTACGGATTCCAAAACAATGTGCCAGACTGGTCAATAACCCACTAGAAACAATTATAATTTCTGGGTTTTTTGGATCATTTATTTTGTTTTCTGACCGTGGTCTTTCAAAACGGGGTACGTCTTTGCTCAATTATGCTGTTGCTCTTTCTTTAATTTAAAGATTATTCGTTGGAACTGCAGTCCGAAATAGGGCTGTCTACCCGCTATCGGCGTAACCGCCTGCTGGTAATGACAGAGCTGAGGCGCGCTATTATAAACAGTTGTAGCCTTTAACGTCGAGGCGAATTCCTGCCCTCGATGCAAGCGAAGAAAGTAAACTGGGTGGTTGCAAGTTGGCTGAGGACGAACTCTGCACTTGATCGACCTATCTTTGTAATACCCAACAGACTATTTCATTCGCCCCGTCCGTCCCTCCATGCCTGTGTGCGTGTGCGTGTGCTGGGGGAGGACTACAGCTCGCGCGATATAGTGACGGAGTCGTGTTTTTCTTCTTTTTTTTTTTTAAAAAGAAAAACTTCCCTCCCCCTCCCCATATTCATGAGTTGCCCGGGACTGGATTGGGCCAGGGGAGTGGGGGGAAGGTAAGCCAACAGTGTGCAACAACAGCGGCGAGCCGCGGGCACAATACGACCGCTGAGGTCAAGTTCGAGGGATAGCAACCACCCCCCTCCATCCCCCTACAAAAAGGATATCGAAGGAGCAAACCGTGTTCAGTCGGGATGAGCCTCCAACAGTTGGATATTAGTGTTCAGACGGTCAGTACTGTGGGAGACATTCAGTGCTAGCTTGATGCAGTTCAGGGTGGAACACGGACAGGTAATTTGTTTTTACCTTTTAGTCTCTATTAAAAAGAAATCTATTGTGAAAAGTTGCTAAAGTTTAATGCGTTGTTAAGTAATTAATACTTATTGATAAAGCTGTACTAATTTAGCGTGGATAGGAAATCTTCATGTTACCAAGTAGGTCTGCTTTGGGTACTTTCAAACGTATATCTTTGTCATTTGTCCGATTGGATGGGGTGAGAGAAGGGGTACCAGACGACACTGCTATCTGCCAGAATAATCTCCCCTAGTCGATCATTCTTTCTTCTTACTGCTTTTTCTCTTTCTCTCTAATATTCAAAAGTTAATATTTTTCCCTCGTCGCCAAATGATGCTGCACACTTCGAAGCAATTATTTTGTGTTTAAAAAAAAGTAGCACCCGATTAAATGACGTACGCATATGAACATTGTACGTATTTTTTCATAGCTTATTAACTGTTCAGACATAAAGGGGAGGCCAGTCATTGCCTATGTTGCTAGGCTACAACTTTGTAACAGAAGTTTTATGCATGATTTAAAAAAATCCCCAGATATATAATTATTCGATTCAGATTTTATTTAAGTATTTATAATCAGTAAATAATGTCAATGTTATTACAACTGAATGATTTGCGTTGGCATCTATAGGGCCTATAAGCTTTATTTTCATCATCTGTATCAGTTACATACAATTGCTGCTTAACATTCCAGACAATCTACTAACTAAAACAGTTGTTACATACAATTGCTGCTTAACACTCCAGACAATCTACTAACTAAAACAGTTATTATATAGAATTGCTGCTTAACACTCCAGACAATCTACTAACTAAAATACATTTGTTACCCATTGCAGCTTAACGTTCCAGACACTACCGCTAACTAAAATTAAAATACATTTATTTGGGTTTCGTTCGGTTCCGCGAAGTCAGCGAATGTTAGAAGTGGACTTAAGCACTTAATCAGGACAGTCAGTCATTTCATCAATATAATTTTCGCATCCTCCATCTCCCCTACCTCTACATAGCTTTTTTCTTTCTCCCTGTCCGTCACTCTCTCCCGCTCTGCCTATGAATGAGAATCTGTTTCATTTACATTGATGCGGGCAGGAAATCTTTCTCTCCCTCCCTCCCCTCCTACATCTCCTTGAATTGTAATCTATTCACTTAATAGTGGTGAATTTCTTCCTTTTTTTCTGATCGATTCCTCGTGTCTTCTCTTTCCCCTTCTCTTCTATGAATGAAAATCTGTTTCTGATTATTTCCTTCTTCTTTGTTTCCTCTTCTATGAATGACCACCTGTTCCATTGATGCGATTAATTTCTCCCTTGTTCAGACTGATTTTCATTCTTTCTTCTTTTCATCCTCTCTTTTGTGAATGATAAACTATTGTGCTTACATTAATTATTTATCTATTTTTGTGTCTGATTTCACTATTCTTTCCATTGAGTGAGAGTCTGTTACATTTAAATGATTATTAATTTAGTTTCTAAATCCCCAGCGTTCGCTAATTTCGCGGAAGGACGTTGAGTTACAGAATACATGTCAGTCAAAGACTGGAAGAAAACAATCGGAGCGAAAAGAAATAATCATGACAGAGACGCTATTAAAAAAAAATTAAAAAACCACAAAAAAGAACAGTTTCTTCGCTAAACTTTTCTGCTTCAGTGCACTCTTGTTTTCCTGCGACACAAGTGGTCCGTGACGCCAGGAGTGGGGGAAATGTATCTGAAGGGAGTGGGGCGGGGGGAGGCTTGAGTGAAAGAGAGAGCACGATGGCGGATTGTGTGAAAGTTAACAATTTGCGAGTTTGTTGTCCGGTCCTATCCCTTATTTGTCCGCTTTGCTCACCACTTCATCGTCAAAGCAATATAGTTCTACCGCTTCCGTCCGCGAAATCAGCTAGCGCGTCGGAACCACAAAGTGACACTTAATCGAGTACCCTTCTCTTCTGTTGGTTGATTAAACATTTATTAAATGCTTTAACAGCTGAAATATAAAATAATGCAAGCCGCCTTGATGGGAACAGACTTTCTTTGTGCAGTAATAACATTCGCAAATCGTTTTACACAAGTGTCCATCGAATAAATGTAATTCATCTGCTAAACAATTTGTTTCTATTGATGGCAATGGTCATAGTGATGGTCGCGATGCTGCTGCAGATAATAACGATGTTAACCACTATGGTCACGGTGAAGAGGGTTTTGACAATGGCAACGACGATTTAATGTAAATGTATGAAGGAGAGCTGAACGAAATCTGAAGCCTTCTGTCTTTAGCACCCGCTTCGATTGGGTGTCTAGTAGGTGCAAATATGGAGCCAGTTTTATCGCGAGATCCTAAGGTGTTGTCCACGCCAGTAATATGTGTCACTTACGGATATATTTGGAGAATGCTGTCAAGTTCCATTACCAATGCCACTACCACTACCACTACCGTCACCATGGTCATCATCGTACTTTTCTCACCACCTCCTCATTGTCAATGTCACAGTCTGATAAAATTGTCCGACTTCGTGACCCACTTGCCTTGTTTACTTCAAATTCGAATATTTGAAACCCTTGGCCCTTTGTTCAAAGCTTCCTTTTTCTAGGTGCTTCTAGAACAGGTCAAGATGTTATGTAACTTTAGGACCATTGTCCAGTTCTCGAACCAACTACATGCTTCGCGAACAGTCACGTGATACGCAATATACCTTTCTATATATGTACCCACACGCTTCCGCTCCCTCACTTCGAGCACATTTTAGCTAATTCCATCAGCTTACTCGGGTCGTGAGAGGCAGCCGGCGCCATAGAGAATCAAGGTACCCTTCGACTTCTCTCAAAGGTATCATTTTATTTAATAGTATTTGCCTATGTATTGTTTAAGTATGTATTTGTGCTATGTATTATATGATTTCCATATACACTTGAGCATGGTTCAGAGAAATAGCTGAAAACCTATATGTTACGGAATATAAATTTATTGTAACCATTTTTCCATTTCTGTACTTTAATTTATATTGTTTTAATTCACTAAGAACCAGAATGCTGCGCTCGATATGAATTCTTCATGTAATTCAATTATTGCGTGTAATTTAAATTGTAAATTGTGAAGCGCTCTGTCGGCTTGAATTACCCCTTGTATGAACATTAATTTAACGTTGTATCTATTTTATTGCTTCATACGTCATGACTGTTAAATGGAACACATGTGAGACGATTATATTTCTTCTAAATCTAATTGTAAGCGACGCGAAGTCGAAACTCTTTGTTCAGCGCATTTAATTGAGCCATGCCTAAGTAGGGCCTGTTAGGTTGAGAATTATATCCAAACACGTTGCATCCACAGGTCGGCTCATGGTTCATGTTCACCCATGCCTCACCTGCACTAGCTTATTGGTGTAAGCGTGTCGAAATCCACTCTGAGGGCCATGCTGCAAAAATCCCAGTTCCTAGCCACTAACAAAGGGACATCATTCCTTATGCACCACGTGTGTCGTTAAAGGGGGACTGAGGGAACGAACCGGCATGACTGAGTGTTGAGACCAAGGATACAAGAATAGAGCTAAGTGCAAAATCAAGTGTACAGATCTCAAAGGAACACTTTCCTGGCAATTTAGATTGACAAAAATCAGGCATAGGCGCGTAAAGACAGAGTGAAGACTATTCGCGTTGCATTCGATTTATTGTTAATTTGTTAAACTTTATTAAATCTTATTTTCTTTGTTAATACCTCTTAGTAGTTGATTTCTATGCACAATAGACCAATTAGATTAATTCTTAGATTTGAATGGGGGCGGATGAGCAGAAAGATTGATGACGAGTGCATATTAATTTAGAGGGATTTAACGGTTTTCAAATCTAGCTAAAAGTTCGCAGTTTATTAGTCTGTAAATTTGTCGTCTGAACTACGAGACGCACTTTTAATTAGTCAGATAATAAATTGAGCAACCAGTCTGCGTAGAATATGAGAGGAAGAATTAATTATATTTAAAGTCTTTTAATTATTCTAAGCAGGGTCTTTAAATAAATACTGGAAACGTAACAAGTGTGGGTCGTCGCGGGATTGATATGTATTAAATTGTAACTTGTAACATTTTTATACATAGGGCGTATCATAAACCTAGAAACGAACGAACAGAAATTGCCAATTGTTCTTTTGATTTTTGTATCACTGATTTTCTTTGCTTTTGTTGTGACATGTGCATGTATTCTTTTGCAGAGTAGCGTGCATGTTAGTTAATATATGTTTAAGCGTAGTTAAGCATTATGTTAGCTAAATGAATGATTTATTTAGTATTGTGTTACTGAGTACTTCATTGTGAGGAGTCGAAGGTTATACCGCCAGCTAGGAGAGTTATCGGTAGTAACAGACTTCGGACTATTATATTTAGGGTGCTAAGTATAATGTGTAATGTTGTATGGTAGGAGCCGTGACATTACGAAAGTCTTGGAACAGCGGACACTGTGACAAGCAGGTGAAACGTGTAAGAGTTAACGCGCAATTTATTTCGGAAGGTGTTCTGAGTAAATTAAATAATTTTTGTAAGGTCGTAGCCTAAAAGTTATTTTCGGGATAAGCGGAGTTATCGCCGACGGTTAAAACACACAATTCACGAGATACATTGTTATTGTAGCCAGCGCGCTAAGACAGTAAAATGGATCTAGAGCAGGTTATTGAAAATCTGAAAAGGAATGGTTCCTTATTAGGACACCAAGGTGACGAACTGACGAACTACATTAGAACCGAGCTAGTCAAAAAAGAGCAAGCGGATCTAGAGAGAGAGAAGCGAGCAGACGAACGAGAAATGAAAAAGTTAGAAGCCGAAACGAAAAAGCTAGAGGCTGAAACTGAAGCTAAACGCATAGAAGCTGATACGGAAGCCAAACGCATTGCAGCCGAAACAAAACGGTTAGAATTAGAGGTGAAGAAGTTAGAACTCACAAATCCAAACCGTGATCGCAGAAGCAGTGGTGATTCGCGTTCTAGCGATGGAAATAATCACAGTAGAATTGAAAACATCATTCCAAAGATAAATATGGTCCCATTTGATGAGAACAAAGATCAAATAGACGCGTATTTAAAAACGTTTGAAAAATTAGCCAGAGCAACAAGCATTCCAGCGGAACATTGGGCGATAAATTTATCGGGGTTATTGCAGGGCAGTGCGAAAAACGAGTTCAATAAGCTTAGCGATTCTGAGTCAGATAATTACGACACAGTCAAGGCTGCATTATTGAAACGTTACAAACTCACAGCAGATACTTACCGCCGTAAATTTAAACAGGCCACGAAAGCCAGTTCAGAGACGCACGCACAGTACATACGACGTGTAACTGACTTGTTCCAAAGATGGATAGATCTAGCCGAAACTCCACAGACGTACGCAGGTCTTAGGGATGAAATGGTAAAAGACCACATTCTCGGGTCATACAAATCAGATCTACTGATTCACTTAGCAATAAGGGAAAAATCTACGCTAGAGGAGATAGGCAACGCCGCCGATCGCTTTGATGACGCACATTCTCAATTCTCGAACGCACACGCGAACAACAAGTCTCGACCGAACGAACCGCAGACTCGAAAGGATAAGAAAAATGACGGGAAGGCACCTAATGAGCGTGATGATAAAACATCTAAACCCGACACTAAAACCAAGTCTGACAAACAGAAAGATAAAAAGAATCTTGCATGTTACACTTGTGGTGATAGTGGCCATTTTTCACGAACATGTCCTGAAAAGAAAACAGCTAAAGTTTATGCAGTAGAAAGTCATACACCTAAAACGGAAAAGTCGAATCGAACACCAGTACAAGCAAACGGTCACGACACAATCGCTTTGCTTGATACAGGGTGTGAGCTAGACGCTATTGTAAATGCATCATTAGTTAACCGTACCGACTACACAGGGGAGACAATCTCTGTCACCTTTGCAAACGGCGAACAAGACATTTTACCAGTAGCTGAAGTCTCGATTGTTTCAGACTTTGTAGAAGGAACAGTCAAAGCGGCAGTTATGGAAAACTCACCGCATGACGTGATCCTTGGTTGCAAGTATGTTTTGCCGTGCAAAAAACAAACTTCAACTGAACCACCACTGGTTAACGCTGTAACCAGAGCAGCGAGTAGTAAAGACAAATCTGTAACTGCACCGATGTCTGCCGCACCAGCCGTAGATAAAGCAACAGTTAGCGAGATTAAAATATTACAAGCTGAGGACGAAACACTAGACAAGTTACGCAGACAAGCTGTACTTGTTAGTGACGTCAACACTGACGATTCGAATAAGAAAGCGTGCATTATTCTGAAAAAGGGTTTATTGTACCGCTATTCGAAAGTGGGAGACGAATTTCGGAAACAATTAGTCGTTCCACAAACCAAACGAAATGACGTATTACGATTAGGTCATGAGAGTCTTTTTGGTGCACACATGGGTGTACAAAAAACAACTAGTCGTATTACAAGTGAGTTTTATTGGCCGGACATCACTGCCGATATCCGTAGATTCGTGTTAAGTTGCGACACATGCCAGAGAACACAGTCTAAAAATTCAATCAGACCCGCACCGTTAGGAGAGCCTGAACTGATCAGTGAACCCTACAAGCGCGTAGCATTGGATTTGATTGGGCCTATAATACCCACATCAACGAGAGGTAATCGATACGTGCTGACCACTATTGATTACGCAACAAGATTCGCCGACGCAGTACCATTGAAAAATATTGATACTGAAACTGTCGCCGAAGCCCTTTTCGGTCTTTGGAGTCGTGTTGGAATTCCTACTGAAATTTTGACGGATCAGGGGAGTCAATTCATAGGCAACGTAATGAAGGAAGTAAATCGTTTACTTTCCATCAAACATCTTACTTGCACACCATACCACCCCCAGGCAAATGGTCTGATTGAAAAATACAATGGGACATTAAAAACAGCACTTAAAAAGCTCGCCACAGATAAACCGAAAGACTGGGACAGATACATCCCTGCCCTACTATTTGCATATAGGGAGGTGCCACAATCTTCCACCGGGTTTTCACCATTTGAGCTACTTTACGGACGTACTGTACGCGGACCGATGATGATTTTGAAGGCACTTTGGACTGATGAAAAGACAGATGACGAAGTTAAGACAACTTATACATACGTCACTGACTTAAGAAACCGTCTTGAAACTATAGGCAAGATAGCACGGGAAAACTTGACGATAGCTCAGTCTAGACAGGCAGAATATTACAATAAGCACACCAAACCTAGAGAATTTGAAGTTAATGACAAAGTGTTACTGTTGCTTCCTGAAGCACATAACAAACTTCAGATGAAATGGAAGGGGCCCTTTGTAGTTACCGCCAAGCTAGGGGGACTGAACTATAAGGTGCAGACAGGAAAGAGAGAGAAAATCTTTCATGTTAACCTACTCAAAAAGTACATAAGCCGTGAGGATCAAACCACTCAAGCTGATTTTGTCGTAGCGACGATAGTTACAGAGGACGAGGGGGAGACTGATTGCGTCACTGGTACTTTACCCAACTGTCCTTTACAGACAGAGGAGACTGTTAAAGACGTTAGGGTGAATGACGCCTTGACGGAAGGACAGAAAAAAGAAGTGAATAAATTGCTCAATGAGTTCTCATCTACTCTGACAGACAAACCAGGGTTGACAGACTTAATAGAATTTTCACTGAAGCTGACTGACAACAAACCGATACGTTTGAAGCCGTATCCGTTGCCACACGCTAAGATAGATGACGTTAGACGTGAGATTAAGACTATGCTAGATCTAGGGGTCATAGAGAAGACTGACAGTGCCTACGGATCACCCATCGTGTTGATTAAAAAACGTGATAACTCGTTCCGTTTTCGCGTAGACTACCGCAAACTCAATCAAGTGACAGAGTTTTGTGCCGAACCTCTTCCTGATCCGGATCTCATCTTCACTAAGCTAGCTAACGCTCATTACTATACCAAAATAGATTTGTCACGCGGTTTTTGGCAAATCAAGGTCAAGGACACTGATCGACACATACTAGCTTTCACTACACCAGTAGGAAACTACACATGGAAAGTTATGCCTTTCGGAGTTTCAAACGCTCCAAGCATTTTTTCTAAAATGATGCGGTCATTGTTAGAACCACTGTACGGACGTGGAGTTGAGAACTTCATGGATGATTTAATTCTAGGCACCCAGACATGGGAGGAGCACTTAACACTCTTACGAGATGTACTAGCCAGATTAAAACAAGCCAACCTCACTGCCCGCCCTACGAAGTGTGAAATAGCACAATTCTCCTTAGACTTCTTGGGACACAAGTTGAGTCATGGAACTATGTCGCCAAGTGAAGCTAAGATAGCACAACTTAAGGACACTTCACAACCGCTAACAAAAACACAAGTTAGAAGTTTTCTTGGTCTTGCTAATTATTACAGAAAATTCGTACCAGATTTTAGTGCCATTGCATGTCCTCTGACTGACTTGACACGTAAGAATATGCCTACAAAAGTAGTGTGGACTGATGCATGCCAAAACGCTTTTGACACACTGAAATCTAGACTGACTTCAGATTTAGTTGTTAAACTGCCAGATCTGACAAAACCATTCTTGTTAAGGACTGATGCTAGCAACACAGGATTAGGAGCAGTGTTATTACAAGAACACAATGACACCAAACACCCAGTTGCATACGCAAGCCGTAAACTCACAACTACTGAACAGAAATATTCCACCAGTGAAAAGGAATGTCTTGCAATAGTTTGGGCTATAAAAAAGTTCGAGAACTATTTGTACGGAAAAACCTTTGTCATTGAGTGCGATCACCAGCCGTTAGCCTTTCTCGGACAGGCGCAATTTACGAACAGCCGTTTAATGCGTTGGTCTTTGTTTCTGACACAGTATGACGCAAATATTCATTACATCAAAGGGTCTTTGAATGTTGGCGCAGATTACATGAGTCGTGCTTGATGCCATCAAGTGCCGGTACTGATAGAATGTTGTTTAATCAATTAACTGAACCCTACGGATTCCTTCCTGTAAATATGAAATATAGTTGCACACTTTATTTCTAGGAATGTCGAAATTTTTTTTGTGTAAATTTTTCTTCATTGTGGACTTCTACATTTTATCATACATAATTTGTAGGAGGCATTTTATCTTTGGCAAGATAAACGCCTCAAAAGCAAGGGGGTGTCACAGTCTGATAAAATTGTCCGACTTCGTGACCCACTTGCCTTGTTTACTTCAAATTCGAATATTTGAAACCCTTGGCCCTTTGTTCAAAGCTTCCTTTTTCTAGGTGCTTCTAGAACAGGTCAAGATGTTATGTAACTTTAGGACCATTGTCCAGTTCTCGAACCAACTACATGCTTCGCGAACAGTCACGTGATACGCAATATACCTTTCTATATATGTACCCACACGCTTCCGCTCCCTCACTTCGAGCACATTTTAGCTAATTCCATCAGCTTACTCGGGTCGTGAGAGGCAGCCGGCGCCATAGAGAATCAAGGTACCCTTCGACTTCTCTCAAAGGTATCATTTTATTTAATAGTATTTGCCTATGTATTGTTTAAGTATGTATTTGTGCTATGTATTATATGATTTCCATATACACTTGAGCATGGTTCAGAGAAATAGCTGAAAACCTATATGTTACGGAATATAAATTTATTGTAACCATTTTTCCATTTCTGTACTTTAATTTATATTGTTTTAATTCACTAAGAACCAGAATGCTGCGCTCGATATGAATTCTTCATGTAATTCAATTATTGCGTGTAATTTAAATTGTAAATTGTGAAGCGCTCTGTCGGCTTGAATTACCCCTTGTATGAACATTAATTTAACGTTGTATCTATTTTATTGCTTCATACGTCATGACTGTTAAATGGAACACATGTGAGACGATTATATTTCTTCTAAATCTAATTGTAAGCGACGCGAAGTCGAAACTCTTTGTTCAGCGCATTTAATTGAGCCATGCCTAAGTAGGGCCTGTTAGGTTGAGAATTATATCCAAACACGTTGCATCCACAGGTCGGCTCATGGTTCATGTTCACCCATGCCTCACCTGCACTAGCTTATTGGTGTAAGCGTGTCGAAATCCACTCTGAGGGCCATGCTGCAAAAATCCCAGTTCCTAGCCACTAACAAAGGGACATCATTCCTTATGCACCACGTGTGTCGTTAAAGGGGGACTGAGGGAACGAACCGGCATGACTGAGTGTTGAGACCAAGGATACAAGAATAGAGCTAAGTGCAAAATCAAGTGTACAGATCTCAAAGGAACACTTTCCTGGCAATTTAGATTGACAAAAATCAGGCATAGGCGCGTAAAGACAGAGTGAAGACTATTCGCGTTGCATTCGATTTATTGTTAATTTGTTAAACTTTATTAAATCTTATTTTCTTTGTTAATACCTCTTAGTAGTTGATTTCTATGCACAATAGACCAATTAGATTAATTCTTAGATTTGAATGGGGGCGGATGAGCAGAAAGATTGATGACGAGTGCATATTAATTTAGAGGGATTTAACGGTTTTCAAATCTAGCTAAAAGTTCGCAGTTTATTAGTCTGTAAATTTGTCGTCTGAACTACGAGACGCACTTTTAATTAGTCAGATAATAAATTGAGCAACCAGTCTGCGTAGAATATGAGAGGAAGAATTAATTATATTTAAAGTCTTTTAATTATTCTAAGCAGGGTCTTTAAATAAATACTGGAAACGTAACAGTCAATGCCATCACCCCCTATCATCATGATCATCGTCATCATTACCATAACAACATCAGAGCAGCAGTCGCTATTATTACTACCATCTTCCTCACTATAGCTATCATCACCCATCATGATCGTCGTCATCATTACCATAACAACCTCAGAGCAGCAGTCGCTACCATTATCATCATCGTCGTCATCAAATAAAAACAAATAATTTGCTTTTTCAATTAATTTATGCGATCGACAAGTCAAAATAATGATTTACGAGTTAATATCTAAAGAGAGTTACGCTCTTTCAAAGAGACTAGCATTGTTTCATATTATAGCCGTACAACATTTTATACAATTTTAACAAGCAAGCAAGCATCAACCTAATACACGCAGTAGACACACACACACACACACACACACACACACACACACACACACACACATAACCCTAAACAAACCGAAAACTACAAACAAAACTCGAGATGGAAGGAGGTTACTGTGGCGCTTGCAAGCCATGCTAAGCTAAGCTAAGCCATTCTTGCTTTGGAAGTCTGCTCTTGTTCGCCAAAAAGTGTCTTTGTAGAAAATCCCGATTTCTTTAGCTCGCGCGCACCGCTCCGGCATTGCAGACGGCCGGGCGCTTTAAAACACTCTGTGCTCCCGGCTCCGACCCCTGTTCGGTGCGCGCGGTGTGTTACGTACGTGTGATCTCAAGGTTAAAGGTTTACGTCGATTTTTTTCCTCCTTCTGTTTGTTTTATTTCTTTAAACATCGAGGCTTTATTCGCATTCTTTGCTATTTTTCTGCTCTTTTTTTTTTTTTGTTGTGGGTTGTACGATTTTTTTTTTTTAAATTAAAAAAAATTCAAAATTTACATTTTTTCGAGCTTGTAGTTTATTTACCACGACTTTAAAAAAAATAATTTGAAAGTGATTTATTTTTCTGTTCAAGTGCTATGTTTAAGAACTGATTTTATTTTCTTTTTCGGTATATGCGCTAAGTGCATACGACCTAACTTAGCACATGTCCAAAGGTTGATTTAAATTTGATTAGTTTTCAGTGGGTGAATTTTCTGTTAGTTCTCTACAATTTCAGAAAGTACCAGAAGTCACCTTGGAGTCTCTCTCTCTCTCTCTCTCTCTCGCTCTCTCTCTCCTAGAAACGTTAAGTGATTAAGTGAACCTAACGCTCACTTCACAATCTAGCTACTCATTTCTCAATGTACAGTTTGAGTACCATAACCCGAATATCTGTAAGATTGAGGGCTTCATTTGACATTCAGTAAATATGGAAGGCCTACTTGTGAAAAGTATCAATGGCTGTAAATTTTCTGAACTAACGGTGTGGAATAGTGTGTATGTGTGTGTGTGTGTGTGTGTGAGAGAGAGAGATAGAGAGAGTGCGTGTGCGTGCATGCGTGTGTGTAACTGATAGGAGGACCAATATCTAGAATCGTGCGGAAAATGCCAGCTACACGCTTTAGAACAAGTAAATATTGCTTTCAGTGCACGGGCCGTAACATTCAGTGCATGCGGTTACTTGGGAGATATTTCGGTGCAACCACCTCTTCCGCCGGGAACAGAATCGATTGCACTATTTTTAGATTTTTCCTAAAATGCGCAACTCCTACTGTGGAATCTTTTCCTTTTCATAAATCACTGTCAAGCAAGCAAATTAATTAATTTAGAAATACAATTTAACAACTCCAGTCCTGTCTTTACATTATTTTAAAATATGTTAGTTTTATTCTTCATGACCTGATCTATTCTACTTTTTGTTTGTTTGTTTGTTTGTTTTAAAAGAAAGACTAACTTAAATTTTCTTCTTTACAGACGTTGCTTCCTATCGATAAATTCATGAGTTAGTTCCCTTTGTAACTGATGCTTCACTCTTTCCGCTTTTGCGTCATGCTCGAACCTAACTCTTCCAGCCAATTTTGGGCTTGTCTTTCAATTTAAGGAACACTGATCGTTTAAATGCTAGGATTGCATGAGCATTGGGACTTTCAGATCATTGGCGTCAAGGCCAGTTTTCTGTCAAGAAAAATGATTTATTGCCCTTTGAACACTGAATCAGTTCAGATAGAGAGAAGGCAGACCAAGTAGAAAGAAAGTACCTGCTTTAAAAAACATTGAACTGAATGAATACGCATAACTTTAAAGCAAGCTTTGGAATGTTCGTGGAAAGGCTTGGGCTGTAGACTTACTATCTTCATTAATAACGTCTGGTTGCTGTTCTGAATGAGTGGTTGAGAGAGATTGTCTCTGGACTGTGCTATTTGCTATTGTTGTCCTTTGATGCTCTTTCTTATTAAACAGTGGATCACCTCTACATATATCAGGATTTGAATTTAGAATTGTGTTTCTTTCTGACCTATCCAGTGGATAAATAACAGTATGAAGTTATTGTCTTGGCAATTTTAAGTGAAATATAAGATAAGAATAGTTTTCTTTACCTACGGCAAATTTAAAAATCCAGTAACGAGGAATTTCATTGGTTAGCTTTCCGAAAGGTTGAATTACCGTGTGCTTCCAGTACTTTGGGCATTTTATGATCAACCTTTCGATCCGCCTGGATCAGGTCTACTCTAAGTGACGGGAGGAGAGGGAGTACTCTGGACGAACTTCAGCTTTGTGAATCCTAGAGCTATAGTTCCAGGCTTGTCTTTCAAAGTACCCACTCCACACACACACACACACACACACACACACACACACACACACACACACACACACACACACACACACACACACTATACATGCTCACTAACGTGGATTACAGGCAGAGAACTTAACTCTATTACAGGATCCTGCTGGAGCCAGTATATCTCACATTGCCCGCATACACGCTAACACAAACACATACTCACACGCAAACACACAAAGATGAGATGTATTCGCAGTCACATTCATGCTTATACGCATACTTGTATGTCCCCTCTAAAACTGTAAATTTCTCAACTATCTACAAACACACACAACCTGATGTTAGTTTATACGGCGAGTCCTCATTATTTATTATCAGTAGTAGTTGTTGTTTGTATATCGGTGACACTCGGGGAGGACTGTGTGTCAAAGGGAGATTATAAATGCAGTGGGTTTTTTTAATTATTTTTCATGCGGTGTTTATATTTTCTCGTCTAAAGTATCAACTCGAACGTTTACATCTGACAGATAAGGCGCTTTCCAGGATGAAAATCTACAGGCTCTATTCAAGCAACTAGAACGTTTTTATATCATAGGTCTCAAGACGAAAATCTACAGGCCCTATTCTAGCAACTAGAACGTTTATATATTATAGGTTTCAAGACGAAAATCTAGAGTGTCCTATTCTAGCAACTAGAACGTTAACATGTTTAATTACAGGTCTCAAGACGAAAATCTACAGGTCCCTATTCTAGCAACTAGAACGTTTTTAAATTACAGGTCTCAAGACGAAAACGAATGTTCATATAAAACACGTCTGAATTTGAAAATCTATAGTGCCGTATTCCAAGAGAAAGAATCAACACAACGTCAAATAAGAAACCAATGAACTATTCCAATGTCATTCAAGGCTTTGCAGAAAATTGATTGTAAAGGTCATTTTGTCTTTATATCAAGATCTTAACCCCAGTACGGAACATGTTCCGTTGCTTTTTTTCCTTTATTTCTACTCATAAATACACCCATTATATTCGATATGTCTTTTGCAGTTAAAATATCTTTGTCTTAATTCCTTCGATTAATAAGTCCAAGGTCTTTAACCTTACTGCAGATGATAATTCTAATGCTTACTTTGTCTTTTTCATGACACAATATCAAAGTTAACGTGCGTTTTGCATTATTCCAAGCGATTAGATTTACGTAGACTTAATCTATGTTGTTATAAATCCTATATCTTTTTCTGTATTCCACTTAATAAAATATTAAATCAAAAATTTTCACTTGATGAAATATTAAATAAAAGAAATAACCCGTTTGCTTTATTTCAGGCGACAGCAGAATATTAAACCCGAATTGTCTTTTGTATTATTCCAAGTGAGCAAAATGTTAAGGAATTGAGGAATTGAATTCCTTTTCTTAATTTTTTGCTCACTTGGAATAATACAAAAGACAACTAATCCAAGAGATAAAGTATTTTCTGTTTCTCTTTTTATGTCGTATTCCAAAAAAGGTAATATAGAAGATGTTTACTACACATTCACCAAATACTAAGTGCGCCGCAAACAGTAGAATGTCGCACCAGGTTCAGTCCCCTTGCTACACATAACAGTCATAGCTTGTCGATATTGCGCACAACAGTGACCATTTCAGTCGTGGCCGGTAGACTTTTTAGGTTAGCATCAAAGACCAGTGTACCCGATGAAAACAAAAAGCTGCGCGTGTGAAATGTCCTTGAAAGTGTTTCGACTTGATCCGACTGATGGTGAGGTAAATTATTTTTTCATACATGGCTTTGTCTCTGCTTTCTTGTCATAAGCGCATCTTTTAATCTTGCGGAGTCAGTAAGGTGCATTCAGTTAGTTTAATATGCAATAAATATAGGTGGGTCCCCTTTGTGTGTGTTTGTATGACGTTTATAGATAACGGTTAATTCGCGATAAGCATAAGTCGGTTGCAATCATGTGTGTTTGTATGACATTTATAGATACACGGTTAATACGCGGTAGATATAGGTCAGTTGCCTTCATGTATGCTTGTATGACATTGATCGATACACGGTTAATACGCGATAGAGGTAGGTCGATTGCCCTAATCAGCCTAATGTATGCTTGTATGACATTTATCGATACACGGTTAATACGCGATAGAGGTAGGTCGATTGCCCTAATCAGCCTAATGTATGCTTGTATGACATTTATCGATACACGGTTAATACGCGATATAGGTAGGTCGATTGCCCTAATCAGCCTAATGTATGCTTGTTTGACATTTATCGATACACGGTTAATACGCGATAGAGGTAGATCGATTGCCCTCATGTATGCTTGTATGACGTTTATAGATACACACTAAATACGCGGTAGATATAGGTTAATTGCCCTCATGTATGTCTATATGATGTTCATGTGTGTGTGTGTGCGAGCGCGCGCGCTTACACACTTAATACGCGATAGAATTTAGTCGACAACGTGTATGTGTGTGTGTGTGTGTGTGTGACTTTGACACATTCGTTTAAAAGCGATAGGAGCTGGTCGACAGCGAATATATGCACATGACATATATAGACATATTATTATTATGTAAAAAGGTGTTAGGAGTTACGATCTTGCATAAGACGTTTATATTTTTATAGTTGTATACAACACAAATATTCAATTTGCAATTAGTTGTCGACCACGGTAAATATATATGAAGAGTATTACACAAGCATTCTTTTAACATGTGACAGGTGCTGGTGTAACACAAATATGCATCCAGTTCATACATATCTGACAGAGTTTGACGAACACGTATGTGTGGTTGTAGGCAGTTTATATAACCGATTAGGGTTGGTCGACCACATGAATGTGTGCGTGAAGTTTATAGATAACTCGTGGATGATCATAAGTATGTGTGTATGAAGTTTGCAGATACCCGACAGAAGGTGGATGACCTTAAGTATATTTTGAATAAAGTTTATTGATACCCGGTAGAAGGTGGATGACCATAAGTATATTTTGAATAAAGTTTATTGATACCCGGTAGAAGGTGGATGACCGTAAATATATTTTGTATGAAGTCTATAAATATCCGATAGAAGGTGGATGACCATAAGTATATTTTGAATAAAGTTTATTGATACCCGGTAGAAGGTGGATGACCATAAGTATATTTTGAATAAAGTTTATTGATACCCGATAGAAGGTGGATGACCGTAAATATATTTTGTATGAAGTCTATAAATATCCGATAGAAGGTGGATGACCGTAAATATATTTTGTATGAAGTCTATAAATATCCGATAGAAGGTGGATGACCTTAAGTATATGTGTGTATGAAGACCCAATAGGAGCTCGTTGATATATATATATCTGACACGAGACGGTCGATGTAACATGTGTGTGTGAAGAGTTATATATACATATATATGATACGAAACGGTGGATTGTAAACATATGTGTGTGTGTGTGTGTGAAGAGTTATATATACGTATATATGATACGAAACGGTGGATTGTAAACATATGTGTGTGTGTGTGTGTGAAGAGTTATATATACGTATATATGATACGAAACGGTGGATTGTAAACATATGTGTGTGTGTGTGAAGAGTTATATATAAACGTATTTTATATATGACGGTGGACTGTAAACATGTGTATATGAAGTTTATATCTGATAGACCTACGAGATATATATGACGTTCTTTAAGACATAGATCTAAACATACACGTTTATTATGCAACTATTTGTTTTGTCGACCACAGTAGACATAGATCTAAATATACACGTTTATTATGCAACTATTTGTTTTGTCGACCACAGTAGACATAGATCTAAATATACACGTTTATTATGCAACTATTTGTTTTGTCGACCACAGTAGGCATATTTGACGATTATTATAAACACAAATACGTTTGAAGTCTTCAGTATGTCGATCACATGTATTCGAACGACATCAAATCCGATAGAAGTTAAACGACAAGCATGTTGAGCTTTTACAGATACTTATAAAATACTTTTAATACGAGCTAAAAAAAAAATTGGTTGGCCACCATCAATCTTACATATGCAATACCCATATGCTTACCTTTCCACTGACCGCGAGTACATGCGTATGGCACGGGGACCTGTGTCTTTCCTAGATAAGACCACATACACGTGTGTTTCGAATTGTGCGTATGGCGATTCTAGATCTTACATATAAGTTTAATATGTTAACAGAAGTTTGGGGACCATAATATGGAAAAGGTGTACTTTAGCTTTTGAAAGGAGTTTGGTGACCACAATATGTATAATATGGAAAAGGTGTACTTTAGCTTTTGAAAGGAGTTTGGTGACCACAATATGTATAATATGGAAAAGGTGTACTTTAGCTTTTGAAAGGACTTTGGTGACCATAATATGTATAATATGGAAAAGGTGTACTTTAGCTTTTGAAAGGAGTTTGGTGACCATAATATGTATAATATGGAAAAGGTGTACTTTAGCTTTTGAAAGGACTTTGGTGGCCATAATATGTATAATATGGAGAAGGTGTACTTTAGCTTTTGAAAGGACTTTGGTGGCCTCTTTAGACAGCTGTCGTGTAGTAAGTTTAATACAGAGATACGTTTGTTTTCCTTTCTCTCTTATATAATTGTTTGTGTGTGTCAATAACATTTATCAATATATATATATAATACACTCACCCGCACACCCACCTGCCACACCCAAACCCACGCACCCAACCAAATACACACACGCATACATATACAGATTTTGTATGCAATAGGAGCTGGTCGACTACAAATAAATACTTATTACATTTGGTAGACACATATTTATACAATTACTATTATTTAAATAGGGTCAAAATTAGGTTTGGTTAGAGCTTTCTATCAGCAGCTTTCGCAGTTTGGAGACTTCAGAATGAGGTGTGATGCACTTGTGAAAATAAATATTGCCACAAAGTCCAGTAGAAAAAAGAAATATTTCTCAGTTTTGGCTGTATGGTACGGAAGAAAGAGAGGCGGGGAAAAGAAAAAAAAAAAGAAATGCATTCATTCAACCTGACTAGTAGCATTTATAGACCGTCATCTGCTAGATTTCACGAACTGATTTCAACTTGATAGTCTCCCCTGTTATTATGTTAGTTCAATATTATTATTATTATAGGTGTCAGCCGCTTGGCCCCGTAACAAGCTAGTTAACATCCTCGAGAGGACCAAAATAAAATGAAAGGAAGGAAGAAGAGGAGAAGGGGAGTAAACAGAAGAACATTCATTCAAGACAACAATGCTAGCTATACTGCAGGATTTCACTGCCTGGTTATGTGAGAGAGTTTGTACACCCTATTTGTACACGGTATACATACAGAAAAGAAGGCACATTTACTTTTATGCAATAATTAACACTGTTTTGTGACAGAGATGGCAGAGAAATATGTTTTACGCTCTAATTTACACTGTATGGTGACAGAGATGGCAGAGAAATATGTTTTATGCTCTAATTTACACTGTATGGTGACAGAGATGGCAGAGAAATATATTTTACGCTCTAATTTACACTGTATGGTGACAGAGATGGCAGAGAAATATATTTTACGCTCTAATTTACACTGTTTGGTGACAGAGATAGGAGAGAAATATATTTCACATTTTCTTTACATTGTTTAGTTTGTAGGAGATACTTTTTTGTTTTCCACACTGTCTAGGAAACAAGTTTATTTTATACCAACTCATTGTCTAGTTGTCTAAGGCAATTTTATTTTAAACCAGAATTTAGATTGTCTAGTTCTATCGGACATTCCTATTTAGATCACAATTTATTTTGTCTGTTTGTAGGAGACAATATAAATTCGTATTGCCTTATTGTACGAAACATGTTTTTATTTTATGCCTGGATGGACTTTGTTTATTTGTAGGAGGAAGTGTTAATGTATGCCCTAATTTATACAGAGATATTATTTATACTCCAATTCATATTGTTTATTTGTAGGAGGAAATGTTAATTTATGCCATCATTTACATTGTCTAACTGCAGGAGATTATTTTAATTTTGCCATTTTTCTTTAACAAAGCCTAGTTGTAAGAGATAATTTTATGCTTTAAATTAGGGCATAAATAAAAATTTCTTTTGTGGGCTGTGTGTGCATTACAATAACAGATTCATTCAATATTTGGACCAAATGATGCATTAGTTGCCAATCATTATTATAAATATGTAGGCCTTTTATTGCATTAGAAAGGGTCTTGCACATAGTGCAGCCTCGTTTTACTTTTATATATATAAATAAATTTGTTTGAGGATCTATGGAACGGGGAGGTATGTCGATCCTGTATTGTCAGAGAATAAAAACAGCAACAGTTGTTTGGCCGGAAGAGACTTTATTATATCAGTCGGTTAACCAGTTGTCATTGTTCAGAGATGGAGTACCTAGAGAGAGAACCAATCAACTTATAGCAGCGCAAGAGGAGCAAACCAAGTTGTGTGTTGTTGGTGTTGTTGTCCTCGTTGCAGGAGAATGCAGTTTAGAAACTATTTTACTTTCCGTTCTCCTGGGCGATAGACTGTATGGGGAATCCCCTTTGCCGACGTGAAAGCACATGATGGGTCTCAGAGACAGCTATTGAGGACGAGGCAACATATGGTTGTTCGTGACTCTCGTGAAACCTACAGCGACAATTATCCTTGGGTGAAATTCCATTTTTTGAAGAATTATCCAGAGATACCGATACTCTAGTAGCCTATGTACTGAAGGACACATACTCTAGTAGCCTATCTATTAGATATTAGTAGCCAACATTAGAATCCTCCATCGGATTTTACGAGTTGAAGACGAACAAGGCAAAGATATAGCTTTATGAACACTATCCAATATTACGAGTATAAGACGAACAAGACAAACGTATGGCTTTATGAACTAGGTCAAACATTACAATATAAGAGGAACAAAGGTGTAGTTTTGCGAACTATGTTCAGCATTACGACTGTAAGAAGAACAAGACAAAGGTGTGGCTTTATGAACACTGTCCAACATTACGAGTGTAAGAGGAACAAGACCGCGGTATAGCTATATCAAAACTGTCCAACATTACGGTATAGCTTTTTTAACACTTTCAATATTATGAGCATGGCAAGAGGAGAACAGGATTTCATTATTGTAATAACATCAAAATAAGGGGCTAAAAAGACATTTTTAAAAAAAATAAACCATAAACCGATAATTATAATCGTCAATATGGGGTGAGAAAAGGCCCAGAGTAGGGCTTTTATTAGTATTCAGCCCCGGGTGCATGTGTAGCATGAGTACTAAAGAGCATGTTGTGTAGTCATTGAGAAATGCAATGTTTCATGCCTGGAAGGTATACAGAATCCACGTTCTTTGTACAGCATTTATTGCCCTTGGGGACAGCCAAGAATGCAATGTTTAATGCCTGGAAGGTATACAGAAACCACGTTCTTTGTGCAGCATTTATTGCCCTTGGGGACAGCCAAGAATGCAATGTTTAATGCCTGGAAGGTATACAGAAACCACGTTCTTTGTGCAGCATTTATTGCCCTTGGGAACAGCCAAGAATGCATCTTACAGCCATTATACATAATGTAATTTATAATTAGAATTCAGCATCCAAGCACAGTTTATTCTTCACCTTTCATTGCCGTATATTTGAAATAATTAATATTCAGTGAAACCGACCGAAGAGCGCTATTATTACAGTTTTAATAGCTTTTATTGGAGAGTGTATGCATTGTGTTGTTTGGTTGTTCCGGGGATTTCTTTATTACGTAAGAAGTTGTCTGGCAATTTTTTTCTTGATAAAGTATACAGGCCGCTGGCAAAGTGGGGATTATCTGAATGAGTCCACCCAGTAAAACGGAGGTATCAGTGTAAAAACAGAATTTCACCAATAGATTTCATCATATTGTTCATTTTCCCTAAAACTTTTTTATAGAAATAAGTAATTTTATATTTTAACGCTCGTTTTTAACGGTGTTTAAAAAAACAACTAAGTTTTGAAGGACTTTCTTTCAAAACTTCTCAATGCTAAACTTTACAATTTACAAATATTTCACAAATAAAAACTTATTTTGACAAACTCTTGTGTTTCCTCAAAACGGCGAATGGTCAAGATATCAAAGTTGTCGGTAAAATATTTCAATCCGACCTTCACCTACCCACTCCGACCATCAGAACACCTGAACACGTTCAGAAGGCCTTCACACCGACGGTCAAGTGAGTTGTTTCCCCTTTATCTGAATTTTTATTGAATACGTTGAACCCTCCCGGATGATGACTTCAACCTGGAGAGAAGTTTTACTTGAATGCGTTTTTATTTTCTCTTTTTTTCCATTTTATTTTTTTTGGTAATTTTTTTTTCTTTAAATCAGGGTAAATTCATCTTTGTCTTCTTTCGCCCTGCCTTTGCTTGGCTCAGCCTTCTCTCTCTCTCCCTCCTCCCATCTTCATTATCATATGGAGAACCGAGAGTGGTTGACGAGTACAGGAGCTGCTTTTCCAGACTTGTTTACAAAGTTCTGCAACTGATAAAGCGCCGTGCCTACACTCTGCTCTAACAATAAATCAGCGAGATACAGAGACTGAGACACACACCCATAGAATGAGACAGAGACCTCCCTGAGAGAGGGAGAGAATGGGGGAAAAACAAATCTACAGAGACCTCCCTGAGAGAAAGGCCGAGTGAGAGAGAGGTCTATGGTTGTGTGCGTGTGGTGGCGAATGGAGGTGGGTGGGTGGGTGGACGGGGGGGAGGGTCTCTATATTGTGCGGAGGGTGGGGGGTGGAGAAAGAGAGTACCTGGACGTGCCACTGCTGATGTGCAATAACAAAGCACGATATGGCAGATGTTCGGATGAAGACACTGAGCTTCTTTCACGTTGTGACTGCCTTTTCAGTCCAGTTCCACCTGCCCCTCGTCCACCTCCACCCGCTCCTCTAGCGTCTCTAACCACCCCCTCGTTCAAACAGACTTGTCTAAAAATCCCACCGACCTGCTATCAGGTTTGCTAGAGAGCTGTGCCGTGTTCCTTACTGATATGCGATCGCTTACTCTTTCCTGTGACTTTGAATGGGTCATAAAATAAACCAATACTAGGGTGGGTGGAGCAAAAGCGGGAGGCTGGACATTGGCTTCAGTCTAGTTTAATATGATTTATATAGTTTTGTTCTTTAGACTATTGGGATTAATCGCTTAATAGTATATTTTGATAGCACGCGCACACGTACACACACACACGTACACGCACATATTACACTTCCATCCCAAAACTGTCAGATTCAACCGATAATGGCTGGTGCTAGTATGAATGGGAAGTGCTCACATTTATTTTACGATTTCGATCCGTTTCGACAGATTTTGCTTTGAAAATAGGTGCATGAACGCACGTACTTTTATTTAAACCTTTTAAAAATATCTGTGACGTCATAATGTTTATATTTTATGACCCAAACTTTAAAACTGGTAAATGGAATTGCACACGGTTATCTGTTCAGTCTGTCTACAGTTTAGCAAAACAACTATTTATCTTTATGGCTTCTTATGTTTTAAGGCTTAAACTAAAAATTTTCATGCTTCTTGCCAAATGTAAACTATTTATATTACAAAGCGTCATTTGAAGGAAACTCACTTATCTGTATTTTTTTGTGTGCGTGCGTGTTGTGCTAGTTTATGTGAGTGTGTGTGAGAAAAGTTGTTTAGAGCTATTCTCTAGCGAGAAGTATAATCGACACACACCACACACACACACACACACACACACACACACACACACACACACACACACACACACACACACACACACACAGGTACATAATGCACCATACTCAAATACACAGTCACACATATGTATACATATATTATGCATATACACTCACAATTGCACATACATGCATACATACATACATAAACACACATACATATATACAATATACACATACACATATATGCAATACATACACACATATAGTGACACAACGACAAACGTGGACTCTGTCGGACTCTGGAAGAACTCGGCACAGTGAGAAACGTAGACTCTGTCGGACTCTGGAAGAACTCGGCACAGTGAGAAACATGGACTCTGTCGGACTTTGCAAGAACTCGGCACAATGACAAACATGGACTCTGTCGGACTCTGGAAGAACTCGGCACAATGACAAACATGGACTCTGTCGGACTCTGGAAGAACTTACCATAGTTAGTCCCAGACTCCTATCAGTCCCTTGCCAACAATTAGGAAACGTTCCCACGATTGGGCTGAGCATCTGCACTCGAGCCGTTGGGCTAATCAAAGCTCACTTCCTTTCTCTTCATTCTTCCCTCTCTCTTCTTACCCCCACTCCTTGTTACTCAAGCTCGTTAGCTCCACTGATTCCCGAGGTGTCACTGACCGTAAGAAAAGTCGCTTGCAGCCGATTCTACTCTTCAGACATTGAAATTTGTGTATCCAAACTTGAAGGCACTAAATATCTATCAAAACGTGGTAACTGTTAGATGTGTTCTTTGAAGCTTTCTTCTTTCTTTTAAGTGTACAACCATTCCAAAGATAAAATTATTTTATGTAATTTTAGATCTTTTAGAATTGTTACAACGCATTTATTTTTATTTTTTATGCGGTTGTGCATGTGTGTACGTGTGCGTGCGTGTGTGTGTGTGTGTGTGTGTGTGTGTGTGTGTGTGTGTGTGTGTGTGTGTGTGTGTGTGTGTGTGTGTGAGTTTAACCTTAGCTCAGATTAACTCTGTGGTACCCGGGTTGGCAAATTGATAGTTTAATTTATAAAAAAAAAAAAAACAGTGTTCAGTTCAAAGCTGATTCCGCTGTATTATTCCCACAGATTGATGATTAATTTGCTCTAATCATAAATATCATTATACCTAGCACTATTTTCTCTGGATTACTGACTACTTCTAATCTAACCCAAAGATCTCTGTTATATTTTAACACTCTTAGTTCTAAGCTAGTTCAAGCTTAGTGCGCTTCTTTTCGAAGATTAATTCCAGGCCCAGTTCACAATTTATAATTAAGTTCTGCTTGGGTTAATTGTTCAAAGTTAGCTCTGTGATTGTATACGGTTCTGCTAGGGTTAATTGTTCAAAGTTAGCTCTGTGATTGTATACGGTTCTGCTTGGGTTAATTGTTCAAAGTTAGCTCTGTGATTGTATACGGTTCTGCTTGGGTTAATTGTTCAAAGTTAACTCTGTGATTGTATACGGTTCTGCTTGGGTTAATTGTTCAAAGTTAGCTCTGTGATTGTATACGGTTCTGCTTGGGTTAATTGTTCAAAGTTAGCTCTGTGATTGTGTACGGTTCTGCTTGGGTTAATTGTTCAAAGTTAGCTCTGTGATTGTGTACGGTTCTGCTTGGGTTAATTGTTCAAAGTTAACTCTTTGATTGTGTACGGTTCTGTACGAAGAGTCCAAGTAGTACTTGGTGACTAGCTCGAAGTGGTGACTGGAAACTAGCTCAAGTATTAATAACTCCTAGTAGTAATCTAAGTAATAACTAGTGACTAACTCAAAGTAAGTAATTAATGACTAGTTCTAAGTAGTAAATTGTTACTATCGGTGACCTGCTCAAGAAGTAATTGAGACTAACTCCAACCAAGAAATTGTTGACCAGCCCAACGTAGTAAATGGCGACTAGCTTTAAGAAGCATTTTATAACTACCTTTAAGAAGTATCTGACGACTAGTTCAAAGTAGTAATTGATGACTATTAGTAATTGGTTCAAAGTAGCTTAGGTGACTAACCCAAAAGTGACCTGATTTAAAGTAAGAAAATGCTAACTCTAAGTGACCAGTTCAAGTAGCATTGGTGGGGTATTGGCGCCTAACTCAAGTACTAATTAGTGACTAATTCAAGCAGTAATTGGTGACTGCGTCAAATAGTAATTGGTGACTAATTCAAATAGCATTGGTGATTAATTCAAGTAGTAATTGGTGACTAATTCGAGTAGTTTTCTTTATGAAGCCTAAAATACATGATGAACATTAAATAAAATAGTTCACGTCATCAGGCAGCAATGATGTAATATTCCCATATTAAGTCGCTAACATATCTGACCATCTATTTAATTTTCTTTCGTCCACATCCATCTGTAGTTAGATGAATGATGAGCTAAAGTAGAATTAATCAGTCATCAGACACAAACCAGAAACTAAAAATGTGAATGCTCAGAGCTAGCTAGAATTCATTATTCATCAAATGTCAACCAGACTGTCAGCAGAGGGGTGGCACTGCCTGCGGATGTATGCATTTCTGTTTAGAGTGGCCTAGTGGTCCAGTTATGTCTACATAATTCTGTTGGAATATTCATCTTTGTGTATGTTGGGAGGGGGGAGTCTCACCCAGTGGGACAGTTGGTATTCGACCCTGAGAAGAAATTCGGCGCACAAATGCACAGCATGGTTGAAAAAGAAAATTAGCGCATCTGAATTCATGCCTGGCCACAGGTAATGGTGATTGATGTCTGAGTACAGGCCACCTATACCCGTGTGACCAATAACCTAAGTCATCATGCATATACTAGTGCCGTTTACATGATATATACATACAAAAGATAAAAATTATTATTGATTATTGCAGTAGTCATGTCGCAGTACCTGGAGCTGAAGGACAAGTTCGGTAACTCGCTTTACTTCAGCAACGGCGGCGACGTGTGGATGGGCCCGTCACCATGGATACCCGACGGGCGTGAACGCCTGGCCGCCGTGAAGGACATGGAGTTGCGAGAAGACGACGTCATCATTGCTGGATTCATGAAATCTGGTACCTAGACCATACAACTCTCTGAATTAATTAATTAACCTTTACCTTTAACCCCAATCCGCCCACAACAAGCATCCCCAATGCAGTACTTGTTTGTACTCGCCCAGCAAGCAGATCAAAACCTATCAACACTATTAAGAAACCCTAACCAAAGAAAACAGGCCAAACCCCACCACATCAAACGAAACAAAGCACACAGTAACAAACAAACTAAAACCACAGCCACAGTAAACTACAACCAACATAAAAGCCCCACCAACAAAACCAACTTCAAAACAAAATTGCAGCACATCTATTTTTAAATACCACAACCAAACCGAATTAACCAAGCAACTAATATTTTAACGTTAATTTATTTAAACTTTTCAAATAAAGTAGTTTTCATAATGAAACTCATACACGCAACACATACACACACACACAATATTCACATATATGCACATACAGATAAGCAGAGAAAAATCCCTCAGAGAGCATATTAACAAGAATAATGGTGACAACTAAAACAACAATACTAATGCTGATGATTTTGATTTTAATAGCGGTTTAGGAGGTCCGACACTTCAATTTGACAAAAATAAGGTGTTTTGTTTCATGTGCAATTAAAGATTCGAACCCTATATCTCCTACCATTTACACTGGGACTTAGTTCTCATGATCCCTCCTCTCCTCAACTATATAGCAAAGAAAATTCTTGAACGCATATCGTTGAGATACCGTTGAACGCTGGTGGTAGCGAGGGGAGGAGAGCAATACATAACAGTAAACAAATGACCCGGATGTATTTCAGATTACACAATCTTTAATTCTGAAAACATGTTAAAATGTAAAGGAGACTGACCCACCATTGTGATATTCATTAACTGAAGTGAATTATTATTACTATTTATTTTTTATTATTTTATTTTAACCTGAGACAAAAGTGCAGATCGAAGAGGATAAGGTAATTATTCGTCGGACTGGCAAAGACGTAGTACACCGGCGTGCGTCCAGAGCCGTCGGCATGTCAGGGCACTTTTGACGCGCCACCAACGTCACCCGAGGCACAGCACACTGGTCGAACTGCATCTCCAACGCAAACTGAAGAGGGATTATGTCGCCCGAACTGGCGGAGCCGGAGGAATTACATCGGCCGTGAACAACGGAGAAATGCCATGGCACCAACGACTGTAAGAATTGCCAGAAAACGATTGAAGTGGAGAGGTGTGGAAGGAATTAATGAGAAAAAGACAACAGAAAATGTGGGTGAAGGGTAATATATATATTGAAGGGAAGAAAGTATTTATTTAAATACCCCGCTATACCTGCAATGTCGATTTGGAAAGAGATAGGATTGCAACGCTGATTGCTTGAGAATTAGGAAGAAAATGTAATGTCGAGCAAAGATGGTAATGAGGGTATCACGGGTTTATTAAGCCTTAATTGTCGAGGTTTTTAAGTGTCGTGCGTGAAAAAAACAAACACAACTAAATTGAATATTTTGCACACTACACTTAAGAAAGCAAGAGAATGTCCGTCTGATAATTGTTTTTCACACGCTACTTTCGACGTGGCTGGCCGTTAGGGGAAAGCGTTTGTACTCGATCGAAGATATGAAATATCAGACGTTAAGCTGATCGAGTTTTTATTTGCAAAAGAAATGGGAGAAAGAGAAAAAGTGTGAGTTTGGGGGCTTTCTTTGCAGACTAAATGGCTTACTGGAGACGACCGCAAATAGGAAAGAATTATACGTTATCGCTTTCAGAAGATGAGCACAACGCACTTAAT